>CM077808.1:16735612-16965612 GCA_039764185.1 Tamarix austromongolica | reverse complement strand
CAGTCCGGTCCACCGGTTAGAATAGTGGCCAGAGGCATTCCGCCCTGGGTGTTGATTTCGGTCCACCGGCTATAATAGTGGTTAGAGACGTTTGGCCCTGAGTGTTGATTTTCGGTCCACTGGCTATAATAGTGGGGCTCCCGCACTTACATGAATTACTGACGAATGTGTAAAAGGGACTTATTATCATAATGAGTAATAAAGGATAAAGCACCAAGTAAGAAATCAACCTTCCTCTTGCATGTTATTGTATGTTGTTGATGTGTTGATCATGTATCTTGTAGTGTATGTGCTGGCGTTAGCTCGTCTGTTACCTTACTCAGTACGTAGCGTACTGATCATCCGTTTCATGGGTGCTGCTCATTCCCACGAGTAGAGGGCCCATCTGACCTTGTGTAGGTAGGAGACCTTGTGTTCGATGCCTACGATACCTACGAGGCATCGGGTGGGGCCGAGTGTTGAGCCCATCCTGGTTGGGGCAGAGAGTGAGTTGGCCGAACTCTTTTACGATCCTCGCTTTCATCTATCTTAGTTTTTCGTATTTATATTATGTTCGTATTTTGGAAGCGGAACTTTTAAGTTGTAATCTTAACGACATTCTGACGATGGTTGATACCTTGTTTTTGTGGACGCTTTATGATGATGATGCATATATGTTTTGATGATTCTTATTTATGATTTCCTGGTTTAGCCTTATCGCTTAGCATCGGGTCGGTAGGAGTGAAGCGGTCCGGTGCCAAGTGTGGCGGTAACACTCCCAAGTTTATGGTTTTAATTCATTTGCCTCCGCTAAAACCTTTGTCTTTAACATGAGCTCAGGGTCTCACACTATTATAGCCGGTGGATCGGTCACTTATAGGGCAGAATGCACCTAATCACTATTATATGTCGGTGGATCGGTCTCCAGGGCACCCCGATACTTGGCCACTATTATGCTGGTGGATCGGTCTGGGACCAACTCAATAATCTTCCACTTTAAGTGATTAGTGTCTTATTCGTATCTTATTCGAAAGTATTTCGCCCTAGACATGCATGTCACCGACCTCTACTTCTATCCTCCCAAGAGGGCCCATCCCATATCTTTAGACTTCTGTGCCTCTTATTTTACCCCCGACATCCATTCCTCCTTCTATTTACTCATAATGAAATTCCAAATCCTAAGGGTATGGGTTAAACCCCATCACATTATACCATCCAAATTTTCTCACTACCACTCTCCAGGATTCTCCCTTCAAACCCTAATCGAACCTATCTGGCCCAACCTTTCTTTTATAGTCCAACACCTCTTATCATTTAGATTCAACCCAAATCCTATCACTTTAGTAACCAATCAAACATGTAACCATGAAATCCTAGTTGGCCACTCAAAACTCTAGCACCTTTCTTACGTAAGGATCATCCCATGCATACTCCATTCACCCCATACAAACCCTAGAAGTATCCCATGCAAGAGTTGCATCACTCATTCATTTTGATCATAACTTCCTTTTAATCCCCCCCCCCTCATGGATCATGATTCATGAGATAATAAGGTCAATCTCATGTTCCCTTAGTCAACCCACTTCCCATTTATTCCTTTTTATCCTCTCACCCTATATCCTATTATTAAACATCCTAGCATGCATGTCCTAGAGGGTCACAGCATATAACATCATACAGACAACATATATAATCATCATCCACATGCCATAAGGAAGTCACATAAGCATACATTCACTCCAAGTTGCACTACAAATGATTAATCATTAGGCATAAAGTACACAATACGGTATAACATATGGCACACAAGGTATATAACCCACACATAGTTGTTCTTAGCCACATCCTTACTTGGTTTAGGTTCCAAGCTATTTCCTGCACTTATTGTGTCATCAATCACCCTTCATAATTGTTACACTTATTATATTTCCCATTTGGTTGGTTAGATTACTAAATTGCCCTTCTCCTTTGTTCTAATTACTGAATTGCCCTTTAGTTGGATAAATTACCAAATTGCCCATCTTCATTATCATAATTACCAATCTACCCTTTAGTTGGTTAAATAGTTACCAATTTGTCCCTTTAATTGGTTAAATTACCAAATTTCCCTTCTTCATTATCATAATTACTAATTTACCCTTTAGTTGGTTAAATTACCAAATTACCTTTCTCCATTATTATAAATACCAATTTACATCTCTCTATAATTATCATTATTAATTTATTCTTTTCCATAATGATAATTGTCAATTTACCTTTCTCCATTATTATAATTACTATATTGCCCTTCTCTATTATTAAAACTACCACAATACCCTTTTATTGGTTAATTTACCAAATTACCCTTCTTTGTAATCGTAATTATCCAATTGCCCTTCTCTATAATCATAATTTAATTACCAAATTATCCTTTGCTATTATTGTAATTACCAAATTACCACTTACTTCCAAATTTACCATAATATCCTTTCATTTACAAAATTACCCTGCTACCCCTTAATTCTAAATTTACCATGGTGTCCTTTTATTTATAAAGTTACCATTTTACCCCTTAATTCCAAAGTTACCATAATGTCCTTTTATTTATAAAATCACCACTATACCCTCTTACTTATAAAATTACCATTTTACCCCTTTGATATAAAATTACCGTTTTACCCTTTACCTCTAAAATTACCATTGTACCCCTTACTTTCAATATTACTATAATGCCCTTTTCTTATAAAATTACCATTTTACCCTTTACTTATAAAATTAACATTTTCCCCTAAAATTACCATTTTGTCATTTACTTATAAAATTACTATGTTGCCCTTTACTTATAAAATTACCATTTTTCCTTTTACTTATAAAATTACCATAATAACCTTTTACTTATAAAATTACTATTTTATCTTTTACTTTCAAAATTATCAATTTTCCCTTTTCTTCCAAAATTACCATTTTTATCCTTTACCTCCGAAATTACCATTTCATCCATTATTTCCAAAATTATCGTTTTACCCATTGCTTCCAAAATTACTATTTATCCCTTACTTACGAAGTTACCATTTTATCCTATATTACCATTTTATCCCTTTACCTCCAACATTACCATAATACCCTTAGCTTCCAAAATTTCTATTTTGCCCTTTACATTCAAGATTACCATGGCATCCCCTTTACTTACAAAATATAATTTTATCCTTTTACTTATAAAATCATCATTTTACCCTTTTCTTCCAAAATTACCATCTTACTTCCTTATTACACCACTTTCGTTAAATTAACATCATTACATGAAATAGTAATATTAATACTCCATTCACATTATCCAACTCCACCAACTATTATATTTTAATATAATACTTATTAGCACCCCATATATATTTGGTCACATTCTTCCACAATATATATTACTAAAATGCCCCTAGGACTCACAATAATATTATTCAAGTATAAATGGTCACAATAACATAATATAACATGGATAAGTACTTAACACTTTCACTAGTAGCCAAATTATTTCCTTAGACAATATTTCCACACATAGCACATAAAATAGCATACTTTCCTTTGTATTAATCAGTACAAGCAAATATATAAATTACATTAACAAACGTGTATCAAACATAATAACATATTAAAAATCCTAATTTGTTAATATACATTTATTCATGCATTTAAGTGGGGTTTAACGATTACCTTAATTACCACAAAAATCGAACCTTATGGGTATCCCGGTTAAAGATTCAAGCTTTAAATAGCAAAATAACACCTAAAAATAATGTCAATAATTATTATATTAGAAGTAGGAAATTAAAAGGATAAAACTTTATAAAAACTTAATTAATAACACACTTTATTAACTATTAATATGCCTCAATAATTAAACAAATCAATTCCCAAAACAATGTGAAACTCACGCTGCATGAACAACGTGAGCCACATGCAAGCTATATGGGGGAAAAAGGGTTGAAGGTAGGGAGGTAGAAGAGAGGGGTGGTCACTTCTGGGTTGAGGCTTTGGAGCTAGAAAAGAGGGCAGGTGGGAGAGGATTGGAAGCAAGAGAAGGGTGCAGGAGTGAAGAGGGGGTCTAGGTGGTGGTCGGGGACAAGTTATTAGCGGACAAGGTCGGTGGAGACGGCAGCGGCGAGGCGGCTAAGGGGCTGTCGAGGTGGGCGTGGATAAGAAAGAAGGAAAAGAGAGAAGGAAAAAGAAGGGGCGAGGAGGATTATTTTGGCCAAAGGGGGTGTGGGGCTGGTAGAGGAGGTTGCATGGAGTGGCTTGGTGGCTTGGGTGGCAGAATAGGAGGCGGGACGACGACGGAAGGAGGCAGTGCAAGGTAGCTACTGAGAAGGGAGGGAAAAGAAGAGAAACAAAGGAGGGGAGGAAGAAGGGGTTTTAGGGTGGCTTAAGGGGTGGTGTGGTGGTTTAGGGCAGTAGCAGGTTGTGGCATAAAGTGTTGTCAACAGTTGGTTAGGCAGAGGAGGCAGTGTTGCAAAAACAGGGGTGGAAATGGGAGGAGAAGAAAATGATAGAAGGAGGTTGGGGAAGGAGATGAAGGCTAAAAAATATGGGGCATGAAGGGCTAGTGAAGGTAAGAAAAAGGAGAGGGAGAGATAGAGGGAGTAGGTGGTCGGTCGGGGCTGTAGTAGGGTGGCAGGGGCGGTTGGGTGGCAGGGAGAGGGGAGGGGAGAAGTGGGAAAGGAAAAGGGGCATGCGAGATGTGTTATAGGAATGGTTTGGGTTCAAAAAGGGAAGAAAGGGACATGAGAGAGAGAGAGAGAGAGAGAGGGAGAGAGGGAGAGTTGTAGGAAAAATTGGTCGGCATGGCATTTGCAGGGCATGGTTCAAGCATGGACGACGAGAGCAAATCGGGGCAGAAGGTAGACGAAGAAGAGGGAAGGAGAAGGGGCCAGACATGGGAGAGGGAGAAAGGTTAGGCTGGCCCAGCTACTAGTGAAGGGAGGATAAAAGAAGGAAGGGGGCTGGGTTGGGTTGCTATGCCGGGGAGGGAAGAATGGGCTTGTGGCCCAGTCACGCAGGGAGGGAGGAAAGACTAGCCTGGTGGCCTGAAGCCAGGAAGAAAAAGAAAAGGAAAAAGAAAGAAAGGTGGAAAAAGGAGAAAGGAGAAGGAAAAGAAAAAGGGGGAAAGGAAAAGGAAAAATAGGAAATTTATAATAATTTAATTTATAAAATAATAGAGTGTATTATTTTTGGGTAATAAATTTATTTAATAATTTAATTTAATATACGGGTTTAAAAATGATAATTTTTTGTAAAATATTAATTTGGAAAATTACGTTATTAAAATGAGTATAATAAAATAATAAAATATTTATCTTAATTTATCAAATATTCCTATCTAAATTTATATACTCAAAATCCATAAAATAAGAAAATTAAATAATTTTTTAAAAAAAAACTAATTTATCCCAAATAAAGGCTATTTATTAAATTATAGATTTTTAAAATTTTGGGGGGATAACAACAATTGATTCGGATTTGTTGATTTGGTGGTTGCTTTAATACCCTACCTTTGGTATTTAGAATTGATTTGGATTTGTAGACTTGGTAGTTGCCTCAATGCCCTACCTTGATATTTGGAATTGATTTGATTAGTCAATTATGGTCATGGATTTTGATATGACCATAATAGACTTTGAGTTGATGTGAATTGGTTAAGTATAATTGGCTATCGAGCATGAGATTTTGATGTTATATAAATTAACCCATAATTTTGTATATTGTTATAGCATGTGCTTTATGCTTTGATCATGTTTTCAGCTTATTATGTGATTATGTATAATGTGAGCATGTTGCATCTTGTGAGCTATTATGATTTACTCAGTATGAGAAATTCGTATTGATACACATTTGTAGACGTCTATGTGAAGGCTATAGAGTGGTATGAAGCGTATAAGAGTGGCAAGGATAAGTGGAGTCCCTAGGAAGATGTTTCATTCTCAAAATGTGTCTTTAGGTATAAGAGTTAGGGAAAACCATTATTTTACCTTCGGGTGTGGGGTTTTTTATGATCAATTTTTCTTTAGGCTCTTATGTTCCATTTTGAATTTAGATTTTTGTTTTTTTACAAAGAATAGTTATCTGTAATTTTTATCTTTATTATTACCTTTTATTTTTGTGGCTTATTTTATATATGACTTATTTTGAGCTTTAACACTCGACATAAAAAAGGGAGAGAACTGAAATTATGATAAGTATGGCATTAACACTCATTAATTTTGTAATTAACTCTTCCGAGATAAAATTTTTAAGTTGTAATTTTGGGGGTGTTATACCTAGATAGGAGAGTATTGTGTTGCCTTAATGTGCGAGTATGACCAATGTACTTTATAGATCTCTGAATTATATGGTTAGGAGGGTATTGTGTTGTTAGTGTGTGCCAGTATGATTGAAGTACTTTATATATCTCCGGGTGATCTCTTATATCTCCTCAAGTACTTAAAAGAAAAACTAACTTGTTTGATGGCCTTTGGTGTGAATTAGATTATTAGTTCATTAGTTGCTTTTGTGCACTATCTTTAGATTTGGGTGTTGGATTTTGACTATTTGATCAGTAGTCTCCTTCATGCCCTACTTATGGTTTTGGAATTTTTTTGGTGTTGTTGGTTAGTAGTTACCTTAATGCACTACCTTAATGTTTATGAGTTATGTTGTGATTGTTTTGGAATGGTTAAGTATGGTTTGGTTTCTTCCTTTCATAGAATACCCTTGGCATGAGTTGGATTATTGAGTTGTGATATGGCTAAGTGTGATAGAATTATAAGCATATGGCCTTAATGATGTTTATGTACTAACATGATTAATTGTATTTCGTTATCAAATATACGCTTTGATGTGCTTCTGTCATATTTTTCTTGTGTCACCTTCTATGCGCTCCATGTTGTATAGATTTCATTTTATGATCCTTTGTTTATTAAATGAGCAATTGTGACCTTATATGATTGTTTTGAGGGTACCGCTTGATGGATTTTGATTGAGGTTAAGAGTTAGGACTGTCTAGTATCCGGTCCAACATCTTTTGATCCGTATATCCCTTGGACTCTCATATCCCACTCGTATTTTTTTGGTTGTTATAACCTTCATTCGATCTTTTGTTATATCAAAAAGTGTAATTCAATTAGATAATCTCTTATTTATTTCTTATAATTTTTGTTCTTGATTTACGCAAAGCAATGCTTTTATTTTAACATTTACTATAAAAATGGTAGAGGAAACTAGACTTATACTAAGTGTGCCAGCAACACTATTTATTTTTAATATATTAGTTTTTACAAATAACTCTTTTAAACAAAACAAAAAAATTCAAGCTCTAAACAATATGGAGTGTTATCGTATGTTTGAAAGCTCTTTAATTTACTGTAGATTCAAATCAAATGATTGGCCTATGTGTCTTCTCCGTATGCTATGGTCTATTTAGATTGAAGTAAATCAGGATGAGGACAAATATTAAAAATTAATCTAGTTGAAAGGAATAGAGGTGAATCGGGCTAGTTGTTTTAAAATAATATTTGGATGATATTAACCTAATATGGGTAAATCAAAGTGAAAATTTTAAAAATCTCATTTGAATTGAGGTGAATGAAGGTTAAAAAAAAGATAAATGAAGGACGAGACATAGAACAATGTGAGAGTAGACAAGAAAAGGAAGATAATTCCATTAATATAAATTAGGAGCATTTTTGTCCGATCAAGTAAAACTAATATTTATATGTTAACATTCACATGTATTATCCTCAAAATTGGGGATTAATAAAAATGAGGTTAATTAGAGTAAACGGAGGTTAAACTTTAGCTCCGATTCAACTTGTTGAGATTAATAAAATTGATATCCAAATGGGATAAATCAATCCCCTTTTATTCCAAAACAAACAGACTATTAGAGTACTGTATGGAGTGTTGGGGGTGTAATGAGGAGGGTAGGGAGAGTGTCATTTATCATTTTTGATAATTCATCTTGACAAGTATTAAAGATTCATTTAAATGGTAAATAATTGATTTTTTTTAAAGTTATTTAAGATTTAACGATTAAATTGAATGGAGAATTAGATAAAACTTATTATTATATGAAGTGTTTCTTAAAATTTATGGTTGTTTAGTATATTTCACCTAAATTTAGGATTGTATATTATATTTTTTTAAATTATTATTAATACTACCAATAATAAATATAATAATAATAGTAATTAGAATAACATTTTAAAATTTATTATTATTAATATGATAATAAAAACAACAACAATAATAATTATAAACAAATATAATCATTATAAATATTCTTAATAATTGGAATATTATTAGTTTAATAAAAAAAATAAGTTTAACAAATATAATAGCAATTATAATCATCATAATAATAATTATAGTTATAAAAGAAATTATTATTGTAATAAATGAATCATTATAATTATTATTGAGTATTATTAATAGTAATAATAATTATCATTATTTGAGGAGGTGATTTGAAAATAAAACCTAGAAAACCTAGGGCATAGAGACCACCTTGGACCCTTTTATCATAGGTCCCCACCTTTTTTTCTTAGACAATGAACATGGTGAAGACCAAAAAGTAGTACCGTAAGTAGTAGGGATGGCAATGGGTCGGGTCTGGATCGGGTCCAGCCATATCCAGACCCGGACCCGTTTATATTACCTAGATCCAGACCTGACCCAGACCCGTCGGGTCTTAAAAGTTCAGACCCAGATCCAGATCCATCGGGTCTAACGGGTAAACGGGTCCTAAATGGGTCCTAAATGGGTCTGGTTATTTTTTTAAAAAATAATTAATAATCTATACTAATACAAATACATTTATGTTTTATATAACTTAATGTGTAATTTTTTTGTTAAAAACAATCATCTAAGTGAAAAACTAAATATATTAAAATAGTTATATTAACTTTTCAAATAGTATTTTAATACTTTCAGTAGGGATGTAAATGGGGCGGGTTTGGGCGGGTATACCCATATCCGCATCCGTATCAGATAAGAAAATCCGTATCCGTACACGAATCTATATCCGTTAACATATCCATATCCGTATCCGTTGGATATCCGTTACTCGACGGATTATCTGTTTACCCGTTAATGGATATTATCCGATGGATAAATCTATCACCCGACAGATAAACTCATTTAGAGTTAAGCTAAATGATAATTCTAACTTTAATTTATACTATATTTATTTTAAAATTAAGGGTAAAAAGGTAATTATATATCGAGTAAACGGGTACTGATATGGATACGGGTATGGTTACGAGTACGGGTATGGATATCCTATACCTGTATCTGTACTCGAATCCGACGGGTATTTTTTTCCATCATCAATATCCGTTGGAAAAAATCCATAGGGTTTCGGGTAAAATCCACTCCGTTCATATCCCTAACTTTTAGAATATAATGTTATACATATTGTTTATAAAGTAAGTATACAAAAATAAAATTAAAAAAAAAATGAATAAGGAGCTTATATAAAATTAAGACAATAATGACAAACATAATATTAGTATGTATATATATATATATATATAGACACACACACACACACATATGTATATTAAACGGGTCTGGCGGGTCGGGTCTGGGTCTAGAACTGGACCCAGACCCAGACCCTTTAAGATATATGTGGACCCAGACCCGATCCAGACCCGTCAGGTCCAAAAATTATGGACCCAGACCCGCTAAAAATAAGGCGGGTCTAGCGGGTCTGGGTCAGGTTCGAGACCCATTGCCATCCCTAGTAACTTAGTAAGTAGAGGTGGCAAACGGTCATTTGGGTTGGGCTAGGGTTGGGCTGATATAGGTCGGGTCCACTTTTGTCTACTATACAATTGAGTTGGGTTCGGGTTCGGGTTCGGGTTCATGTCTAATTCGGTTTGGGTGTGTTTCGAGTTATGTTGCTTTGGATCAGGTTTAGGTTCGATTCAGGTTAATTGATGGGTCGGGTCGATGCTAGGTTCTTTGAATTTCTCGGGTTCGGGTCTATTTTGGGTTTGACTCAGGTTTATAGAATTCAGGTTAGGTTTGGGTTCGGGTCACTATATGGGTCGGATGTGAATCGGATCACCTAAGTGTTAGATCTATTGAGTTTTTCGAATTCGGGTATATTTCGGGTCTATAAATTTTGTGTCAAATCAGAAAACTCAAATTAGGTGTTATTTATAACAGTATGAATCATGATCGAGAATGAGTTTGAACATAAAAATTGGAACTTGTACGAAATAAAATAAAATAAAATTATTTTTAATTTTTACAAAATTAACTTTAAGTATTTTTAGAATACTAATAAAATCTTTGAACACACCACCATCACAATTTAAAATAAGAGAGTTTACATTTCTCACCTTCCCTTAATCATTTATGCCTTTCCTTTGATTTTGATTTATTATTATATTTATGTTCAATTGACTATTATATATAATTTTTTTTATCATTCTTGATTTATTATATATATATATATATATATATATATATATATATATATATATATATATCCATTTGCTTTTGTAATTTTTAGGGTTTTGATGAAAATGAGACTGCATACACTTATAATGAAAAGACAAAGTTGGATAAGTATCTAGATTATCCAAGAATGGACCGCAAAATCAAGCTGAACATTCGTGACTTTTGGAGAGAGAACGAGTCTCAATATGGAGAGCTTGCATATCTAGGTAGGGATATTTTAAGTGTGCCCCTTACAACTGTTGCATCATAATCAACTTTTAACATTGAAGGTAGAGTTTTAAATAAGTGGAGAAGTTCGTACTTGCCTAAAAATATTGAAGCGTTGATAACTACTTGTAGTTAGTTGTATGGTTTTGAAGGTAGTGTTTTTAAGGCTTTTATTAACTTCTTTGTTTCTACATCATAGTAAATTTCTATTGTGTTATTGTTTATCTAGCAATTGAGGAAGATGAATATGTTGGTTGTAATGTGGGGTGGGATGGAGCTAACCCCCCTACTAGACATCCTTAATAACATCCATAGGTACTATTTTAATTCTTTATATAATTGATAGTTAAGTTTGTAGCTTTTATCCAAATGGAGTGTATTTAACTAAATGTTCTTTCACTACAGGGAGGACTACACTGATATTTTTGAAGAGGTTGCGGGAGTTTTTTATGTTGTAAGTTTCATAGGTTGCTTTTAGTAGTGATATTAACTTTAATAGGTGAAAGTTTACATCTTTATATGTTGTAGTGAGAAGGATTTTAGTGTTGCAAGTTTTATAAAAACAATTTTCTGAATTAATGATGTGGCTTCTTTGATCTTATACAGGTTGTATTGTTAGCTATTGTCCTGTTATTATCTCAACCAAATCTTCCCCTAACAAATAAAGGGGTTTGGGTTTGGAGTTAAAAATGGGGTGATATTGTAATACCCCAAAATTTTCGAAAACTTATATTTTAATAAATTACTTTTATTTGGAATAAAATTTCTTTAAGATTATTTATTTTAATTGTTGTATGGATTTTAGAGTATGTAAATTTGGATAAGAGTATTTAACAAATTAAAAATAAATATTTTGCTATGTATCATATTATTTTATTTGAATAATTTTCCAAATTAATATTTTACCAACTTTATCCTTTTTAAACCAATATATTAGATTATAAAGAATGAAATTATTAAATTAAATAATTTATCAAGAATATTACATGTTATGATTTTATAAATTAATTTATTTCATTTTCCCCATTTTCCATTCCCTTTTTCCCTTTTTTTCCTTTTCTTCTCTTCTTTTTCCCTTTTCCCCCTCCCTTGGGCCGCCCGGCCAGGCCAGCCCTCCCTACGCATTGGGCCTTCGGCCCGCTTCTGCCCTCCTTTCCCTCTCTCGTGCCTGACGCACGTCCAGCCCGTCCCTCCTTCTTTTTCCCCTGGACCGGCCGGCTCATTTTTTTTTCTTTCTTTCCCTACGCTGGTCCAGCCGCCCGCCCAGTCTCCTTCTTCCCTTCTTCTTCTCCCACGCCTCGACTTGCTCCCGTCCTCCATGCACACCCGACCACTGCCGCCGCCTGCCACCACGCCTGCCCCTGCTACTCTCTCTCTCTTCCCCCGTCATTTTCTTCCCTTTTCGAGCCAAACCGGCTCTTGGACCACACCCCGCGTGCCCCTGTTTCTTTCCTTCTTCTTCCCTGTCTTCCCCTGCCAACCGACAGCCCTGCCACCACACCGCACCACCGATCGGCCGCCTGCTCCCCCTGCCTCACCCTCTTCTTTTTCTTACTCTCACCAGCCCTTCATTCCCACATTTTTCGAGCCTATCATCCCCTTCCTGAGCTCCCTCCTCTCTCTTTTCTCCTCCTCCCATTCGCTCCCCGTTTTTTTTATTTCCGCCGCCCTCCGCCGCTCGAACCACCAAGCCCAGCCCCTGCGCCGCCTATTGCCACCACCTACTACCACCCTGCACCACCACGAGACCCCCCAAGCCCCTTCGAGCCCTGCACTTCCTCCCTTCTCCTCCTCTTCCTTTTTCTCCCCAGTTTTTCCCCCTTACCACCGAGCCTCCTGCAACCGCCGCTTCCGCCACCTTCCGGCCACCTCTACCGCCACCCAACCCACCGTTCGACACCCTGCAACCCCCTCTACAACCGCCATGTCTTAGTTGGCCGAAACCAACTCTTGCACCCCTCCATTTTCCCCTCTCCTTTTCCTTCCTTCACAACCCCTTTCCCTCGACCCATCTTGGCAGCCAACTTCGCCGCCTCTCCGCCGCCGTATCCGCCGCCTTGAGCCGCCGTGAAACCACCCTTAGCCTCCACCTACAACCCCTCTTCACTTCTGCACCATTCCCCTGCCTTGAAACCTACCCCAACCACCTTCTTTTCTAGCCTAAATACCCTAACCCGAAAATAATGGATTTTGCTCCCTTCACCCTCTTTGAGCCTTTTTCCCCCATGGTTTTTGCATGAAACTCACGCTGCCCATGCAGCGTGAGCTCCCCCTTATTTTGGAATTTGTTTGGAAATTTTTTGAGGTATATCCATATTTAATTAAAGTGTATTATTATTAAATAAATTTGTTTCATAAAGTTTTATCCTTTTTAACTTCTTATTTCTAACAAATATGATGGATATTATTTTTAGGTGCTGAGTTGCTAATTATGCTTGGTAAGATTTGATATTTTGTGGAATTAAGGTAACCGTTAATCCTCCCTTAAATATATGGAAAAACGTATGCTAGCACATTAAGGGTTTAGTATGATTTTATGCATGTTTTGTATGCTTAGCATGATATGTATATGGTTTCTTATATTGTTTGATAAAAAGGGAAAAGCATGATGACTTTTGTGCCATATGTAGGTATGTTAATTAAGGAAGGAGTTTGATTATGGATGGAAATGTTAAATACTTGTTTATGATGTATCATGTTGCTAATGCATGAATGATGTTATTGTTTAAGGGTATTTTAGTAATTATGCTTATGAGGTATGTAAATCAATGTATGTAGTTGCTAATGAGTATTATGTTGAAAAATGACAAGTTGGTGGACTTAGATGATAAAAATGAAGTATTAATATCATTATTTTATGTAGTGTTAGTAAATTCATAAAAATGGTGAATAAGGGGGTTGAATGGAAATTTTATAAGTGAAAAGGGTATTTCGGTAATTTTTGAGATAAAAAAATAATATGGTAATTTTATGATTAAATGGCCAAATGATAATTTCATAAGTAAGTGGTAAGAATGGTAATTTTGGAAGTAGGGGTAAAATAGTAATTTTGGATGAAGGAGGGCATTATGGTAATTTTTCAAGTAAAAGGGCATTATGGTAATTTTGGAGGTAGAGGGGCAAAATCGTAATTTCATAAGTAAAGGGTAATATGGTAAATTTTATAAGTGAATGGTGAAGTGGTAATTTATAAGTAAAGGGCAAAATGGTAATTTTGGAAAGGAAGGGCAAAATGGTAATTTTGTAAGGAAAAATAAAAATGGTAACTTTGGATGTAAAAGGGTAAAATAGTAATTTGTAAAGTAAAAGGAGTGTTATGGTAATTTTATAAATAAAAGGGTATTGTGATAATTTTGTAAATAAAAGGATATTATGGTAATTTGAAAGTAAGGGGTAAAAGGGTAATTTTGAAGTTAAGAGGATATTTATGGTAAACTTGGGAATAGGGGTAACTTGGTGATTTTAAATATGGAGAAGGGTAAAATTGGTAATTATAATTATGAAGAAGGGTAAATTAATTATGAGGAAGGTTAATTTGGAATTTATGATAATTGAAAATGGTAAATGGCAATTAAAATAATTGAGAGGAGTAAAATGGTAATTATGATAAAGGAGAAGGGTAATTTGGTAATTTATCCAACTAAAGGGGCAATTTGGTAATTTAGCCGATTAAAGGGTAAAGTGATAATTATTTAACCAACTAAAGGGGCAAAATAGTAATCATGATAATGAAGGAAGGTAATTTAGTAATTTATCCAACTCAAGGGCAATTTAGTAATTATAACAAAGGAGAAGGGCGATTTGGTAATCTAACCACCCAAATGGGGAAATATGATAAGTGTAGCAATTATGAGGAGTGAATGGTGATTTAAAAAGTGTAGGGGATAATTTGGTAACCTAAACCGTATAAGGGGTAATTTGGTAATTATGTAACCTAAAGGGTAGTACGGTAATTTGGCGAGTAAGGAATGGATACTTAACAATTATATAAGTAAAGGGAAAATGAGTAATTTGTACCCAACATGTCTTTGACATTGTGGAACATCAATATGATTAAATCATGCCGATTAGCTAAGTAAGAGTATTTGATAATTAGTATGGCCTTAATGGTTTCTCTGTGGTATCCTGGATAATCATCTGAATAAGAAATGACTAATGATATCGGAACGATTGAAAGTGAATAAGTATCTGATTATCGTGCTTTTCGTGATCACCTTAATTAAGACACTATTACTTAAAGTGAAAGACCTCGAGATCGGGAATGGTGACTCCTTAGGGGTCGCTACCCTAAGGACGTGGTTTAGTCCACGATTATTCTGGTATTTGCTGGTGTGCCTTTGTGCCCCAGCCAGGCCCTATATCTTACTCTTTCTAGCTCTACGGACCTAGTTAGGGGGTATGCATACTTATGGATTAGGTGTCCTTGTCGGTAGGGTACTGAGTTAGCTTTATGCACCAGTACGACCAGGGTACCTTTGCGTCCTTGGGTTTATGGTTGAAGGGTACTGAGTAGCTGGTATGCACCGGTACGACCGGTGTACCTTTGTGTCCCGGGTTATCGATCTCCCATTCGAGGCAAATAAATATGATTGATGTGCTGATTAAAGAAAAGGAAAGATACTATTATTGAAAGTGGAATATTAATGAGTCGGGCCTAGATGATTATGATATTGAGTACCGGTCCACCGGTTATAATAGTGGTCCAGGAGCGTGTTGCCCTGGTATGAGATATTGAGTACCGGTCCACCGGATATAATAGTGGTCCAAGAGCATGTTGCCCTGGTATGAGATATTGAATACCGGTCCACCGGATATAATAGTGGTCCAGGAGCATGTTGCCCTGGTATGTGATTATGAGTACCGGTCCACCGGTTATAATAGTGGCCAGGAGCGTTGTGCCCTGGATGATGATTTTATATATATTCCGGTCCACCGGCTAAAATAGTGGGGGTCCCGAGCTCAATAAAATCAGTTATGTATGTGAATAAGGTTATGGAAAAATACTAATCACTTATAGTGGAACACCATGTGAGTCGGGGCCAGACCGGTCCACCGGCAAATAATAGTGGTCAGATGCATTTTGCCCTGTGTATTTACCTTCCGGTCCACCGGCAATAATAGTGGTCAGAGGCGTTCTGCCCTGTGTGTTGATTTCCGATCCACCGGCTATAATAGTGGGGTTCTCGCACTCACATGGACATAAAATATGATATTGATTGAATAATAATGGAATAATGGCTTAAGGCCAGAATGTATTGATCTTACACTATGACATGGCTTAAGGCCCAAAGATATCGATCGTGAATTATAACTTGTGTTACATGTTATTGTTATGTATGCACCTCTCATTATTTATGTGCGTAACTTGCATTATGTGCCGTATGCGGGCCTGTCTTTAAGTGTGGTATTAAAGGGTTACTCAGTACCATAGTACTGAAGGGATTCCCTTTATGGGGCCCCTGCCTATTCAATGGGCAATGCCCTTGCAGGTATTTTCAGGTGCTACTCAAGTGGGTTACGGGAAGGAGAGTAAGGAATTTTCCGGTATTGTTAGCTTGTTCTCTTTCTCATTTAAATTCTTGGTTTTAAATATTAACGTTGTTAAAGTAACCACCATTGGTGGATTGTATTCCTGCAAACGATTTGATGCGCTACTTTGATTTATGTGTGTTGAGTTTCTTTCAGAATGTATTTTACTTTCCTTAGCCTTAGCACTTGGTACTGGAACTTCCCAAAATTCACATTTTATTAATCTGCTTCCGCGAATATCTTTTAATAAAACGAAATTTTTCAGTAGTGAATTTTGGGGGTGTGACAGATATTATCTTTTTTTCTTCTTCTTCTCATTGTTATATAAGCCTCAGATTAAGGTGTGTGACTTGTTGGTGTGATGTTTGTGTAACAACATATATGGTGATGGTTAGGTGATGTCTTTCTCTTAGTATTATAAATGTCCTATAAGACATCTTTTTTCTTTTGGATTGTAAATTTCTTCCTTTCTAGTTAGTATTTTTTGGTTACTTACCTCAAGGTCAGGGCTTCAATCAAAGAGAGGTATTCACCTTCATCCATTAAAGAGAATATCAAGTATTCATTGTAGGTGTGTTATCAATGCTCTAGTTTTCTTATTTACACTTGTTTGGACTTTTATTGTGTTTATTTGTTAGTAATTATCAGCATATTTGATATTATTGTGTATTTTGTATCATACAGTGAGTGTATGATGAAATGTTGAATTTGATTGTTAGGTTCTCATGAATCATTAATACAATACCATATCACTCTTCTTCTTCTTCTTCTTTTAGTATCACTATTTACTTGAGTTTTTTTGTATTCATTATCATTTGCATTTATAATGTTTAGAAAATTATTTGTAAAGAACTATATTTGAGGATCAGCTCACCTATATTAATTGTTTTATTTTATTTTATAGGAATGCGAGTTGGCACATCACCTCACACGACACAGCTACACAAGCTCCATCATGTTTGAAGTATTCTATGAGTTCAAGTATTGAAACCATTTAAGATCGATACTTTGTGACCTTTCACATGTATGGCTGTTTTTATAATGTATTTTGTGCTAATTTTGTTCCGAGGGACAAGAATGGAATGTTACTGATGTATATAGGTAATGCAATAGATTATGAAGGTTATATTGGAGTATCTGGCCACCTTATATCATAGATATTCATTACTTGGATTGTATATCCCATCCAATTAGACTTTTTCTAATATATATTGTATATATACTACTATAATCTATAATGGTTCTAAAATTGAATTGAAAGGTTATGCTCATAAGTTCTAGATTTTATAAGTTTAATGAACTGTCATTAGGTTTTTATTATTATAGTCCAGAGTGTCGAGTTTAAGTTGTAGGAAGTTATCAAATAAAGTGAAGCAAAAATATAAATTTATGCTTATAAATGTTTGCATTTATTTACATTGTTTCAAAAATTGATAAGAATATGGAGTTAAAAATATCATATATGAATAAGAAGGATCAATTATCAGTTCAAGTCTGGTTCGGGTTAGTTCAGGTTAAAGTTAGAGTTCGGATCGGTTCGGGTTCGGGTTAGAGTTTGGATCGGTTCGTGTTTGAGGTGTGCTCGGATCGGGTTATTATTAAGTTTGGTCACTTCGGTTCGGGTCAATTTAGATTCGGATCATTATCGGGTTAGTTAAATTCGGGTCGGGTTCAAATTGAATCGGGTTTCAAGTTAGGTTATTCGGATTGGATCGGTCGGGTTGGGTTAACTTTGCCAGGTCTAACCCTAAGTAAGGGGCTGCAACAATTGAGTTTGACCTGAAAATTGGACCAGACCTGATATGCTGAACGTTGGTCTAAACCAATAATATTTTGAATCGATCTTTGGTCTACAATTCAATAAAGACTTGACTAAGAGGCAAGACCGCAAGAGGTAATCAGTCTGCTTTAAAATTTGAATATTTTTTTTTCATGGGACACGACACGATCCCACCAGGCCACCACTTCCACACCACAACTCACATTTCCTCAGCCCACGCACTTTCACTAACCAACTTTCAATTCACCGTTTTTTCTTTCCAGTCTTGAAGACGATTCGTCAAGTCCTGGTCCTCGCTGTTGTTGAGGCGTCGTCAAGGTCCAAGCATCACGCACCGACGTCCGACAACGCACCGACGACGACACTTGCAAAACTTCGCTGTTTTTTCGGTCGTCTTTGTCCATATGTTCATTTGGTGGTCTTGTCCCGACCTCGTATTTTCCTCGGTGTCTGCTGGTGCTATTCTTCGTCTTCAGAATGTTCCAAGTCCTCTTTTAGTGAGAATGAAATCTCAATTTCTACTCTCTATTTGTTATGTAAGATCCTTCGACATTCAATTTAATTATCTTCTTCTCTCGTTTATTTCGGTCTGTTTTCCCAATCTCTGGATTCATCTCTAGATTCCAATCTGTGGATCGCCAAAACATTAAGCCGAGGTAATTTGACTATTTTCTGTCCCTTCTTGCTAGTTCAATACTCGTTCATTCTAGTTGAATGTTTTGGCAATATCATATATTATGGGTTGACGATAAATTGATAAGATACTTATTAATCCAATACAGATTTAGTGATATTATTCTCTTAAGATAAATTTATTAAATAAATTAACTAAGCGAGACCATCTGATCAAGTACTTTTTCTTAAGCAGGAAAACAAATGTTGATAAAGTATTGATTGATAATAATGCCAAAAAATGAATTAGATAAATAATGATCTTAGTTAGAGATTAGGAGTGGTTCCATGTTGATGTTTGGGACTTTGGGTCAGACCCCCTAACCTTGTATATTTTGGCGAACAACACTAGTTATAAATTATACTCTTTTAGTATTGTTTATTTTAACAAAAAGTCAAAAAGTACTATTTCATTAACTCAATTTTCATGCAATATAAGCACGTACATAGTAATATGATTTATTAGGTAATTAATTGATAGTTTGTATTATATAAAATTGCTACTAAAATATTAATTTTGACTTTTGTAACAGATGTCGAGTTTTATTCAATCCAAAAAGCGGTATAGAATTACTTCAGAATCTATACAGGCCACATAAGGAAGTCATCTAATAGTGGGTGAGATGGATGAAGCAATAAAAAGAAATAGAAGCCCCAGATCGAACTGCAGAAGAGCGTGCAACAAAAAACAAAAGGGGGTGCTGATTTGTGGATAAAATGAATATAAGAAAAGTTATATAATAGGTTGCTTTTTTGGTGTACAGGGATGATGAAGATCATATTAGGGGTAGAGTGAAAATATTTTCCTAAGACTTTTGTTGTTGATGCCAACATCAATGGCACTAAGACTCTAAAATAATAAAGGTAACGACAAGCACACTATCTTATGACTTGAATCCTTAGATTCTAATTGTAAAACACCCAAATTTACTATTAAAAAATTTCGTTTTAAGCGGAAATGTATAATCAAATATTTAGTTGTTACCACTGTAATTGATATAAGTTTGGCTTACCCCACCATCCTTATGTCAATCATCAGGCAAAACGATTAGAAAATTTAAAACATGATTAGAAAGAGACGAGACAACTTATAATAACATCAAATAAGTGTTTGGAGATCAACATTGATTACAATATCAAAATATAATAAAAAAGGATCCCATGGAACTAAGAGTCAAAAATAGTGTCCGGTAAAACTATCATTCGGATAACATGACTCTATACCTAAACCCTGATATGAATGAATCATTCCTCCACATATATCACAACAAAGGCTGCGAAATCATTCACCCGATCCTCATTGACCTGCACATAAACATCTAGATCGTCTACTCGTTGGATTGAGCAACATCCATGAAACAGATGATCAGTATGCTACGTATTGAGTAAGGTAATAGTACAATCAAGTAGGGTAAAAGAATTATTATAAGAAAATCACATATGTGCAAATCAAAGAATGTTAGATAACTACTAATTCTAAGTCTTTCATTAGATATACCATATTCCAATTTTTTTATTTATTTATGTTGAGTTCAGGGATCCTACTATTCTTAAACCGATGGAATGGTCTGAAACACCTATTGAGGATAACACACCTGAGCCACTATTATTATCCGGTGGAACGGAACCAACACCTCTCAGACTAAAATACTCCTAAGCCACTATTTATTAAACCAACGAAATAGTTTGAAGCACCTCTCGGGGATAACACACTTGCGCCACTATTATTATCCAGTGAAATGGACTTAACACCTCAGTCTTTACTCACGTAATCTTTCACTTTAAATGATTAGTATCTTTCCATTTATACTTTAAATCTTAATTATATTTTCATTTACATTGAGTATGGGGCCCCACTATTCTTAATCCGGTGGAATAGATTGGAGCACCTCTCGAGTACAATACACCTAAGCCACTTTCATTATCTAATGGAACAGAGCCATAGAAATACCTCAGCCCGACCCAAGTGATCTTTCACTTTAAATAATTAGTATTTTATTAAGATTTGATTGCATATTATCATGCCGAACTCAAGACATACAATTAAACACCTAAGTATGACCATGTAATTATCTTCAAATGTCCATAATACCCTTAGGGTAGGCAAGGCAATCATATCCTCCCAAAGCCTTATAAAACCAAAAGCATATACATTCCCAATCATTATTCAAAGTACATATCCTTAGTTTCCCATATATATCTTGTGTCCTATATTATACCCAAACATGTGCTTACATAATTTCATTACTCTCAAAAATATCATTCCATAGTAGTTCCATAATTAAATTATTCAATATAACATACTAAAGACAAAAGCATATACAAAGATACAAGCATCACATAAATCCCTACCTATGACATGTATCCATATCGACAAGGACACTAGGTTCTATGCACGTAAATCCTATACATCATCCGAGATCAAAGATCACCTATGAAAACAAGATAAAATATGATTAGGATCAGAGGTTAAAAATTAAGAGTGAGATTATGGTAGAGAAGGATAAAAATGAAATTTATTAGAGTTAAATGGAAACTTGAATTGTATGGAAGTGTAGACTAATGTATGGTAGAGCTATTGTTAAATTTTGGTGGGGTTTAGCTAAAATGAGAAGTTGTACGGCCAGAAGGTGCAAGAGTGGCATGACTGTGCATAAAGAGTGCATAACAGGTCAAAGAAAGAAAAGACGCATGGCCATGCATTGCAGGAATTGCATGGCTATGTAGCATTAGGATGAGATGAAATAAAACACACGGCCATACGATGCAAGAGTTGCACGGCTGTGTAGCAGGGGATTTGAGCGTTGCATGACCATACATAAGTCATGCACAAGTTGTGTACTCTGAAACTCTATGACAACCCAGGGGAAGGAGAAGGGAAAAGAGGTGGTGGTTGGCGGCGATGGCTGGCGACGATGAGTGGGAAGGTTAGGTCAACCTTGGTGTTTAGTCCATCGGCCAAAAGGTGGCTAGTGGTGGCTTGGGTGGTGCTCAGTGGTGGATTGGGTGTTTCAAATGCCAAAAATAGGGAAGAAGGAGGAAGAAGAAGGAGAAATGACAAGGAAGAAGAGAAGAAGGTCGGGAAGCTGATGGATGATAATAAAATAGAGGGTTGAAGGGGTATTTATACTAGTACGGTGGCGTGTCTTGGAGGAGAAAAAAAGGCAGTGTGATGATGATGACAACGAATCTACCGAGAAGAAGAAAGAAGAAAGAAAATGATAGGGGTTATGGTGATGGTTAAGAGGGATAGGAGTCAGGCAAAGACATGATAAGAAAATGTGCACGGGAGGAGAAGGTAGGGAAAAGAAGAGAGAAGGAGGAAGAAGTGTGGAAGGGATGTGATGGGGCCATGAAAATAAGAAGAATAAGAAGAATGGAACGAGGGAGTGGCAGGACTGGCAGGGTGATGGTGAGAGGAATCATATGGGAGGTGTAGAGGAAGAAAACTCCTCACGCCATAAAATTGGCATAGGAGAAGAAGGAAAAAGAGAAGAAAAGAAAAAGGAAGAAAAGGAAAGGAAGGAAGAAAAGAAAAGGAGAAATAAAAGGAAAAGAGAGAACTATTAGGGGATTAGGATTAGATTAGGAATTTTAAGATTAGCCAAATAATTTGGATTAGTAAAAAATTTTAGTGGGTTTTAGTTTTAGTTTATGACTTTTAGTTTATTCAAATCAAGGTTTAGGTTTCAGTTAAAATTTTGAGATTAAAAAATTTGGTTAAGGATAACAATAAGACTTATTGAGATTAGAGTCAAATTAGGGCTAATGACACAGGATTAGGTTAAGCAAATTTTTTGGTTATTACACTAATACTGAAGAGGCCTAAGATAGTAAATTCAAAATTAAAATGTGAATCTTGATGAAGTTAGAGAAGCATCAACTGAAATGATCATTATAGATGAATTGCCATTTAGATTTATAAAGAATCTTGGTTTTAGGTGTTTGTGTCTATTGCATATCATACTTTTCATATGCTTTATTATATTACTATAGCTCGTGATTACTATGAATAATATATCGATGAGTAGGTGAAGTTGTTGAGAAACTCTTTGTAAAAGGGTTTGTGTGACTACAACTACATGGATGTCAATCCAAATAATCAATTATGTGTCTGACTACCTATTTTATTGATGATAAAAGGAGTCTGGATAAAAAAGATTTTTTTCCATATTTTTAGTCATAAGAGAGAGGCTCTTGGTATGGCTTAACTTCTTGGGATTTGAGTGAAAGATTGAGCATTGTGATAGTTGATAATGCTAGCTCTAATGATGTTGCATGCCTTTATCTGAAAAACACGGTACAAAGATTCAATGGAGCTATTGGTGATGATAATTATTTGTATATAAGATGCATATCACATATTATAAATCTTATTGTTTATGATGGTTTAAAGGGTCATGTATTTTGTATTGAGAAAATTAGGATTGTTATTAAGTTTGTTAGAAATTCTCCTTCAAGATTGATATTATTCAAACAACAAGTGGATAAATGTATAATTGAATGCAAGTTTTCCTTCTCTCTTGACATGCCTACTAGATGGAGTTCAACTAGTATAATGATAATCACAAATTTGAATTATAAGGTTATTTTTGGTATAATAGAAATTCCTAGGTATTTTGAAGATTCTGATAATGAAGGGCTCCTTTGCGATGATGACTGGGAAAATTTGGAATACCTAGTTATCTTTTTAAAGAAATTCTATGAGTTTACTAATTGCGTCTCTAGTTCTTTATATGTAACACATACCACTCTACTTTTCGACATTTTTTATACTTTTAACTTGATAAAGCAATGGATATATAGTGATGATGATGGTTATAGAAG
Organism: Tamarix austromongolica; assembly: GCA_039764185.1. Lineage (NCBI taxonomy): Eukaryota > Viridiplantae > Streptophyta > Magnoliopsida > Caryophyllales > Tamaricaceae > Tamarix > Tamarix austromongolica. The sequence continues at coordinate 16,942,148 of CM077808.1, read as the reverse complement.
CATGCTTAAAAAAATAAAATTAAGTTCAATAAGTATTAGGGAGATATTGATAAAATGAACATGTTGTTCTATTTAGATGTGATTCTAGATCCAAGGCTCATTTTTATGGGTGTGAAACTTGTTATTGGTAGACTATATAAAGGGTCACTATGAGAGATCATAGCTACTAAGGTGAAAACAATGTGCATATGACTTGTTTGAGGAGTATAGAAATCTTTATGCACCCGTGATAGATGAGAGTATACAAAGTAATAGGTTAAAAACAAGGAGGATAGTTACTTGTGAAGAAAGTTTTTTTGTTTATGAATGACATACACGAGAAATTTAAGCAAGCTAATGGGTCTTATCATTTTTTGAAAAGTGAGTTTGATCCCTACTTAAATGAACAAAGAGGAGAGGTTGAAGAGGAGGAAGTGCTAGCTCAGTGGAGAATCAATGGCCCTAGATTTCCTATTCTTACACATATGGTACATGGTGTGCTAGCTAGGCTAATATCTACAGTTGCCTCATAATTAGCATTTAGTGTTGGAGGATTCCATCTTGATCAATGAAGGAGTTCATTGACCCATAAGGTGATTTTCTTTCTTGATATGCCTATGATTTTTATTATAACATCCCAAAATTTACTACTATTTTTTTTTTAGCGGAAGCATTATAACAACATAAATGGGTTTAACTATCGTACTTGATATAAGTAGATTATTATAACATCCTTATATCAAATATAAGGAAAAAATTTAAAACTTAAAATAAGATAAAACTAAGAATGAGAGATTCATAAACTCAGATAAAAGTTTAGATATCAAATCTGAGTACAATAACCAACCTACATAAAAATGAATATATCAGAAAATAAAAGTCCCAAAAGGTGTATGGACCAAAAGCTATAATTAAATAGTGTGATTATAAACCTAACATAATACGTAAGAATTACTCATCCACAAGTAAAGCTTCATAAATAATAAAGTCATAAAAATGGTCCTTTGTGACTTGCACAAAATCACTTAGGTTATCTACTAATTGCAATGAGTAGCATTGATGAAAATGATGTCAGTATACCACGCACAGAGAAAGTTAACAATATAGTCATAACAATATTACACAATATCAATGTAACACCACAAATTTTACTACTGAAAAATTTCATTTTAAAGTGGATGCTTATAATCAAAATATCGGATATTACCATCGTAATTGATGTAAGTTTGGCCTAGCATACCATCCTCATATCAATCACAACGCTAAAACTATTAAAATATAAACCAATATAAATATAAAAAAGAGAAACTTAATAAATATAAATATGATTTTAGAGATTTAGTGATGATTTCTCAATCGAAACTGAAAGAAAACGTCGAAAAAAATTAAAGAGATACAATCGGGAGAACCGATCTTTATTCAACTTGAGATAAAATATCAAAGGAAGATCAAAATACTCATGGCTAAGTTGAAATCGATGGCAAAATGAGGTAAAAGAACAAGAAAGACAAAGAGATTCAGAGAAGAAGAAGTATCGAGAGAGAGAGAGAGAGAACATAACAGAGAAAGAAAATTGTATATCATCTTCGAGAATGAATGATCAAATAATATCCTCGACACTCAGGTCGGGATATAGTATATATAACCATTACCCTACCCCTTATTGATTGCGCTTCCACTTTCATGGCCCAATTACAACTTTGCTAACCCAAACAAATGCCTAACTTATATCTTTAATGACCCAAACGAATGCTTAATTAAATGTGGTGGTGCTGGGTATTTTATCTAGCCCACTTACAATCAACTGATCCAAAATAATGATTACAATTATTCTATTTTCCATAAGCTAACTTTACCTAGCTAATTGTAGAAATTAAGGGCTGCATACGCAACAATCTTGCTAACCTAATGTGGGCCAGGTGGTTGCTTATGTTGGCTTACTTAATTCTACTAGCGTTAATCCAGCGATCGCATCATATAGGAATATAATATTTTTCCTAATTGCATCAGCAATAATTAGGATCAACTTATCCAACAATTAGCAACATAGATCAACCAGACAAACAACCAGCAACACAAATCAACAACATTGATCCCATTATTATTTTCCATAGTCAATCAGAGAGTAACAAAAATAGTTATATGTATAAATGATGTTACAACTATCAACAAAAATATTCAAATAAAAATTAAAATCATTTAGGTACACATAATTTAGTCCGAGTACAATGAAAAATATAGAAAAATGAATATCAAGGATCTAAGAGTCCAAAAAGGTATTTGAGTAAACCATCATTCGGATAACATGACTCTTTTTCCAAAGCCCTAGTATAGAATAATAACTCGACCCCATACAATGCATAATAGGCAACAAAATCATCTAGCTGGTCCTCAATGACCTGCACAAAATCATTAGGGTCTTCTACTCATGGGAATGAGTAGTACTTATAAAAGGATGGTCAGTACACTATATGCCGAGCAAGTGAATAAGCATTCATAGCAAATAATAAGCACACAATAAAAAACACAAAATATTATAAGGTAAGTACTGATCTAGGCCTCTTTATTAGATATAACTATTTTTATTCTTTTATTTACATTGAGTTCAGGAACTCTACTATTCTTAAACCGGTGGAATAGTCTGAAACACTTCTCAGAACAACACACACGATCCACTATTATTGTCTAGTGGAATGGACATAATACCTTGATACTAACTTATGCGCTATTTCACTTTAAGTCATTAATATCTTATCCATTAGGTTGCTTATCTCAATTCTATCTTTCACATTGAGTTTAGGACTCCACTATTCTTAATTCTATTGAACAAATTGATACACCTATCAAGGAAAAATTATCATGATGTACTATTATCATTTGGTAAGACGAACCCATAAAACACCTTTTAGGACAACAGGTTCTTGAGCTACTATCATTGTCTAGTGGAATGGCCTCATATAACACCCTAGCCCAACTCACATGATCTTTCGTTTTAGATGATTAATTTCTTATTCATGATTGATTTAAAATGTACGTAAAATATTTAAAGTAGGTAAATCACATCACGAAGGTTCTAAGGTCATTCTCTAGCATTCAGACCCTTCTATTCCCTAAAAACCCTAATTTCATCATTTAGTCATAACTCTTCTTTTATTACTCTTTTGCCCACAAAACTTAGTACCTCTTCCACAAATATTATTATTATTCTAAACATAATCAAATTTCAAGGCCTAAATATAATGTTTTGCACATACGATAATAACCCTATATCAAAAGTTACTATTTTTTGGGATATATAAACCCTGATTTTACAAATCCATAATAACTTTTACTGTAGGGATTATACAATTAAGATATTCAACATACATTCCTAAAAAACTAATTTTAACAACATATTTAAATTTTGTGGTCTAAATCTACTGTTTTACACATGTGATAACAACTTTCTTTTTTTAGGTTACTATTCCCAAATTATGCCATTTTGATACTTATTAACCTTAGGCCATTCACAACCACTCTAAATGCTTCATATAAATTCCTTAGCATATTTTAGATGATATAACACATTAGAATACCATAATTTTCATATTACACCTATATTGACCAAAATGCCATTACCGATAACATAAGTCTTATTTTATGTAGATCTTATATATATTGGTAGCAATATTTCCAAATCCACCATTTATTTCCATATTCCATATTATACTCATTTAAAACTCATCATGCCTTCATAAACCTATTTTACAACCATATATCACACTAAGGGTTTTCCACATAAAATAACAATAGGGCATAATCTCCACTTACATACTTTCTATCATCTAATATCAACCTTACATCATAGCATTAACAATTATACATTTAATTACATTATAACAATAACATGGTATAATAAAAAAAAAATAGGCATATTATTTAGCAACACAAAACCCTAGACTACGACAAGTATCTTTATTATTGTTGTTGTTGTAACGAAGAGAAGAGAATGAAGATGGGAGTTATGATGTGGTTGGATGAAGTTGGAGTGTGGGCTTTAGTTGTTGTGGTAGAATGGTGAGGGTGGTGCTTGATAGTTGGTGTTACAACCAAGGAATAAAAATAAGAAGGGAGTTGTAGTGTGATTAGTTGGTGAATACAAGTAGGAATGATGTGTTTGGACAATGTTATAGGTGAGGGAAAAATAGAAGTGACCAATGGTGGTGGAGCTTTTTCATTTGGGCTTGTTGTTAGTGGGTTTTTAGGGGGTTTTTGGTGATGGAATAGAAAAGAAGAAGGAAGAAGATGAAGCTTTTGTGATGATGTTTGAAAGAAAGAAACATTCAAGGAAAAAGAAGATTGCCTCGATGCATGTATTTTGTTTGTTTGTGTGTGTGTGTGTGTGTGTATACATGTTCAAGGGGAGCGGGTGAGAATGTGGTGCATATGATATCTAACTTGGGTCTTGCTAAGAGGTGGTTTTCCATGATCGTAACACCCCCACTTTTTACTATAAAAATTTCATTTAAAAAAATACTAAAGTAGAAACTGCTAAACACACAGAAAAAATAGGATGCTACCGCCATATCTAACACAGGATAGACAACTGCTACCTATCCTATATTAGATACAAGGCTAAACCAAAACATTCAATTTAAAATAGAGTGTGTAAGATTAAATTACATAAATATTTAAAATATTATTTACATTAACGGACCTTAATGGTCCCTGACCAAGTAAAATATAGGAAGATAGATAAGTTAAGAATACAAAGTTATGTTAAAACAAAATTAGTGAATTTCCCCAAATCATGGTCCATTGCTGACCACACAAAAACCTTTAGATATACATGCTCTCAACACTTGAACCCAAGCTGAGGTAGATCCACTACTGCCCATCCCCCAAAACCTACAAATGACCCTTTGCTTGTGGGAATGAGTAGGTGACCAAGTAATCAGACACATCAGTATGCTATGTACTAAGTAAGCCAAGTTGCCTCATCAACGGAAATCACAAGTATGCAAAACTATATCTTAACATGTATATCACATTTAATATGTGTCATAATAATTCCATACACATAAATGTAGTAATACATCAGCATACATGATTATGCACAAATCAAATAACTCATAATGTATCATGCTTACCTTCATAGTATCATAACATAATTAATCACACATGTACTCTTAGACAACCGCTAGGGTTTATTTTCCAACTTGCTCAATTGATTAGATTATACAGCTTCCTTAACCATATATTGATATAGGTCAACATCCAATCAATCCTTTGAATTATTAAATAGTTAGTCATTTAAGCTATTATCCAAGTGTTTATTCCATCTCTTACCCTTTTTATCATAAAAAGTATTGCTCCCATCATTATTCAATTATTTATCATCCATTTCTTCATTAACCAAATTTTTATCATCCATTTACTCATCACCCCAATTTTTATCATCAATTAAATTTATATTAGAACTAGTTGGTTTGGATAAACTAAGTTTGAGATAAAGGATTTGGGAGTTGCAAAGAAGATTCTTGGCATGAAGGTCAATCGAGACGTAGATGGAAGCATCTTTACTTGTCACAAGAGTAGTATGTGAACAAGGTGTTGGATAGGTTTCGTATGATTGATGCTAAAGCCAGTTAGTACTCCCTTGACGATTCACTTTAGATTTTCTTCTTTGGATTACCCAAAATCTAAAGATGAGGAGGATTTTATGGCCATATTTTCCTATTCTAATGTTGTGGGATGCATGATATATGCTATGGTTTGTACCACGCCAGATATTGCCCAAGTTGTGAGTGTTGTGAGTGGATATATGACGAATCTCGAGAAGGTTTAGTAGAAAGTGGTGAAGTGGATTCTGAGGTACTTAAAGGGTATTGCATTAGCTTATTTGGAGTATGGGAGGCCAACTGATGCATTGACTCTGATTATAGTGGAGATCTTAATAATAGGAGGTCCATTGGAGGTTATGTGTTTTGTCTTAGTGGTTCAATAATTAGCTAGAGGTCATCTTCGCAAGATTTGATTGCATTATCCACTACCAACGCTGAGAATATGGCTATGCCTGATGCTTTTTAGGAAGCTTGGAGGCTTAGTGGTTTTGTTTATGAGCTTGGGTTTGGTCATAGTGCTTCTATTGTTCATAATGATAGTTAGAGGGCTATTTGTTTGGCAAATAATCAAAATTCTTTCCATTGTTAGATAAAGCACATTGATATCAGGTACCACTTCATCTGAGGTACTATTGCTATAGGTAAGGTTGTGTCAGAAAAGTTAGCTACTACTTAGAATCCAGCAGATATGCTAACAAAGCCATTGACGGTGAGCAAGTTCAAGCATTGCTTGGATTGGTTGGTGTTTGTGTACCATGAGGGCCTTTTAGAGCCTAGGGGTATTTATAGATGGTATTTTTTGTTCTTGGTGCTAGCTGCATCAAATAAGTCATTAAGGTGGATAATTGTGAACTTGTGACTTGTATTTGGTGCGCATAATAGTTTGGATTGGTGTGTGAAGTGTTTTGAAGGAATATAGAGTAGAACTATGAACTGTGTTGGAAAGATGTGAAGATTTTACCTTGATGCAATTGGTATTTGGAAAAGTGTTGAACATGAAAGTCATATATCCTTCTATTATATTTCCAACTCATCAATAATCATCTTTATTAGAGGTCAAATGAAGAAGTTATGTCTGAAATACTGAAGACTATCAAAGCTAGAAAGAAACATCGAGGGCCCGTGTTTGTGACTGTCTCATATAGTATAAATACTATGCGGTTAGAATCCTAATTAGCATAGCACCATCCTCTTCTCTCATCTTAATTTCTCTTGTAATTACTTGGTAAATTGAGTGATTTAGGCGATCATTTCTTTAACTCTCTTTGTAATCACAATTACTTTACATCAATAAGATTATCTGTTTCTCCAATATGTGTTCTTGAGTGTTCTTTTCTTCTCAATTCTTGTGTGTTATAATTGATTCCAGTTAGATCTTATTTTTTTTTTCAAATTGATATCGATCCCCAAAACCATTGTTATTTATATCACTATCATCATGAAAACACACATGTTGATATGCAAGGAACATAATTCAATTAATGTAAAACCTAACCACATGAGTATCGAGACATCCCCAAGGAAAAATCCCATAAGAAACCATAAATTCAAAATATAAGTATAAATTCTTCCATAATACTCATTTAACAATAAATTTAGTACAAATACATAAAATATTATTATTCAAAAAATATCCAAAAATCAAGGCCCGACTCCAACGTCTTATACATGGGATAACAACCTTACCTCTTAGGTTACTATTCACCATCTATATGAAATCTTAATTTCACAGATTAGGAATAATTTTTTCCATAATACTTATATAATCATCAAATTTAATATAAATTCCTAATATATCATTATTAAAATCATATATGAAAATAAAGGTCTAACTCCAATGCCATGTGATAATGACTTCGCATCTTGGAATACTAGTCCTAATTTAAGTTATTTTCTTATTTGATTGGAATTAGGTCATTCGTAATTACTAAAAATATTCTAAATAACATATTTAGCATATTTTGAACCAAATCAACATATTAAAATACCAAATATTCCATGTTTAACCCATATAGATGAAATTTCCCTTAGCATAACCAAAATACCTATATTTTCATACAATCTTACAAGTCCCAATATGAATAGTTTTCAACCTCCAACACAAATCCCCATGAGAAATAATTGATTACTAATATATATAGAATTAAAACATCATAACCCATTTTATATAAGGATTCATGCCAACTTTCTTAACTTGCAAAACTAAACTTAACCAAAAATATATACAACCACATGCTTTTATAATTTTCTCACTTTTTCATCCGACAACACAAAATGTCATAGGAAAAAATTATCATTATGACATTATCCATATAAAAATAGAAAAAATGAGGTTTTATACATATATACACATTGCACACAAAACCGTAGTTATGACATGTGTCCTTACTGAAAAACATCTCTAGTCTCTAAGCACATATAACCCTAAGAATCATCTTCCGAGACCATAAAAAAATCACATAAGAATCAAGAATAACATAAGGTTATAAGTTAGAAAAATTAATTAAGAAAAATATAAGGCAAAGAGGGTAAAAAATGGAGCAAAACCAAAGAAAACTATGTTATGACAAAGCTTAAACTTATTGTGATAGAATTTGGTTCAAGTTTAGGGGGCACATTGTGAGTGTGTAATATAGCTCTTGGGGCTTTTGTTTTAGGGAGTGGCATAGATTTGGTGTTGTTGGCATGAGGTGGTGATGAAAAGAAGGCTAGGTTACATCAAGGGGTGGTGTGGTTATAAGGTATGTTGTGTGATGTTGTGGTGTATTTAGGGGTGAGAAGTGATGTAAGGGGGTGATGGATGAATGAGTTTGAGAGTGGTGTGTGTGGAAATGTCACCTAAAAAGTGGTGGTGCAGTGTGAGAATTTAAAGTAGCTAAGGTATGGGTGTGAAGGATGAAGGCTACATGAGGGTTTGGCACAACTAAGGTATTTGTTGCTTGAAGTGTTGATGTGGCTAAGGGTGAGGTGTGTGGTTATTAACACCGGTAAGGGTGGAGTTGTGTGAGGCTATATAAACTACACATAGCTTTGTTGGACGAAAATGTTAGACAAACGATGAATGAAATGTAGAGGATTTGAGAAAAGGAAGAGGGATTTTGGGTAGATTTTGTGTGAGTTATAAAATGAAGTAAGAAAATGGAGGGAATGGGTATTTATAGGAGGAAGGTGCAAGGTTGGGGACGTTGGTTTGGCGTAGGTTTCTCTCGATAGAAACTAGAGGAAGGATGGGGATATGGTTGCCTAATGGTTGTGGACTAGATTGTAAGGGCATGTGCATAGGGAAATGGATGGGAAGGGAAGGGAAAGGTGACCATGCAATGAGGTGGTGTGTGGCTTGAAAAGAAAAGGGCTGATTGAAGAAGGGGATAAGTAAAATAAAAGAGAAAAAAGAGAACTAAAAAGGGAAAAGGAAAAATAATTTATAATTAGGATTAGGTTTAAATTTAAAATTAGGATAAAATTAATTTATCAATCTTCCGACGTTAAAATTAGGATAAAATATTAATTACTCGAAATGAGGTTTAGAATTAGGTTTAAGTTAAAATAAAAATATCAATTACTTGAGATTAATATTATATTAAAAATATTAATTACTCAGGATTAGAGTTAAGTGAGAATTTGGGGTTGTTCATTCAAAGAATAATCCTTTTACCTATTTTTTCATTGATATGCGTGAAGATGGTTTAAGTTCTTATAGGTGGACAAGATTGGCTGTGGGAAAAATATCGATCTAAAGTGGACGTAGAGGAAAGTATCGAAGAGCTAGAAGAACTATACAAAGGTATACTTATAATTATTATGCCATTTTATTTGAATAATATTTTATTTATTTATTATCGAATTGTTATTTTTAATAAAACTTTATATTCTTTTTGTATATTATAGATTTGTAAGAGAATATCACCTTTGTGGACAAAATGACCTTTTTTTTATTATCTTAAAATAAGTTTGAAGTTGATGGCATATTTAAGAATACTATGACCGACCGTTTTTTTATGGGACTAGTACCATTTAAGTGAAGCTATTAGTTATTTTTATATTTTATAGTTAATTATCATTATAAGTATCAATTGTATTTAAATCTAAATAGTGGATAATGATGATTTTATGGTTTTTCCATTAATGAATTGTTGTGTTTATATAAGTTATCATTCATCCTATTTTGGTGTTTAGATAGCATTTGCGGAGGTAATTTATAATATGTTGTCCTGGACTTACAATATAGATGTACCATACAACTAATAAGTAATTTTATTACATTTTAATTTAAAAAATTCTTTAAATTTTTAATATATAATTTTGGTCTCGATAGGTCCAATTCGGATACAACCTTGAATTATCAAATCTTTGGTCTATAACTTTTATAAATTCGGCCAATTAGATATTGTCAGTCTAGTCCGATTTTAAACCTAGGCACACGTCTATGGCCCTAATTTAGGGTTGTTCATGAATCATGTTATCCAATATCTGTTTATTTGATCCGGTATCCAAAGTACTCTGATAAAAAAAAGTAAATTATTGATCCGATTTCTTTAAAATCAAATATCCGATCCGGTCAATGGAAAGTCAAACAAATAAATATCTGATCTAATAAATATAAATAATATCCGATCTAAAGAAAAATATTTATACATTTTTTTATAATTTTTTATTTTATATATAAATGTATATAAATAAAGTTAGATGTGTGTGTGTGTGTGTATAAATATATAATTATTTTACTTGATTTATTATTTGAGCCAAGATTTAATTTATTTGAAATTATATTTTAGATATAATATATTTTTAGATATTTATATAAAAAAATAAAACTTTCTGCATACTGATTAACCCGACACACCCCTTTGTTATAATAGTTTTAACTTCGGATAGTTGGATATTTTCTCAGCAAATTGAATAATATCAAATATATTTATAATTTGGTTATTTTTTTATATTTAAAATTTTATTCGGATAATATCGGTTATATTTGATATCCGATCCGAAAATTTAGATATTCGAACTTTCATATATCTGAATTTTTAAATTAAATATCAAATAATATTTTTAGATATTCAAAATTTTAAATAGCTGATAATCAAATATCTAAAATCTCAAATATCTGATAATTAAATATCCGAATTATTAGATGTTTGAATTGTCCTACTAATGGCTAAGTCATTCAGTTACGTAAGGGTTTTGCTTTGGATTAAGAGGATGTTGATTTTTTTGTTATAACTTACTTTTTATATCTACGGGCATCGCCGCACCAGTGGTCTAGTGGTAGAATAGTACCCTGCCACGGTACAGACCCGGGTTCGATTCCCGGCTGGTGCAGCATTACAAGCCGTGACGATACTATCCATGTGACTGGTTTGGCCTGTCACCGCTCGTCGTCATCTATAGACGAAATAAAGGGGGGTTCCTGAGCTTGTAATTTTTCTTTTTTTTTCTTTCTTTATATTTTTTTTCAGTGCTGGTATTCCTCTGAGTTTTCTTCAGCTCTTCTTCCGTCAGGTCTGTCCAGGTTTGTGGGACGTACAGTGTATTATCCGATTCATCACTAGTGTTGTGATGACTTCGAAGAGAAGTCGAGGTAACAAGTCTGTTAGTAGTTTTACCAGGCTTTAACACCATCGAACAGCTGGAATTTCTTCAGCAGCTGATGTATATAATAAATCTACATATGAATCTGTTCGTTATAATTAGACCAACCTGGATACTCATTGCAGCCACAGATTAATGACATCAAGTACCTTTCGCCGGCAAAAGCAGTACATTCTGAATTTGTAATCATATAAAATATAGATGAATTTACGGTACAATATTTTTGTTCTACAACCAAACTCGAGGTGCATGGACAGCTGACAACACATGATATTTCAATCCATGCCGCTCTGTTTCTTTCTTTAAAACCAACCTAGTTACCGTAACCTTTAAGACCTAAACTACCAGCATCTCGTTTGCATCCCCATAAATAAGACCTAAACTATCGGTGCAAACTCCATGAGCCAGGTTGCTGGGGCAGATTACAACCACGCAGGATTGATGGGTGTGTGCGTGGGTGTCTCTGAATAAGAAATTATGGAGCAATGAAGCACAAATGCAGATTCGAGCTGTGGTAGTATACATTCAAGTGAAGCTGTCTAGTTTAAACCTGAAGAGGCCAACGGTTGGCATATTCTCATGGTAGATGTCGGCCGTTCACCGGCAGATGAAAGACAGGAACGTGCACACGGCCTGCAAGTTCAGCACTTTTGATGAAATACCTCAAAAATCCAGGAAACCACAAACAAGCAGGTGCCCACCCACTCTTTGTACTCTTGCAAGGAATTCACAATGTAGACCGTGCAGCTGCAGCACGTCGTCAATACACAAATCGCTGCCTTATTTGCTGCTACGATGAGCATGTCGATCTCTACCACCAATAGTTTATATTATAACATAACAAAACTAAAGCCATTGCTCAGTTCCTGACTTCAATCCAGCTATATCCAGGTTCCTTCTCTACACCTATTGCCTTCATCGAATCCCTTGATGTCCCTACTTCAGACCACAGCTGTTTAGCAGCGTATATATTAGATAGAATGGTATGCGCGGACGAATCATTGGGTTCTAAGCGCAAGCACTGTTGCGCAGCTCGGGAACCCACATCGAAATTCTCATGAATTTCACAAGCAGAAAGAAGGGATTTCCAAATAGCGGGATCTTCGGCATAGTCCGAATCAATAAGGAAAGCTTCAGACTCTTCCACATAACCACAGCGGCCAAGAAGGTTCACCATACACGTACAGTGTTCGATGGAGGCCGGGATTTCGTAGCGATGAATCATTAACTTGTAATAGTCCTTGGCTTCTCGAACCAACCCTGCCTGACTGCAAGCGAGCAAGATTCCAGTAAATGTCACGGATGTTGGTAAAAATCCACAGTCCAGCATGTCTCTGAAAAGGAGTAACGCTTTGCTGGAGTAGCCATTTTTAGCATAACCAGCTATCATGGAGCTCCAACACGCATCATTCTTCAGAGGCACCTCAGAGAACACGCCGTGAGCATCTTTTACCGTTCCGCATTTTGAATACATGTCGATCAGTGCGGTTCCGACGTATATGTCGGCTTCGAGACCAATTTTTAAGGCATGGGCATGCAAATGTCTGCCTTGTCCAAGGCCTGCCCAAGTTGCTACCGCCTTTATGATGCTAGATAAGGAATAGCAATCTGCTCTTGGAGAATGATTCTGCATCTGACAGAATAGCTCGAGTGCTTTATCTCCTCTATCATTCTGCACAAGCCCGGAGATGATACCGGCCCAAGAAACAGCATCACCATCATGTATGCATTCAAAAATCTTAAGTGCACAGTCAATGCTCCCACACTTCAAGTACAAATTCACTGTTGCGTTTGCTACCGAAACATTCAAATCCAGACCAAGATGAATCGAGTGAGAATGAATTTGAGCCCCTTCCAATAAGGAACAAGACCCAGCACAAGCAGAGAAAAGGCCAACGAGCGTACACAAATCAGGCTTCATTCCCTCCATCCTCAAGACTTCATACATTCTTAACGATTTTTCACACTCACCGGCCAGACCACAGCCTGTAATTAGTGCATTATAAGACACTAAGTTCCTTTCCTTCATCTCACCAAAGGCTTTCCCCGCATCACCCATTTCCAGAAACTTGGAGTACATATCAACAACTGCTGTTCCCACGTAAACATCAGCTAAAAATCCGTACACGAAGGCCTTAGCATGAAGACATCTGCCTAGTTCATCGCTAGGCATCACCGTCGAAGCCTTTAGCACACAAGAAAGTGTGGTATCAGTAGCTGAAATGCTGCTACAATTCATCCTATAAAACAATTCAAGTGCTTCCTCTTCACGATCATTTTGAGCATACGCAGTAATCATGGAATTCCATGTCACAACATCCTTGACATCCATAAGGTCAAACATATGATGTGCACTATCTAGCCTATCACATCTACGGTACATATCAACAATGGAGCCGCCAACAAAAACATTAGAAACAAACCCGCTTCTGATTGCATAACAATGAAGAGATTCACCTAACCTCAAAGATCCCATATTAGCACAAGCCTTCACTGCACTAGCAAGAGTATAATCATTGACAAAAGATTTCCGGTCTCTATCTGACATCATGTATGAAAACAAACCAAAAGCTTCTTCACCCATACCCTGGTGAGCATAACCTGAAATCATGGTATTCCAGGAAACGTCGTCTCGTTCGGGCATTTCGTCGAACAGTTGACGGGCCTTATTAGTTTGCTCACTTTTGGAATAGACCGATATTAACCCGCTTGAAACAAAGAGTTGTCTCACGTAGCCTGTTTTGAGTATTAAAGCATGCAAGGGAGAACCGAACTCAACATTGATTGATTGAGCGCATGCAGATAGAGCCGCTGAATATGTTCTTTCATTGGGTTCGATACCTTCTCTTCGCATTTGTAAAAAGCAACACAATGCGTTGTCATATAACCCTTTACGGTAGTTGGACATGATCCTTGATGTCCATAGGACGACATTTCTTTCAGACATCTGACTGTAAGGCAGCCCTTCACAGTGTTAAAATTGATGGCGTTTATACCATCCCACATTCCCACCTCCCATATAAAGATCACTGATCTACAAGACTACTACATGTCTGCGGCGAGAAGGCGAAGGCTAGGAGTCTAGGACTCGTTTAGCAGAGCGACTGCACCCGACTCTCTTTGGCTGGAACTATATCAGGGCTTTGTGATAGAATTGGAGCATTTAGAATGTAGTTATATTTAATATTGTTATTATAATTATTATTTAAATGTTTAATAAAAACAATATTAAATAGTAAATTAATTAGAAAAAAACTAATGCAACACTTTGAAATGAGATCTAAATGGAGCGACAATACTGGATAATATTTAATCTAGTGGTAAAAACTAACTTGTAGATATTAAAGGTCTTAGGTTTAAATATTTCTTCTTCCTCTCTTGTTACTATAATACCTTTATGATACCGTCATATATATATAGTAATTTATGCTCTTTTTTACATATCCCATGTGAATTTAAAAAAAAAAAAGATGGAGTGACGATACAATAACATGAACAAATTATTTCAAACTTTTTCTTAAATATAATATTTTTTGTTCAATTATTTTATTGATTATAGAAAAATTTCAATTTCTACAATTTATAACTTTAGAAATCATGGTATATAATTTTTATTAAAAAAAGACTAAGATTTACCTTGATTTAACAAAATATGACAGCTAACTTCTTACATTACTCTTTTATTTAAATTTTGCTAAATAATATTTTTTTAATTATAATTTCATATTTTTAGTGATATGTAATTATAGGAAATAGAGGGTGAATATTATCTTTCATACCGAATATTGTTAAAGAAGACTAAAATTATGGGATGGGTGAACGAATATTTAGACTTGTTATTACCATATCATTTGGTTTATTTAAGTTTTTGAGGAATCTTCTATTTCTATATAATTATCTCAAACTTTTTAAATATCAAACTGATCCCAAATTTTTCTCTATAAATAAATATCCATATTAATATACTTTACATACAAAAAAAATTATATAAAATTTTTGATAGAACTGAACTAAAATTAAAAAAAAAAAACGTTCTCTACAAATGAAGTAAAAGTTTCAGTAGAATTATACTAAAATTTTAATACAAAATAGTATTGTGGTAATATTTTCATATTGATGGGAAACAATCATCATTTTAATGTCCAAAAACTCTCACATAGTTGTTGAAAACTTGCCACATATATGTTTAAAAATCATCATATAAATATTGAAAAATAATTCTAAGCAACGAAGAAGTTCTATTATAAGAGTTCCTAACACTATTATTATGCAAAATAATTTCCCCTTAAAGTAAAAATTTCAACATAATTTTATTAAAATTTCAATATAGAGTATTGATGTCAACTTTTATTATTCATGTACTAATAATTGTTGTCAACCTTTATTATTCATGTAGTAATAAGTTTACTAAAATTTGAATATAGAGAGTATTGTTGTAAAATTTCAACAATCTTTATAAAAGTTTTCAATGTTGTTTAAGTAAATTTTCAACACACTATAAGTTTTCAACATAGTTTAAATGAATTTTGAACACTATTTAGACAAACACTTTTTATAAAAGTTTCCAACATTATTCTAAGAAATTTTCAACATTTTTTATTTGGTTTTCAATAATTTTTAATGAGTTATCAAAAATATTTAAATAAGTTTTTAACACTATTTTAAATAAATTCTCAATACTATTATAATTTTTATTAACATTCTATATATAAATTTTCATTACTGTTATAATGAATTTTTAACACTATTTATATAAATATTAAACACTATTATAATAAAATTTTGACACTTTTTATTAAAGTTTTCAACAATATACTAAGGAATTTTCAAGACTATGATGCAGGAGCATCCATGGAATCTCAAGATAATGAAGATTTTACATACTTTATAATGGAGCTAATTACATTACTTGTCTTTAATAATCTTGCTAATGCTAATGAAGTTGCTTCAAGACATTCTTGTATGGTTGTGACTTATTTGTAAGGAGAAGCTTAAGATATCAAGCTACTTAAAAAACTAAATGTTATAAGATAAATAAGGACAATACAAGTAATTGTCCACATAGATAACAAAGAAAACAAGTTTTAACTCAAGATCTAGTTATCATTTTATACAATTAGGTTTTTCTTAGCTTTGTTATTTTGTGTAACAGTAGGTTTTATTGGATTAATTTTAGTTATTCATTACATTTTTAATGGCTTTTGTATACACTATTAAGGGCTTGTTAGGCAAGTTGAGGTTGTTAGGGCTTGTTTGTTAACAAATGACTATATTTGTTTATTAGCCAATGTTTTTTCATTTGTTATTAGCTAGCAGCCTAAGTTAGCTAGTAACAACCCTAATTAGTGAGAATTAGTTGTAGCAAACTTCTAATTGTTACCTATATAGTTCCTAAATGTGTATATGTTTGTAACAATTTAGAATTTTAAAAATAATACAAGTCAATACTTAACTATCATTCTATCTTTTTGTGTGATTTCAATCATCTTGTTGAGATTGAACCCTACTATCTAGGTGGTGCATACTGCTAAACATATTTGATTAAGCCAAGTGCAAGTGATGGAATTGGGTACAATTCCAACAAAAAAGAAAATTTAGAAGAGATTAAGAAGAGGAAGAGAAGAACTTAATCTTGAAATACCTTTACTAACCAACTAAGGTATCGACTCTTAGAATAAATGGTGTCCTTTTCTTCAACCCTTTACCCCTATATAGAGTGTATTAGGGTTTAGCAAATTACAGACTACACTTCTAACTCATAGTGAGCAGATTTCATTACACCTGAACCATAGATTACACTAATACATACTAACTAAGGTTGATAATTAACTACATCAACTATTTTGAATGTGAAACACCTTAGCTTCCCATCACATAATGGCTGCTTCTTAAAACCTATGACGAGCATCTAGAAAACACAAATTACATTTTAGGAAAGTCTAACAATACTCTTTAACCCTGATAATCCTCTTTAACCTTGGTGGGCTATGAGAGCAAAAAATGGGGGTTGCTTTTTGTAACACTCCCAAAACTTACTACTGAAATTTTTTGTTTTATTAAGGAATTAGCGGAAGCAAATAACAAAACTATGAATTCTGGGGATATTACTGCCACACTTAGTACTAGACCGGTTCACTCCTATCATTCCAGTACCAAATGCTAAGGCTGAAGAGGATTATCATCAAACACGAGTCAATACTTAAAACAAGAATTCATGATAGAACTAGAAAGTTCATATTATGGAATTCAAAGTATGCGGAAAAGAGTTTACAAGCTAGAGTACATAATTAAAATTCCTTGAAAGGAATAAAGATTACAATATAATAAAAATTGAGTCTAAGCAAATTGGTACAATGTAAAAGAACAAGAAAAGTAGATCTGGCCATGACGCTCTCAAATCCCCAGGCTAAGTCCATTCTTAGCACTCAGCCCCACCTAATGCCTTGTAAGCATCGAAGGCATAAAAAATAGCATCACCAACCTGCACAAACTTAGAGGAGCCTTTTGCTCATGGGAATGAGCACCGCTCATAAAAAGGGTGGTCAGTATGCTACGTACTGAGTAAGGTAACCATGCATTAAGGCCAACACAAAAACGCACATAATACAAGCATGATAACATAACAACATACAATCATTTCAGATAAATAAAGGCTAATCTGTAGTCCAGATTAATCAGTTCTTTAAATCTTTGATCAATACTCATTTCACACCATGCTTATTATCATTTCCATGCGAGTACAAGAGCCCCACTATTATAGCCGGTGGACCGAAAACATACAGGGCATAAAGCTCCTGACCACTATTATTGTCGGTGGATCGGTCTCCAAGGTAAGATGCTCTTGGCCACTATTATTCGCCGATGGAGTGGTCTGGCCCCGACTCTCATGGTGTTTCACTGTAAGTGCTTAGTATCTTTCCTATGTCTTAACACAATTATGTTCGGTTTTTTTAGCAAGGAATCCCCCACTATTATAGCCGGTGGACCGAAAACGTACAGGGCATAATGCTCATGTCCACTATTATTTGCCGGTGGATCGAGCTATAGGGCACCCCGGCTCTTGGCCACTATTATTCACCAGTGGATCGGTTTGAGCCCAACTCAATAGTCTTCCTCTTTAAATGATTAATATCTTACTGTATCTTATTCAACAAGTTTCGCCCTATACATGCATGCCATACTCCTTCTATACTTATCCTCTCAAGAGGGCCCATCCTATATCTTGAGACTCTGCCCCTTCTAACACACCCCAACATCCCTTCATTCCTCCACTTATTCACACTAGAGGCCTACTCATAAGTGTGTGGGTCAAGGCCCACTACTTACAACCTCCATGTTCACTCACTGCCTTATCCTAGGGTTTCCTCCAAAAACCCTAATTTGGGCTTATGTGGCCCATCCTTCTCTGCCTCACACACCTAAGGTTGTTTCAACACCCCACACATCACTTTCTTAGATTCATCCCTCATTATTTCACTTTACTCCAAGTCCATATGTGACCACAAAACCCTAGGTGGCCACAGCAAACCCTAGTTAGCCACACAAAACCCTAGCATCCTTTTTTCCACTTGTCACCCCTTTATTTCTTGCCGTCCACCCTTGCTTCTCCCATGATATTTATACTCACCCTACAGATGAAATTCCTCCACTCTCATCTCATACTCAATTCACCCTCCATTTCGCCACCATCTCATATTAGGTTTTTCCTCCCAAACCCTAACCAGGTCTCCTATGCACCCATATACTAACCCAAATACTATTTTTTACCCCAAGCCTCTAATCACCCAAAAAACTCTTCTCTTACCTTAATTACATCCCAATATAACTTTTCACACATAAAATTCATCCCCATGCGAACTCCCTGCACCCCATGCAAACCCTCAAAGTTTTCATGCAAAACCCTAGAATTCCCATACAAACCCTAGATTCTCCCATGCAAATCCTAGATTCTCCCGTACAAGGTTCACCCACTCTTTTATTTTATTTAGAGCCCCCTCTTATTCTTCCACTCATAAATCACGGGATATTTAGGTCAATCCCACATTCCTAGGCCAACTTACTTCCCCTTGGTCAACTTACTTTCCCATCTTTCTTTTTCATCTTTCCACCCCATATTACCACATTAGATATCCCAGCATGCATGTCCTAAAGGGTCAAATCGCAATTCACAGCATATACATATTAAACACATGCCATAAGAAAGCACATGAGCATACCTCAACTCCAAGTCGCGCTACACATAAAATAATTATAATAATAAACATAAGATACATAACATATCATGATACATGACATATAAGGCATATAGGGCACATAGCACGCATAGGGCCTTAGCTACATCCTTACCTAAAACGTTACTGGTCTTGGAGCATGCTCCTACGCCTCCTTAGGGTTTTGACTGGTTTTACCTATAAGAGAAAAAAACTAAGGATTAGTTTTCCTCCTACCAAAATACTATTATTTCCTATTTTATTCTAAGATTAGGGTTACTATTATTAAAAGAAACTCTACAAGTGAAAATAGGGTTTTTAATTCTCAAGTTAGCCTACTAGAGTACTACTAGTCAAAATAGGTTTATGTTAATATTTATAGCCATATTTATAATATTCAATCTAATAGCTTTATTTCTTATAATAATATTACTAACACTAGTTATAGCAAAAATAGTGATAATAATAATAATAATGGTATTAATACTAATTGTAGTAAAATAGTGATATTAATAATAATAGTAATACCAATACTCATAGTAATAGAAACCTTAGTATTTTTTTAGGGCTAAGGCTAATAATAGGGTTAAGGATAAAATAATAATAATAGTAATACTAATGAAATACTAATATTGCTAAGGATAATGATATTAATGATAATATTTGAAATAATGATAATATAATAATAGTAATAGTAATAATGCTATAGTAACAATGTTAATAATAAATGTTTTAGGAATAATAGTAGCAATATTCAAATAATAAATAATAATAATATTAAGATTTGAGTATTCTTCTTTTATAGCAACAAAGTGATGATATGCCAAATCTAGTATCAATAATAATAATAATAATAATGATAATAGTAATAGTAAAATAGGGTTTCGACCCCTTAATAATAATAATAATAATAATAATAATAATAATAATAATAATATTATTATTATTATTATTATTATTATTATTATTATTATGAGGCTGTAAATAATAATAAATATGATGAATAATAATAAAATGAATAATAATAATAATAATACATAATAACAAGATAAATACAAGTAAAATGGATAAAGCTTGCATAATTAGGGTTTAAGGATTGAGAGGGGTTAGGGTACCACCTAAGGTTGGTGGTGACTGCCGATGGCGACGGCGGTGGCGGCGGGAGGGGGGGAGGGGAGAAAAGGGAGATAGTTGAGTGCTGGGAATATGATAAGGGGAATGCGGGTGGAAGTCAGAGTGGTTAAGGTTTCCCAAGTTGAGAGGGTTGGAATGAGGGTGGTGGCATAGCCAAAGACAGTAGTGTAGGCGGAGGCATTGTGGCGGCTAAGGGTGGTGGAGAGGGAGGAATGGAGGAAGGGAAAATGGAGGGTAACAAAAGGTAGGAAAGGTCTGTAGGTGATTTTGGGAGGTGCAAGGAGTGGTGGTTGTGGTGGGAGTGGCGGTGGAGGGTACTTTGGCATAAGGGAGGTAGTAGCTAGAGGTGTGGCTGCTTGGGGAGGGCACTTTGATGGCCGGGGTGGCTCATGCAGGGAAAATCGAGGGTGGTGGTTGGTGTTGCTTGGTGTAGGGTGATGTAGAGAGTGGTTTGGGTAGTGGCTCGAGTAGCAGTGTTGGACAGCTACAGAGAAACAGGTGGCGAAAGGGGCAGCGACAATAGAAAAAAGGGGGTTTCTGGGTTAGGAGAAAAAGATTGAATGGGGGGGGGGGGTGGTAGAGGGGGTATTTATAGGCTAAGATTGAGGGAGAAGGATAGAGGGGGAAGAGGAAGGGTCGGTGGTAGGCGTGCGGTCGCCAACCAGCAGCCCAATGGCTAGAGGAGGCCTACAAAATTCTACAGGCTGGCTGCTCGGGAAGGGAGAAAGGGAGGAGTGAGAGTCATGCATTAGGAGAGAGAGAGGGGGTGGGATTGGGAGGAAGAGAGAGAGAGAGGGAATGTTAGGGAAGAAGATAGGGGTGGTGACATGGTGTGCGGCGACATAGGGGCTGTGTGCCTGCACTAGGAAGTGGAAGGGTTAGGCACGAGGAGAGAGAGGGAGTCAGAGGAGAGGGAAAGAAGAAAGGGGTGTGCGGCAGACTAACGATCTAGGGAAAGAAAAGAAAAAGGGGGAGACCGGATCAGCTAGGGGGGAGAAGGTGTGGCACGCGGGCCTAGGCCGCGTAGGGGGAAGGGAGGGGGGATTTGGGCTGGGCTGGCCCAGGTTGGAGGATGGAAGAAGAAAAAAGAAAAGAAGGAAAAAGGAAAAAGGAGAAAAGAAAATAAAAGAAAGAAAAGAGGGGAAAAAGGAAAAAAAAAAGAAAAATAGGTGGGTTGGGGCATTTAAAATATTTTGGTATTTTGGGATATTTAAAAATAATAGTATTTTAATAACATAATAATTAATTTCCTTTTTACGCTAATTTAGGATTTTCAAAAGAATTTTCCTAAATTCCATTTTGATATGCAAAACACTCTAATTTTTTTTTCTAATTAAATTATTTGTTAATTTACTCTTAATTTTTCCTAATTACTTCCTCTTATTTTAATGAAATAATTTATTTAATTAATTTCCATAATAAATCCTTAATTAGCTATAATTCTTAAATTAGGATTTTTGGGGTATTTCACTTCTTCCATAATTCAATCTTGATTTGAGGCCTTGATCTTCCCGTAATTATCTTTCCAATGCTTCTTAAAAACTGCCCACAAAATGGCTGTTACAAGGGTGCAGAATCGGCCGAAGGTGTTGTGTGTGGTAGAGAGTAGTCCTTGTTTTGTGGAGCCATATTTAAGCCATAATGGAGCTAGCAAAATGTGGCTTTTTAGAGCCATACTGAAGCTATATTGAAGCCAAAAGAATGTGACTTTGTGGAGCCATGAAAGTGTGGAGTTGATGGCTTTTATTTTGGTCTTTCATGGCTTTTTATGGCTTCTAATAATCATTTTTACTTATTAATCCAAGTAAGAAGAGTTTTGAAGTCTTCTATCTTGGAAAAATTGGTAATTATATTATCCTTGTTATTAAATTTTGAGGGAGATGCACCTACATCATGATGCGGGAGCATCTAACACATATGATAATAGCCTTGCTATTAATTTTCCTAAGAGTAAGGGTATTAATAAAACCCTCATCACTTGGGTTAACTTAATTAGCTAACCCTAGCCATGCAAATCAGCCCTAGCCATGCAAGTCGGCCATTTATTTTTTCCAACTTCTAAAATGGCTCAAATTGGTTTAGGATAAGCCTTGGTGAGGGCCACAAAATTTTTAGAGTTGAAAGCTAAAAAATAATGGCTACAAACACGTTGATTCAGCAACCATTTTTGGCTTTATGGTGCATTAAGCAAGGACCATAAGAGCCGGTCATGCACAAGTTATTTTAAAGCTTGGAAAATTCATTTTTAGAATTTATTTGTTACCATACAAACCAGCTTTGCTACCAAATCTCATTTTAAGACATTCTTTACACTTTTGTATATCTTCTAATCTAAAATAATGCCTTGTATCTTTTCCTTTTTATTATGAGCTGTTAGGATCTTGTTTCAACTTATTTTTATGTACTTCTATCTAATTTATGTAATAACAATTAGATCCCAACGTGGGAGCACATGAAGGGATTAGGATGGTTATTTTTTGGTTTGATTTTAACTACACTAGATAATTAAAATTGAATTATTAAATCCACATGTAATAGGTAGTCAAGTTGTTAGACTCAACCAAGCCTTATAAGTGTTGAGTTGAGGATTCATAGAAGAAAACTCATATTTGGATGCCATATGCTTTTATTTTCGAGCACCCCTACCCTTGATACTCAAGTGCAAGAGTTTTAAGCTTATCCTACCAAATCTTTTTGATTTTATCCTAAGTTTTGAATATCTTAGGTGGTATCTTCAAGTATATGATCTAAGAAGCTACCAAAGATCATATTTTCTCTTCACCTTCAACCTCTCTTTCATTTTCTTATCTTTTAGGTGGCAAGAACCTATATGAAACCTTCATCCTAGCTTGACCTAATTGTATCCCATATGCATCACATCATTCTCCCCCTTTTGGAAGGACTCCTTCTCATCTTCATAAGGATTATCATGGAAATAAGAAACTAAGTCTCCTATATTAAATGTGTTTGAAAATTTCCCCATTTCTAGTGGAATTTCAAGCCTATATACATTGTTGCCAATTTTTTCTAGAATCTTTAAAGGTTAACTACTTCTTAGCTTGAGCTTGTTGTTCCTTCTAGAAGCAAGCATTTCTTTTCAAAGATGAAGTCGAATTAAATATCCTAGTTTGAAAATGTTCTTTTTTTTTCTTGTTTTCTTTCTTCTTATTCATGTTGTTAACCTCTTTGATCTCGGCCTTTACTTGTTCATGCAATTTTTTAATATTCGACGGACCTTTCCTTAGCTTAAAAACTAGTTTGTGAATCAATGGATAGGGAAATAAGATCAATGGGAGTGGTGAGATTCACTCCATACACCACTTAAAAAGGTGAATGACCGGTGATATAAATGGGTAAGTGATTGTATGAAAATTTTGCATGGATTATCTTGGTGTCCCAATCTCTCAAGGATTTGTGAACCAAATTCCTTAACATTGTAATGGTGTGATTGGTGAGTTCATCTTTTCCATCGGTTTGTGGGTGATAAGCAGTACTAAAGAGAATTTTAGCACCTAGTAGCCCCCATAAGGTTTTCCAAAAATAACTAAGAAACTTGGCATCTCAATTGGAGAAAATTGTCTTTAGGATACCATGTAACTAAACTATCTCTTTAAAGTAAAGATCAGTAATATAAGAGGTTTCATCTATCTGATAAAAGGGACAAAATGAGCATTCTCAAAAACTTGATCTATGTCCACCATAACGACATCATTTTTCTTTGTGTTTTAGGTAATGCCACTATGAAATCTATACTCACATGGTCCCAAGGATGGTGTGGGATAGGTAAAGGGGTCTAGAGCCCCTGGTGGAAGTGACTCATGGACCTTCTACAAGTAGAGCACTTTACCAATAGAGATTGTACATCTCCCACCATCCTCGGCCAATAAAAATGTTCCTAGAGTAAATCACAAGTTTTGTTAATATCAAAAGGTCCTACTAAACCTCCTCCATGCACTTCACGAATTAGTAGTTCCTTGATGGAGTAATTCAAGATGCACAACTTGTTGCCTTTGAAAAGGAACCCTTATTGAACTATATATGGACCCCAAGCCTTATCTTGATCTTCCATGTAGTTTGCAAAGTCTTCATCCTTCTTGTATAGTTCC
This sequence comes from Tamarix austromongolica, assembly GCA_039764185.1. Taxonomy (NCBI): domain Eukaryota; kingdom Viridiplantae; phylum Streptophyta; class Magnoliopsida; order Caryophyllales; family Tamaricaceae; genus Tamarix; species Tamarix austromongolica. Next base: position 16,917,527 of record CM077808.1, on the reverse strand, counting down.
GTCAAAAACCCAAATCCTAGGAACCTTGCTTTTAATAAAGATAACATATAATATCTCCTAGATAGGGCATCCACTACAATATTCATTTTTCCACTCTTATATTTAGCTACACATGAGAAATATTGCACGAATTCTACCCACCTAGAATGCCTAAGGGTAAGTTTATGTTTTACATTTATATACTTTAGGGACTCATGATCGGTATGAAATACAAATTGTGATGGTCTAAGGTAGTGTGATCAATGATCTAAATCCCTAATAATAGCATAAAATTCTTTGTCATAGGTACTATAGTTGGAACTTGATTCATTGAGCTAAAAATACAAAGAAATCACTTTTTCCTAGTATACCATAAAAGTTTTTGTTCATAAGAGCTAAAAATACAAGTTTCAAGTGCCTTACTTGATCAACATCACTAGAGAAGTACACAAGAATATGATCAAAATATACAACTATAAACTTATAGATGAAGGGTTGAAGTACTTCATCCCTGAGCCTCATGAAAGTACTTGGTGCATTGGATAACCTAAAAGGCATAACCATATACTCGTACAATCCTCCTTCAGTTTTGAAAGTGGTATTCCATTCATCTTTCTCCTTCATCCTAATTTGGTAGTACCCACTTCTTAAGTCGATCTTAGAGAACACATTCTCTCCATGCAAACAATCCAACAAGTTATCAAGCCTAGGTATGGGATACATATACTTGATGGTAATGTTGTTGATAACCCTATTATCAACACACATTCGCATCGTCCCATCCTTCTTTTGTACCAAAATAGCTGGTACCGCACTCAGACTAAGGGATTCCCTAATGAAACCTTTTCTTTTTCTTTTAACAAATCCTTAATTTTCCTTTACAACTCTCTAGCTTCCTTAGGATTACTTCTATAAGCTGGTTTGTTTTGGAGGGTAGCACTGGGTACAAAATCAATTTGGTGCTACCTCTTATGAGAGGGAACTCACTAGGCAGTTCACTTGGGAAGACATTCCCAACATCCCTTATAAAGATCTTGACTCGTGGGTCAAGTAGGCTACCATTCTCATTATGTTTAAGAATTAACAAGAAATACAAGGTATTCCCCTTTCGTATAGCTCTTCCCAATCCCTTCCCATCAATGAACAAATATTTCATACAACTTGTGTACTCCCTAACAAGTGAGAACTAAATGTTAAGGGGTGTGAGTACAATGTTTTTGTTAGAATGTTTCAAGCTATAAGTGTTATTTCTACCATCATGCTTGACATTCCTATGAAATTTTCATGACCTCCCTACCAACAAATGACAAGCATCCATGGGAACCACATCACATACAACATTGTCTTGATAAGTCTTCCATATGGAAAATGGCATAACAGTTTACTTTGTGACTTCAACTATAGAGCCATGATTAAGCCATTGAAGCTCATAAGGCCTATCATGGGGTGTGGTTAGCAAATTAAGCTTCTCTACAAGAGTGTAGGAAGCTAAATTTGCACAACTACCTCCATCGATAATGAGGGAAAATATTTACCAAGTATAATAAACTTAGCATGAAATATGTTATTCCTTTGAGACTCCTCTTCCATGACCTCTCTCTTTTGCAAAACCCTCTTCACCATCACGGAATCCCCTACATCTGGGGTATCTCTTCAACCTCGGTGTAACACCCCCATTTTTTTTTACTGCTAAAAATTTTCATTTTGTGGAAGCGTTAATTAAAAAATCAATTGGTGTTACCGCCACACTCAGTATAAGTTTGGCATCCTCTACCATTCTTATACTAAGTGCTAAGGCTAAAATAATACTTTACTTAAATAACATTAAAACAAAGGTAGGATAGAATTTTATTACAAATTACATTGTCCGGATAAATACAAAAAGATCAGGCAAAGAGTTGTAATGTAACAAAAGAGAAATAGTAGGGGACTTAAGAGTCCACAAAATATCCGGACCAAAAGAAGTCGAGGCGAACACCGGATAGTCCTAACTCTCAACCCTCTATTTAAAGTCGTCAGATCCTACCCTGAAAGTAATCCTGCAAGGTAAAGATTGCCTGTTGAATAGACAGGGGACCATGAAACGGAACCCGTCAGTACTACCGTACTGAATAACCCTTTATACCAAACTAATATGAAAAACTAGCATGGGACACAAGTAAGGCATACAAATAACAGGTACAAGACATTTAAGTATTCATACGAGGATTGATATACAGTAATCATTTAGACGGTTGAATTCTATTAAGGCCATATGCTACTAATTTTCATTTCTCTAAAAAAACCGAAAGCTTACCAGACTAACATGCTAGAGATGCTCTCAGAAGTAATAATTAGAACCTAAACTCTAGCATAACAATTATAACATCCACAACATGACTCATGTCTCAGCATAATTCCGAACCAAACTTATAAAATCACATGCATATTCACAGGTGAGCTCTAACAAAAATCCACAACATCAGATGTGTACTTACAAGTAGAATATGATAAAATGCATAACATCACATGTGTACATACAGATACAGGATAATAAAATCCGTAATCTCATAGGTACACTTACAGGTACAGTAAATTAAAATACATAACCTCAACGGTATATTTACAGATATAGTATAATAATATACATAACGTCAGAGGCATACTTATAGACATAATACCCACACAAGTAGGCCCACAGGCTACTACTTAAACTATAGGTAGGCACAACAACTACTACCAAACCAATCCAATATCCAATAATAATCCTTCCAATCAAATCATATTATTTCCATTTTTATTTACTCGAGGGGGATACAATAATAACCCGGAGACATAATAGTACACCGGTCATACCGGCGCACAAGGCAACACGATACCCTTCAACCCTCCAACCCAGAGGCATAATAGTACTCTGGTCCTACTGATGCACAAGGCACACAATACCCTCCTCACCTCAGAAACCTAATCCTTAAGTATCAATACCCCCTATAGGGCCCGTAGGTCACCTATAGAGTAGACTAGGGCCTTACTGGGGCATAACCGGCACACCAGAAACCCAAAAAAATCGAGGACTCCTACCTCGTCTCTAGGGTAGCTACCCCTAGAGAGAAACCATTCCCAAATTCGAGGTCTTTCACTTTACGTATTATTATTTATATAAAGTGATCACAGATAACACACATTACACATTTATTCTCATTTCCATACTTGTTCATTTTTCCTTTATTTCCAATTATCCAAGTCAACCCTACGGTCAACTATATAAGACAAAGTCCAAGTCAATACTAAGGTCAACCTACCATAATTCTAAGGCCATCCTATGTCCAATTATTCACATTTGGGCGCACTAGGCTAAAAATGACCAGAATGCCCTTGAGGCTAATAATTATCAGATTATCAACCATTTAAATACTAAATACATTTTATTTATTAATTTGTCATGAAAAGGCTAAAACAAATTAATCCAATTATTTATTACACAATTTAAATCATTAATCATGTCAAAAGACCATTTTGCTCTTACATAGATTTTTGCATATGAAACCCTATCATATACTTTTGAAATGCACAAAACACATGATCGCAAAATCAACAACAGATAATACATGTTAGACATAATTTTCAGGATAAATATCATAATACACAAAAATGACTAAATTGCCCCTAGGGCACACATTCCTAATAATTTTTCCACAATTATTTCTAAACATACTAAAATAATAATTATATACATAATTATCATACCAAATATTTTCCCGCCATCAGAATCATTTTTAATCATACTTTCGTATCCAAAATATTTTATATCAGATAACATGCTCGTTTTTATCTGTTTTCATAATAATAATAATAATAATAATAATAATAATAATAATAATAATAATAATAATAATAATTAACACATTATTATATCGAAATAAATCATGCTAAACATATTTCATACACCAAAAACCCTAATGTAGTATCACGCAATATTTAACCTTTTAGTAAAGTATAATGGTTACCTGAATTCCAGTAAAAACGTAAAATTAGTGGTATCCACTAAAATTTATTAGATCCTGCAAATTAAACTTTCGTACCTAAAAATAATACCAAAAATACATAATTAATATCTATCAGATAAAATAATAATTATAGTATAAAAATATTTATTTTTCTAAAATTACTAAAATACCCTTACATTTAATATGGTACCAAAATTTTAACAAAACACCACGCAACTCACGCTGCATGCAGCGTGAGTCACGCATGAAAGGAGGGGGCACAACTGCTGGCTGGGCGAGAGTTGGCCTGGAAAGGGAGGGAAAAAGAAGGGTGGTAGAGGTGGTGGTTGGCCGGCGGTTGTTGGTGGCTGCTAGGCGGCTGCAGGAAGGAGGCTGGGGTGGTACTGCGGGAGAGGGGGCTTGGTGGATAGGAAAGGCAGGGAGGTTTGATGCTGCAGGGAAAGGGTGCTGTGGTCGTGGGCTGCTGGGTTGGTTACTGGTGCAAGCGTGGGGTGTTGTGGGGCGACGGGCTGCGACGGGCTGCGACGGGGGTGATGGTGGAGGTGTTGCAGTGGTGTTTAGGTGGGAGTAAAACTAAACAAAAGAGGGGGAGCAACGGGGGCTGGTGCTGTTGGGTGTTGCATGCGGGAGAGGGAATAGAATGGTGGTGGTGGTACGTGTGCATGGTGCTGGTGGTGCAGGTTGGCGAAGGTGGGGTGGCTCGGTGATGGTTGCAGAACAATGGGTTTCGCAGGGGAGGTCGGGAGCTGCTGGGTGACGGTGGATGCATGGATGCGTGTTGCAATGCTCGGGGGGGTGCTGCTATTGGGTGGTGCTGGTTGTGGGTGCAACAACAAGGAGGAGAGGGTGGATGCATGGGGGCTATTTGGTTGGGAAAACTGGGTAAAGAGAAGAGAGGGGAGGAGGATGGAAAGGGCTGGGAAATGGACGACGGGGGTTGCTTGGGGTGGGTTGCTGAGTGAAAATAGGAGGGAGCTGGGAGGAACAGTGGTTCGGGGGTATGTATATAGTGCAGGGTTTTGTTTGGTTGGGGCTTGGGGAAGGCTGCGCCGAAGGTATTAGGGGGACTGTTTGGGATGAACAATGAGTTAGGGGTGTTTGTTTGTGGTAGAGTGTGCGTCATCTGTGGTGTGTGTGTATATATATATATATATAAATGCAGAGATGAGGGGATGGTTGAGTAAAGGAAGAAAGTGAGAGAGATAGGGATATTATTTACAGAGAAGAGACAACAAAGACAGAGGAAAAGAGAAAGAAGAAAACATATATTATATATATATATACATATATATTTTATTTTAAATTTTTTCCAAATAAATTAAAATATCAGATAGAAAAATAATTTGATTTAAGATAGATTTAAATAAAACAAAAAAGATAAAAATAATCGAGAATAAATTTTAGAAATTTATTTCGGGTTACAGGTCGCGGTTATTAATAAAATAATTCGGATAAGATTTACGGATAAAAACTAAGATTAAAATAAATAGTCGATTTCTATCAACTCTTTAACCTAATTATTTTTATATCTAAAACCATTGTATTAATACGAATAATAATAATAATTTTAATATTAAACCTTATAAAATAATAATTATAACTAATCATACGATTATTAATTTATAATTAATGTTTCTAAAAACGGGGTATTACACTCGACCCTCCTTCTATGCTCAAATGATCCTCATCTTCTTCTCCTTCCAGTGCTACATCTTTTAAGTCTATCAAGGTCATCACCCTCTTATTTGGACATTCATTATGATAATGCCCAATTCCTTGGTACTTAAAGCACCGAACACCTTTATTTCTACTAGAATCACCCACTTCTTGACTCCATTTACCATTAACATCAAATACCTTGTTGAGAAGAGCTATTTTTGGTGCTTCCTTGGGTGGGTATGCATTTGGTCATAGCCCTCCAACCTTTGAACCCCTATTCTCTCTGTATGTTTCTCTACTTTTATGGCTAGATGAAACAACTCATATAGGATGTAATACTTGTAGAGCTCCACCTTCCTAGCAATGTCACTTCTTAAACCTCCTAAGAACCAAGACATTGTGTGTTATTCAAATTCCTCCAAACCAAGCCTCATAATGAGACTCTCAAACTCCTAAATATAGTTTTCCACACTCAAGGGATATTTTCTTAAAGAAGACACTTTGTTATATAATTCTTAAGTAAAAGAAGATGTCAAAAATCTCTCCTACATTAACCTTTTCATTTTATTCCAATTCCTCACCTTGGACTTTCACTTCCTCCCTCTATGATGCACTAAATTCTCCCACCATTTGGAGGTGAAAACACCCTAGAGGGGGTAAATAGGGTTTTATGAAATGAGAATTACTAGATATAAATTTACACATAATGTAAAGTGACTAAAGAGTAAATTACTCTTTACATCTATTACCAAAAGGTTCTCCTTTTTGGATTTTTGAAATAATGACGTGTTTTTTATTAATGATCACTCTTCTCTCAGTTTATGAGTGTAACACCCCCAAAATTTAGAGTTAAAAATTTTCGTTTGTTATAGAAAACCATGCACTAAAAATGGGGCGGGCTACCACCATGATCAGTACGAGATTAGGGTTAATGGTACTAAAATTATTAACACGATTGATGAACAAAAACCATAATGGTTCAACATTCATTAATAAAACTAGAGTACATAAATGTTAGTGTTAATACGTAATGGAAATAAAGTACAAACAACACCCACTACGGAGAAATAAAAATGATATGAAAAATAGAAAATAACAAGTCCACAGAACACCCTCTCGATACCTACAATAGGTATACTAATTCATCACTTTGTCCCACCCAAGGCATCATCCGTATAGAAATCAGCAAGGGCAACATCTCCTATTTGCATAGCCTTAGGAGGGGTAACTGCTCATGGAAATGAGTAGCACCCACAAAGGGGGTGATCAGTACACTACATATCGAGTAAGGTAACTACATAGCTAAGATAGGAAATAACATGTAAAAGGTAGATAATATAAGTAGTAAGTTAATCTAATTGATCACCATTATTAGAATTTAGGCCATTCATTTTATCTTTTCACATCTCTCGAATTATATCCATGTGAATACAAAAGTGGATCTAGAATACACTCTAGGGAAGAATGCTCCTGACCACTATTATTTGCTGGTGAATCGGTATCTGGGAAAAATGCTCCTGGCTACTATTCTCGCTGGTAGATTGATCTGGCTTCAACTCACATGGTATTCCATTATAAGTGATTAGTGTTTTCCCCATGATTTTTTATCATCCAAAGTTTTTTTTATTGATCTCGAGATCCCCCACTATTATAGTCGGTGGATCAGAATACACTCTAGGGTAGAACACACATGTCTACTATTATTCGTCGGTGGATCAATCTCTAGGGAAAAAATTCTTCTGGCCACTATTCTTACTAGTGGATCGGTCTAGGTTTGGCTTAATAGTCCTCTACTTTAAATGGTTAGTATTCAATAAGTAACTCCTAACTAGACATGCCTGTACCCATTTGACTTCCCCAACTCATTATCACTCTTTCACCCTATACTCCCTAAATAATCCTATCCCATAACTTGGGACCTCTACACTCCCCAAGGCTTCAAGACCTCCTTTTTATTTTTTACCTTCCACCCTACTCACCATGAATCCAAAGCCCCCATACATATGGGTCAAGGTCCACTTTTCTATTTCTCCACCTAGGCTCACCATCGCCTACTAGGGTTTCCCTAATGTAAATTATGTGGCCCAAGCCTCTCCCTTTCCTATACAACCTATGCTCCCCTTGAGTCCAACACCATCACTCTACTCAACCCACTCCAAACATCACAACTTTACTCTCCAACTTCCTCATGTGATACCTCTTTTCCTTTTACACATTCTCTTCACACACAAACTCTACCCTCCTTTTCACTTGAGTCTCACCCTTCATATAAATCACTCTAATCACAATCCAAAATCCAATCAACCTCTATAAACTCTCTCATAACACCCATATACTTAGGGGTTTCTCCCAAAAAAACCCTTGCTAGGCTCCCATGCATACTTTCACCAACTGACGTACTATCTTCTTGCTTGATACTCCAATCACCCAAAATACTCTTTCCTCCCCATGTTTAACCCTCAAAATAATGTTTTCCTAGTAAGCTTTTCCCTTATTAAAAGACCAAACACCCCATGTAATACTCACACTTCCCATGCAATATTTTTACCCTAAAACTTCATTTTATTGCTTTCTTCCTTTATTTTATCACCCATAGGTCATAATACTCTTAGTATTTTTCCCACTTATTCTTACTCACTCCATCCTCTTTATTTATTTTAGATCCCCACAACCACTCAAATCCACCTAAGGCCTCTAAGCATGCATGTCATACTATAACAACCATACATAATAAGTCATATCACCCATATTACACCTATTATAAATCTCACACCACATACTTAATTCCTTAAAAGCTAAGCTTCACTACACACATATTTGGTCCATATTCACATATAACACATAAAGCATATCATTACACCCATAAGCACATAAATCATAGCAAACCCAAGTCTTAACCATATCCTTACCTAATAGGACATTGGGCTTGGAGCACAAATCCTAAGCCTCCTCACAATTATTTAACCTTCTTCTTACTCCTTTTTCATTTTTTTATTTCCCTAAATAAATATTAGTAGTAGCAATAATAATAATAATGTTATTCATTAAAAAAATGTTTAAAATAAAATATACTTAATAAGTACAAGGGTTAAGGGCATAACTAGAAAGGGACATCAGGCAAGGGGCAGTGGTGGAGCATGACAGTGGTGGCAGTGGTGATGGAAAAGAAGAGATTTTGGGGTTGGAAAAGAGGAGAGGAGCTAGATTTTCTTAGGTTGTAAGGTTTCTAGGTTAGAGGGGGTCATGGTGGTGGTGGTGTCTCATGGCAGTAGCGCAAGTGGTGGTTATGGTGTTGGCTGTGAGGAAAAGTGAGAAAAGGAGGATGAAGGAGGGGAAGAAAAGGGAAAATGGTGGTGTGGAAAGGTAGGGGAAGGTTTTCTGGGTAGAAAGGGATGTAGTGGGGTGGTGGTTGCTGCAACGGCGGTGGCAGCGTGGCGATGAAGATGGGTGTAAAAGGGAAGTTAGGGGTAGAGGAAGGTCTCCTTGGATGGAGGGTGATGCAGGGAAGAGGAAAGGAGGGTGTGGTGATGGTGGCGCGGTCGATGGTGGTGGTGACAACAGCTACAAGGGTAATGTAAGGAAGTTGGGGATGGTTTTTGAATGATAGAAAAGAGATAATGGAGGGCACGAGAGGGGGTATATATAGGGGGAGATGGTTGGGAGGAGTGGAAAAAAAGGAAGAAGACAAGGGGAGGGGGTGGTTGGTTGCCAGTCGGCATGTACGCCAACACAACTCACATGACATAGGATATGGCAGTGGGATTTGTAGGTTGTAGGTTGTTAGGTGGGGGGTTTTGGGGTCACAAGAGGGAGGGGACAAGTGTAGGGCAGTGCCAGCTACATGCACTATAGGTCAGGATGAGGAGAGGGTGAGGGGGGAAAGAGAGAAACTGGGCTGTGAAGCAGCTATGCTTGTAGCTTCGATTGAGAGGGGGGTTGAAGATAGGGGTAGAAAGGGAAGAAGGGAAAGAAAGAAGGGAGAAAAAGGGAAAAAAGGGGGATAGGCATGGATGCTAGGCTGCACGAAGGAAAAGAAAAAGAAGGGAGTGTGGGCTAGGGAAGGAAAGGAAATGAGAGGAGGGGGAGAGAGGGATTGAGCCCACGTTGGGCGTGGCCTAGTCCGATGAGGGAGGGGAAAGAAAGAGAAAAAAAAGGAAGAAAAAGAGGAAGAAAAAGGATAAAGAAAAATAAAAGTGAGGTCATTGGGTGGCTTAGGATTTTTTTAAAATTATAGGAATAATAAAAATAGTAATAATAAATAAATAATTTTTTATTAATTTAGAAAATATTATTGTATTTTACTTAAAATTTAGTTTAGTTTAATAAATAATTCTAGCCTCCACTAATAAGATCCCTACATCATCATCATCATCATCATCATCATCATCATCATCATTATTATTATTATATCATTATTTTATTAATAATTGTATATATAATTAAACCTTACCCAATAATCCTTATCTTCTCTTTAATTCCTAAAATAAAGTTTTGGGGTATTACAATGAGTCTTACAATCTCAATGACTCTCTCAAGAGATGATTTAAACCTTCACCTATTTATCTTCTCTAGATTCATCGAATGAATCTCTTAAGAATGATAGGCAACACTCACTAGCTACTTTGATTGATTTTAGAATAAATGGTTGTGATTACAAGTGTATTTCACCAAATAAAAGATATGGAAGTATTGATCTGTGAATGAGATGTAATCTAGGTAGACGTAATATATGATATTACAATTTGAAAACAATTGTAGCTAGGAGAAGCGAGCAAAGAACACTTTTCAATGAGAACTCATAAATATGAAAGCTTGGAATATTGAATGAGAAATTGATTAATTTTAGTGTAAGAAAATAATTATACAATTTGTAATAAATGAACAATTGAATGATTTTAATGTAATAAAGTAATTATACAATTTGTAATAATTGAGCAATTGAATGATTTTAATGTAATAAAGTAATTATATAATTTGTAATAAATGAGCGATTGAATGATTTGAAAATTTATTTGTAATGAATGTAGAGGGACCTTATTTATAAGGGTTATCCTTGATTATGGCCATTATACATAATTTGTTAAAATGTTGTTTCACCCAATGGGCAGAAAATTAGCATTTAATGCTAACCGGTTGATCGGTCCAGAGAAACCAATCGATCGATTGTACGACTACTCGATTGGTTTATTCCAACCAATATACTGTTCATGTTTAAAACAAAATAGAAAGTTACCATTGTGTAAACCAATCAATCGGTCAAGAGAAACCAATCGATAGGTTTGGCATTGTACACGATTGGTCCTAAAACATACATGAATACTATCCTGGTATGGTGAGATTAGTCGATGTGTTCTACATAGTATTCGATGTATTTAAATAGAGTACAACCAGGTTGCTGCAGAAATGAAACCCATGGAACGATTTGTCAAACTAGTCGGTCGGTTTATCAACCAGTCAATCGGCTTGGAAATAACCAATCGATTTGTTTAAATAGAGAGCAACTAGGTCTCTGCAAGATTGAGACGTATGGATGGTAAAATTAGTCTTTCAGTTCGGCTGAACTAGTTAATCAATTCAACTGAACCAGTTAATGTGTTTAAATATACACGAATTAGGTTCATACAAGATTGAAACCCATGGAATAGTTGGTCAAACTAGTCGATTGGTTTGCCTAAACCAATTGATGTGTTTAATCAAAGACGAACTAGGTTTCTTCAAGATTGAAACTCATGGACTGGTTGTTAAACCAGTCGATCAGTTCAAGGAAATCTATCGATCAATTTTATTCACTAGTCAATTCATCTTAGTTTTTACACAACTAATGGCTATGTTTAAATTAAACTAGTCAATCATTCTGATGACTAGTTGCCTTGTTCCAACTAGAACCAATAAATTTGTTTAAAAATACTTTAAAAAGATTTATAATATGAAATCAAGTCAAGTATTTTTCAACAAAGAGTTTTAAGGAGTTTTTTTTTTGAAATGTGACCTTTTCTCAACTTAACTCTTTACAATATGCTTAAGATATATCAAATGCTTGGCTTCATGTCTTGGTTTCTTTTGTATGTGTTGATTTGTTGAATATGCACACTTAAGCAAACAAATTAGATACTAAAATATATTTGTTATCATCAAAACAAGTATATTAATATTGCTTAATCTTTGAGGTTAATATGAGGCATGCCCTTTCAAATTGAGGAAAAAAACCTTAAAATATTTCTCATCATCAAAAGACTTAGATTCAAACATTCTATTACACCTCAATTCTCATTATAAAAAATCCTCCAGATTATGAGATCCATTAAACTCCAGGATCACCAACTTGATGTCATTACATAATTACCTTCTAACAAACCTCCTCCTTCATGGTATTCTGGAAGAATTTCTAGAATATAAGCTAAAATCAATGGACTCATCTCCTACACCATTTGTCCTTTTTCCTTCATGTGGGGGTGGACTTCTTGCTCATGGAATGTTGGCATTTGGTACCAATGACTCCAAAATTCCCTTCACCCTCCTCATATCTCGTTGTAAGGCTTCGATGGATCAATCTCTTCTTAGGTTGTGTGGTTCTATAATGATCAACTCTTTTTTAATAGGTTAGTTTTCCATGATGGCTTAAGGCTATAGGACAAGCTCATGAAATCGGAGAGATAAAGAGAAAAAAATAAAGGGGCTAGAATTAGGTTGGGTTGGGATAATGTAAAACAAAATTGAGTAGAGTTGAATGGTTAGTAGTTGGTAGTAGTTAGAAGTTTGAATGGAGATAGTGATGGGATTATGTAGACCCAAATTTACCAACCTTGAGCTTTGATACCAATTTTATGCATAGTGATAAACATATTGGATTAAGCTAAATATTAGTAATGAAATTGGGTATGATTCCAACCAAGTTGTGTGTAAGTCGATGTGTGACTTTTGACTAGGTATTTAAAAAGTAGCATAACATTGTGTTGGTTCATGCAGGTTTTAAAGAATTTTAAATGTATAATGTGAAGTATATGAGAAACATAGGGGCCCCGTGTTAATTAACACGAATGGTGTTTCTCAGTGAAACCTTTGATGCTTTTTTTTTTGGAAAAAGTTGAGATTAAGGAAATAAACATAGATCTTGTTTTTTATTTATTTTCAAAACACAATGTTTTCCCCCAAAGGGTTTTATATTTTATAAAAGAAGACATATGAAACCCTAGCCTTCAAAGTGGTGTGGCCTAACTTCTTCTGCTTCTCCATAGAATTCTCCATTAAAAGAAAATCATAGATTTGTGTAATTGATTGATTAGTCTAATCATCCTATAATTATATAAGAGTACAAATAAAGATTTCTACTTGTTCCTCAATTATTTTATTTTATGATTGAATCCTCAATTATTCATAACCTTGTTAATTCAAATTTTTATTTTGGATCCTCTCAATCCACAATATTCTGCAATAATTTGGTATCAAATCTACATTGTTGAAGAGATCTGATAATCGGTATGGGTACAAGAGTTGATGTTGAGAAGTGTAATCAATTTGTCAAATTTAGATTATAGAAATTGATGATGCAGGCAATTCTAATTCATAATGGATTGGAAAAACCTTTATCTATTTATTTAAAGCCAAAATTAATAATGGATGAGAGATTTGAAGAATTAGATCTTAAGGCCCAATCTACCATAAAATTGTGTTTCTCGAATGAGGTATTATGAGAAGTGGCAAATTAATCAACAATGGCTGCTTTATGGTTGAATCTTGATTCATTGTATATGAAAAAATTAGTTGTAAATCTACTACTATTGAAGAGTCTGCTTCATGACCTGAAATTAGTTGAGAGTCAATATTTAAAATGTCACTTGGATGAATTTGACTCTGTAGTTAAGGATTTACATAATAGAGATGTTAAATTAGATGATGAATATTTGGCTATTATGTTGTTATATTCTTTACTTGTAAGTTTTAAGCATATTCATGAGACTATTTTATATAGGCAGAAGGTGTTAGTTCTTGAAGATGTGAAATCTATGTTGCTATAATGAGAGTTTATTGAAAGTCAGTTGGCTGGTAGTGGTACTTTTGACGTCTTACATAGTGAGGGGTTGGTTGTAACACCCTCAAAAATCACATTTGAAAATTTTCGTTTAATTAAAATAAATCCAAGCATAGGGGTGCTACCACCATGATTAGTACGAGCCCGACCTTTGGCCAGTCTCGCACTAACCACAAGAATAAGGAAAATTTCACAAATTAATAAATACAATTAAGGTAGAGAAATATAGAAATTCAAAATACTCATAAAGAGGGAATCATAGTGCGAAATCAATACGTTAATACAGAATTAAAACAAATACAAATTCAAGCCCCTAAGGGGAAAAATTTATACAATGATAAATTAAAACTAGAAAAATGGTAGAGAGTTCAATCGACATTCTCTCTCGGCCCTAAGTAAGTTCAACAATCATCACACATCCCCACATGATGCATCTAATATGTCATAGGCAATAAACACGGTACCTCCAACCTACACAAATTCAAAAGGGCCCTCTACTCATAGGAATGAGTAACACCTATAAAACGGGTGGTTAATACGCTACATACTGAGTAAGGTAAATATATGGGTAAGGCCATGCAAGAAAATAGACAAGTAAGGCATGCAAAGCATAATTTAGGTTCATATCATCAGGAGAGACTTATACTAATATTTTGTCTTACACATTTCTCATATTGATTCTGCATGAGTACGAGAACCCCACTATTATAGGCTGTGGACTGGAAACACTCCATAGGGAAGAATGCACCTTACCACTATTATAGCCAATGGACGGGAATCACTCTACAGGGCAATACGCACCTGACCACTATTATAGCCGGTGGACCAAAAAAATCAACCTTACTAGCCCCAAGTCACGTGGTGTTTCATTATAAGTAATTAGTATCTTTTCATATCTTATTACCATATAAAGTTTGGTTTATTAAGCTTGGAATCTCCCACTATTATAGTCGGTGGATTGGAAAAATATATCCTCACTAGGCCCAGCTCGATAATCTTTCACTTTAAGTGTATAGTGTTTTATTCATATCTTATTCCACACAAAACCCTGACTAGACATGCATGACCCACTTGACTTCACCTGCTTAGCTTCTTGAAAATCCTATCCCATATCTTGAGACTTCTGCACCATCTGTTACAACTAGACATTCCTCCCCACTCTTTCCTCATTACCATGAATACCCAACTCCGAGGCCCACTTTCCATATCTATAAGTCAAATCACTATCACTCTCTAGGGTTTTCCTCCAAGAAACCCTAATTTTGTTTATATGGCCTAATATTCCTCTATCCCACACAACTCATGCTCATTTGCCCCCTAATTCATCACCTCACTTGATTCATCCCCAAGCACCCCACTTTACTTCCTATTTTGCACATATGGCAATGAAACCCTAGTTAGCCATCCCAAAACTCTAGCACTTCTCTTTCTTTATACAATGTTATCCCTTTATCACTCTCACTTACCATCCCCTCTTCCACATGACACGTATCTAACACACCCTATGACCCCAAGACTTCCTTCCTATCCTTTCCCACTCACCATGAGAACCCAAAACTCTTCTACATATGGTTTATAGCATCACTCCCCATAACTCTATTTCAACTCCTCTTTACTCTCTAGGGTTTTGGTGTGACCGTATCCGGCACACAATTTAAACCCTCTTGTTGTCACTTGTAGCACTGGTAAATAAGGGTATCATTGTAGGCCAGGGAATGAGAGGGCTCAACTCTATTTAACTAGCTTGGAAATAAAACTAAAACTAAAAATAAAAATCCTAAATAACATAGAATAAATAAATAAGAAAAATACTAATGGGGGTTATAAAAATAATAATAAAGGAGTAAATAGACTAAAGTAAACTAATAATAAAAATAATGAAAATAATGGGAAACCGCAGATATGAGAAATATGTTAGGGAAATACAAATCCATTGTTGTGGATCGATACCAATTTGTTGTGGATGGATACCAATTCGGAAAAATAAGATCTAAATAGAATCAATTAGAACACACAATAATTGAGAAGAGAAGAACACTCAAGAACACAGATTGGGGAAACAGATGATCTTATTGATGTGAAGTAATTGTGATTACAATGAATCAAAGAAATTCTCACATAAATCACTCAATTCATCAAGGAATTACAATAGAACTTAATAGGAGAAGACGACGACGTTCGCTCTTCGATTAGGGTTCTAATCGCATGATATTTATACTATACGAAACTGTCATTAGTGAAAACCGAGGCGGAGCGAAAAACCCAAAAAACACGGACCATGTTAATAAACACGCTACATCCGTGTTTATTTTCTATCTCTCGGCCTCTCACGGAAACATAACATATTTTCCTGATGAAACAACACGGATCCTGTTTCACAAACACGGGCCCCCCGTGTTTATTTTCAACTTTGACAATCTTCAGCAATTCAGCCACAACTTCTTCATTTGACCTCCGATTGAGCTAATTCTTGATGAGTTGGAAAGATAACAGAAAGATCTACAACGTTCATGTTCAGTACATTTCCAAATTCTAATTTCTTCAATGTAAAATATTAACATATTTCCAGAATAGCTCACAGTTCTACTTCAAATTTCTTCGAAACACTTCACACACCAATCCAAGCTATTCTACACACCAAATACGAGTCACAAGCTCACATCCACCACTAGATTAGGTCGAAATATATTATTAATTTCTAAGTCACCCTTAAATCATGAGAAAGAGATCGGCCAAGTTGTACACCAAAAGCAGATCCATACACCTTATATTACTTCCTTTAATTAATTAATACGACAAAGCGCCAATATTAACCCTATTAAATACTAGCAGTATAGCAGCAACAAGCAGCTCCTATATTTAACTAGATTTAATTCATTAAGTGTAATTGGAAGGCTGTCAATCTAAGTAACCAAACTAGTACAAAAAGCATGTCTAGCTGTATTTCCTTTCCTTGACCCATACGTATCGAAACGTTTTACCACTTCGATTAGAATCACAAAACTATTAGGTGAATTGTTATCTAACCTAGCTGCAATTTATACATATAAATTCTAGTAAATTTAGATGACCACCTCGCAGGCAAATAATCCTATATACTGTCACTTATGAGGAAACCAGAACAAGGCATGCACCAAATAAACTATACTTGACAGAATTATACATATAAACGATAGCAATTAATATAGACTCAAGAAACAATCTCACGAAACAAAAAAAAAATAAAATTATAATTCAAACCCTAATCCAGGGTTTCAATTTATTCCCTAACAATAAACATTCAGCCAACCATAATTATAGAATTAATTACACAGAAATATATATCTAAATTATAAATTAAAATAAGAGAAAGAAATAACTGAAATTAATTTTGGATAAAAGATCAAGAATTTATTTAGATAAAAATTAATTCTATTTGAAATAAATTCTACCAGTAGTAAATTTCCTCTAATTTTTCTTCCTTCTCGGCCTTTATTTCTATGCACTATTTCTTTCCTTCCAGCTGGTGTCTGACGGTTTGCTGCCATGCCGAAGGCTGCTGCTCAGCCTCAGTTTCAGTGCCTGACATGCAGCTCTCGTCCTTGCTACCGTTGTGGGGCTTATTTTCTTTCTTTTCGTGCGGGCTCTCTTGGGTGCCTAACGACAGAGGCCACCTACCTTACGGTTCTCCTTTCCGCGTTCCATGCCTCTCCTTTTTATAAACTTTTGTGCTTGGAAGCTTTTTTGTCCGTGCCACGTCAGCCTTCAGCTGACTCTTCTTTTCTCCGTTTTTCTTGTCGTGCGCCGATTCTTCCTTTTTCCACGTCAGCCCTGAAGGCTGACTTTTCTTCTCGTGTGCCCTCTTGGGTGCCTAACGATAGAGGCCGCCTACCTTTTTGTTCCAGGCCTTTGGGCCTTCGGCTTTTGGTCGTTGGTCCAAAGGTCCAATTTTTTTTTAATTTTCTTTTATTTAAAAACAAAACCTGCAAAATAAAATTCAATAAATATTAATAAATAATATTTTATTCTAAATTTACTTAATTTATATCATTTTAGCTCAAATAATAATATTTATGTAATTTTTACCACTTAAGCATAAAACAATAATTATTCCCCTATATTAGTTAAATAAACTACCAAAAACTAAGATTATAAGGGTATAAAATGTGTCAAAATATGAACTCATCAGGTTTTCCTTTAAAACCCAAATTTGGCTTATATGGCCTCACTTCCCTTTATCTTACATGATATATACTCTTCCTCGTTACCAAAACCATCACTTTCCTCGAACCACACCCAACATCACAACCCCATTATCCAACCCCCATACATGATCACAAAAACCCTAGTTTGCTCCTCGAAACCCTAAAACTTCTCCTTTCTTTTATGTTACCCCCTCAACACCTTAATACCTTCTTCTCACTTGGCTCACTTTTTCTCCATGCGACACCCCTTCCATATTTTATTCTCCATTATAACCATTTCCATTAGTTTTCTTTTCCTTTCACACTTCTCTCACTTAAGGTTTCCTCCCAAAACCCTAGTCAAGTCTTTCATGCATCCTCACACCAATCCACATAATAATTTTCACAAATGGAATCCAATCACCCTAACAATTATTCCCTTTCCTTACTTAACCCTCAAGTTAACTTTTTCCACATAAAGGTCCTCCCCATAAAAAGGCTAACCATCCTATGCAAACCCTAGACTCTCCATGCATGTTTGCTCCATTCCCCTAATTTATTCCCATTATTCCTTCTTTTGTCCACCCATAGGTCATAAGATATTTAGGCCATTCTTAACATTCTCTAATCAACTCACTTCCTCTCCCCTTTTCATTTCTCTCACAACCACATCACACTATTTAGGGTTTTCTATCATGCATGTCATGAGAGACAATATTACATGAACACATCCAAGTACAAGTAATAATACCACATTACACATGTCATAAAATACATGCAGCTTACCTGGGCTCCATGCTTAGCAAGCTGCACTACAAGAGAAAATTATATAATATATAAGGTACACACATCAATCAACACACATAACACATTTTTCACACACATTAGGACTTAACCATATCCTTATCTAAAACAACACCAGGCTTAGAGCACGCTCCTACACCTCCTTAGGGTTTGGACTTGGTTCACCTATAAGAGTGAAATACTAGGGTTAATTTCCCTCTTACCAACATTATCATTAGTTCCTACTTTACCTTTATCATAACCTCGTATTAGGGTTAATAATAATAATAATAGTAGCTTTATAAGTAAAAATAAGGATGTTATTCTTAAAATGGTTAATCATGTTATTATTAGTCAAAATAGGGTTAGGTATTTATATTGGTCTATTTTAAGGTATTATTAACAATATTAATCACACTGAAGAAAATAATTTGAATATTAACAACAACAATAATAATGATGATGATGATGATGATGATGATGATAGTGACAACAACAACAACAACAACAATAATAATAATAATAGTGCGAATAATCATAATAATAATAATATTAGTAATAATAGTGCCAATGTTAATAATAACAATAACACTAATAACAAAAACAACAACAACAACAACAACAACAACAACAACAACAACAACAATAATAATGATAATAATGATAATAATGTTAATAATAATAATGATGATGATGATGATGATGATGATGATGATGATGATGATGATGATGATGATGATGATGATGATGATGATGATGATGATGATGATAATAGTAGTAGTAGTAGTAGTAGTAGTAGTAGTAGTAACGATAATGATAATAACAACAACAACGCCGACGACGACAATAATAATGATAATAATAGTAATAGTAATAGTAATAATGATAGTATTAATAATAAGAATGATTATGATTATGATGATTATGATCATAACAACAAAAACAGCAAAAACAAAAATGACAAAAACAACAACAACAACAACAACAAAAACAAAAACAACAACAACAATAATAATAATAGCAATTACATTATTTATGTTTAAGGGCTAGGGAGGTTAGGGCACAACCTAGTGGTGGTGGTAGCTAGGCAGTGGAGGAAGAAGTGGGGCTTGGAGAGGTGGCTTTTTAGGCTATAAGAGGGAGATTAAGATGGTGGTTGTGGTGGTGGTGGATCCTCTGGGTTGAGAAGGTTGGAATGGTGGTGGCAGTGTAGTAAAGGTGGTGACGCAAGTGGTGATTGTTGTGGTAGCCAAGGGTGGTGGAGAAGGAGGAAGGGTGAAGGAGAAAGAGGTAGGGGTAGGTAGGGGAGGCTTTTCTGAGTGGTTTGGATGGAAGGAGAGGCAATGTTTGAGACAGAGAAGGTGGCACATGACAACGAGAGGGGTAGCGATGGGTATAAAGTGGTAGGTCAAGAAACCAACTTTATATGGTTAGGGTGGCTCATGTAAGGGGAACTAGGGGTGATGAGTGGTATGGTTTGGTGGAGAGTAGTGCAGGAAAGATTTTGGGAGGCATTTCAGGTGGTTGCGTTGGGCAGAGGTGGTGGGGATGGCATCTGAAGCGACGATGGCGAAAGGAGGGCTGGTTTTCTAGGCAGGATAAAAGAGGCTGACTGGGATCAGTTGGGGGTATTTATAGGCCATTGGAGGGAGGATAAGATAAAGGGGGAAGAGGACAAGGGGGAAGATAAGGAAGACCTCGTTGGATGGTGGTGGAAGGCCAGTACGAGCCTACAAAGTGGCAGTTGCAAGTTTGGTCGGGGAGGAGAAAAGGAAAGGAAGGGCATGAGTGGGAGGAGATATAGGGTTGGTTGGGGCCAAAAAGTAAAGGAAAAGGAAAGGGAGAGAGGTAGGCTAGCGGTATCATAGTTGGGCTAGTCGGTGGTGTAGGGTTGCAGCTTTCGGCTTGCAACGCGTAAGAGGGAGAAGGGAGGAAAGAGGAGAGGTGGGTTTGCTGGTCGGTCTGGGGGGAAAGAAAAGAAGAAAAAGAAGGGGAACCAGGTGGGTGAGGCAGAGGAAAAAAAGTTGGTGGGTTGGGCTGCGTAGGGAAAGAAGAGAGGGGGTAGAGTTGGGTTGCGGGCGGCACAGGCCCAAATCGAGGAGGAAGGAAAAAAAGAAAATGAGAAAGGAAGAAAAGAGGAAAGAGGAAAGAAAAAAGAAAAAAGGAAAAAAGGAAAAAAGAAAAAATAGGTTAGTTGAGGTATTTAGAATATTTTGGTATTTTTGAATATTTAAAAATAACAAAATATATTAAAATAATAATTAAATTCCATTTTATGCTAATTTAGGATATTTTGGGTACTTCTTCCTAAATTATATTTTAGTTAGCAAAATATCATAATCTCCCCTAATTAAATACTTTATTATTTTCCTCTTATTTTTGTCTTAAATACTCTCCTTATCTTAATAAAATAATATATTTAATTAATTTTTCTAATAAACCCCTATTTTATCATAATTTCTAAATTAGGGTTTTGGGGTATTTCATTGGTAGTTAGGGAGACGACACATGAGTTAGGGTTTGGTAATCGTAAAAAGTTTAGATCTAAGTCGAAGAGTTGGTAGAAAAATATGACATGCAATGGTTGTCACAAGAAGGGGCATGTTAGAAATTTTCGTCCTAATAGGAATCCTAGTGCTATGTCTGGTGATTCATCTAGTACAAAGGATGATGTTGGAGTTGTCCATGATGATAGTGCTGGATATGTGTTGAAGACCACTGATAGACAAAGCAAGATTAGTGATAGATGGCTTTTATATTTTGGGTGCTCTTACTATATATGTCCCAGCCAGAGTTGATTTCGGATGTTTGAGGTGACTCGGTGTATATTTGTTTTGATAGGAAATGATGTTGCTTACAAAGTTTCTAGGATTAGAATAGTAAAGGTGAGGATGCATGACAGTGTGGTCAGGACACTATCCAAAGTGAGACTTGTTCTAGAGATGAGGTTATACCAATAACCTTATCTCTTTAAGTTCCTTGGGTTGTAATGGGTATATATGTGTTATTGAGAATGGTACCCTGAGAGTTACAAAAGTATTTGTGGTAGCGATGAAGGGGAAGTAGGTCAGTAGATTGTATGAGTTGGTGGGTTTCGCTATTGTGGAAAAATCTATTACGACATCACCGAGGTTATCAGACTAGGTTGTTTTAACTAACCCTCTAAGAGAGCATTGTTAGATCAATATAGTACATGTACTATAGAATTTTATGATCACTCTATGTTTAACAAGTAGAAATGGGTTACCTTTTCAACAACTAAGCATAATATGATAGGGCCTCTTAAGTATATCCATTCAGATTTTTAGGGTACAATGAGAGTGGTTTTCAAATGATGTTCACGGTACTATCTTACATTTATTGATTATTTATCTAGAAAGGTATGGGTTTATTTCTTAAAGCATAATCATGATGTGTTTGGTGTTTTCAAACATTAGAAGACCTTGATAGAGAAGTAGATTGGGAAGTAGGTTACCTGTCTTAAGAAAGATAATGGTCTTGAATTTATTGAGTAGAGTTTTACTATTTTTTTCTAAGACCATGAGATAGAGAGATATCATATTTGTTTTGGAAGACTAAAACAAAATGGGATTGCTAAGAGGATGAATAGAACGCTATTAGAGAAGACTCAATGCATGTTATCATAGGGATAACTAGGTAGAGAGTTTTAGGCTGAGGTAGTTCACATGGTAGTATACTAAGTAAATAGATCACCAAATTGGTCCATTGATTTGAAGATACTTAAGGATTTATGGTGTGTTAAGCCATCTAATTTCTCTAATTTTCATGTCTTTAGTTGCTTGCTTATGATTATGTGAATAATATTAAACTTAATCCTAGAGCTAAGAAGTGTGTCTTTCTTAGATTTACATTCAGAATGAAGGGGTATAAGTTATGAGACCCAATTGCATCCAATTTCTTGACTAGGAAAGATGTTATCTTAAATGATTCTATGTTCTTCTAGATGATTGAGTCTTATGATGGTGTCACTAAGAAGGTGGAGCAGAATATTGCTTCAGGTTAGGTGGAGGTGGAGGTGGAGGTGGAGTTTGAGGTTGAGTTGGATGGTAGAGACCTTTCTAATAGACCCACTATTCTTGAATTTTGGCCATAGGTGGAGCAAAGGGGTGTTGCTATTGACAAAGTCCAGAGGAATTTTAAGCCTCCAGTTATGTGCGGTTATAAAGAGTTGGCTCACTATACTTTATCTAGTGTAGAGACTATTATTGATGTGTATGAGACAACATCTTTCTTAGAAGCTATTGAGAGTACTGATTCTAGTGAGTGGTGTGCTACTGTGGAGGAAAACATATAGTCCTTATTGAAGAATTTGATATAGGAACTTGTGAAGGCACCCATGAACAAAAAATGTTTTGGTTACAATTGGGTGTACAAGTTCAAACATAGAGCTCCAAGGGTCGAGAGACCAAGGTACAAGGCTTGTTTAGTTGCATGTGGATTCAGTTAAATTTCAAGTGTGGAATATAACGAGGTATTTTCTTCTATGGTTAGACATATTTCTATTCGTACCTTACTTGCTCTTGTAGCTATGCATGATTTTGAGTTGGAGCAATTAGATGTTACAACTGCATTTTTACATGGTGAGCTCGAGGAGGAGATTTACATGCGACACCTTGATGGATTTTTGGTTGAGGGGATGTGTGATCATGCGTGCCTATTGAAGAGGTCATTGTATATCTGAAATAGTCTTCTAGATAGTGGTATAAACAATTTGGTCTATTTATGTTTGAGCATAGTTTCTCCAGGAATGAGTATGATGGATAAGTGTATTTGAAGGAGATGGAGAGTGACTCTTTTATTTATCTTTTGCTATATTTTGATGATATGCTTATGGGAGCAAAAGTTATGTTTGATGTTGATAAAGTGAAGGCAATGCTGAAGTATGAGTTTGAGATGAAGGATCTTGGAGCTACAAAGAGGATCATTGGCATAAAGATCATTAGAAACCGTGTGTAGAATCCTTTTGTAATACCCCAAAAATTTCGAAAACCTATATTTTAATAAATGACTTTATTTGAAATAAAATTTGCTTGTAAAATTATTTATTTTAATTATTTTGTGGATTTTGGAGTTTGTAAAGTTGGATAAGAGTATTTAATAAATTAAAAATAAATATTTTGCTATTTATCATATTGTTTTATTTTAATAATTTTTCAAACTAATATTTTACCCACTTTATCCTTTTTAAATTAATATTTTAGATTATAATGAATTAAATTATTAAATTAAATAATTTACCAAGAATATTACATTTTATGATTTATAAATTAATTTAATTTATTTTTCCTATTTTTCCATTTCCTTCTTTTACCTTTTTTTCCTTTCTTCTCTTTTTTTTTTCCTTCTCCCCCCTTGGGCCGCCTGGTCTGCCTTCCTCTTCCCCCCCTCCTTGCGTGCTGGGCCACTAGCCCGTCTCCCCTCCTTTCCTCCCTCCCTCACGCGGGCCGTCCCCCTTCTCTTCCTCGCACGCCCGCCCAGCACAGCCCGACAACCTCCTTCCTTTTTAAATTTCTCTGACCGGCCGATTCAGCCTCATTTCCTTTCCCTTCGACAGGCCGGCTTCTCCCTTTTTCCTTGCCACCTTGCCCGACAACCTGCATACGCCGACCACCGCCCTGCAGCTGCCGCCACCTACCTCCCTCTCCCTCTCTCTCTTCTCCCGTCATTTTCTTTCCATTTTGAGCCAAACCAGCCCTTGGACCACACCCCGCATGCCCCTCTCCCTTTCCTTCTTCGTCCCACTTTTCCCTTGCCACCTGACCACCACCTACCACCTGCAGCACCGATCGCCGGCCATCCCTGCCCCTCTCTTCTCCCTCTTCTTTTTCTCCATCTCCCTAGCCCTCCATTCCCCTCATTTTCGAGCCCTTCTCCTTCCCCGAGCTCCCTTTTCTCTCCTTCCTTCTCCCTCCATTCTCCTCCACGTTTTTTTATCACCGCCGCCTGCACCACCTCGCCCAGCCCCTGCGCTGCCTTCTGCCACTGCCTACTACCACCCTCCACCACCACGCCGCCCCTCGAGCCCTACACTCCCTCCCTTCTCGACCCCTTTTCTTTTCTCCCCAATTTTTCCCCCTTACCGCCGAGCCACCTGCAAACGCCGCTTCCGCCGTCGTCCGGCCACCTCTGCCGCCACCCAACCTACCGTTCGACACCCTGCAACCCCCTCTACAACCGCCATCCATTAGTTGGACGAAAACAGCCCTTAAACCCCTCCATTTTTCCCTCTCCTTTTCCTTCCTTCACAACTCCTCCACCTCAACCCTTCTCGGCAGCCAACTTCGCCGCCTTTCCGCTGCCTTCTCTACCGCCCTATGCCGCTGTGAAACCACCCTTAGCCTCCACCTACACCCCATCTTCACTTCTGCACCATTCACTTGCCTTAGAACCTCCCCTAACTACCTTCTTTTCTAGCCTAAAGTCCCTAAACCGAGCCACCTCTCCCCTCTTCTACCTCACCCCTCTTTGAGCCTTTTCCCCTATCTTTTCTGCATGAAACTCACGCTGCTCATGCAGCGTGAGCTCCCATTTATTTTGAAAATTATTTGGCTAATTTTTAAGGTATAATGGTATTTTATGTTAAGTGTTTTATTAATTAAAATTTATAAAGTTTTATGCTTGGATTCTTATTTCTAACATAATTATGATGGATATTATTTTTAGGTGTTGAGTTGCTAATTATGCTTGGTAAGATTTGATATTTTGTGGGATTAAGGTAACCGTTAATCCTCCCTTAAATATATGGAAAAACGTATGCTAGCACATTTAGGGTTTAGTATGATTTTATGCATGTTTTGTATGCTTAGCATGGTATGTATATGGTTTCTTATATTGTTTGATAAAAAAAAAAGCATGATAACTTTTGTGCCATATGTAGGTATGTTAATTAAGGAAGGAGTTTGATTATTGATGGAAATGTTAAATGCTTGTTTATAATGTATCATGTTGCTAATGCATGAATGATGTTATTGTTTAAGGGTATTTTAGTAATTATGCTTATGAGGTGTGTGAATCAATGTATGTAGTTGCTAATAAGTGTTATGTTGAATAATGAAAAGTTGATGGACTTAGATGATAAAAACGAAGTATTAATATCATTATTTTATGTAGTGTTAGTAAATTCATAAAAATGGTGAATAAAGGGGTTGAATGGAAATTTTATAAGTGAAAAGGGTATTTCGGTAAGTTTATAAGTAAAAGGGTATTTTGGTAATTTAAAAATAAAGGGGTTAAATGATAATTTATAAGTAAAGGATAAAATTGTAAGTTGTGAGAAAGAAGGGTAAAATGGTAATTTTGGAAGTAGGGGTGAAATAGTAATTTTGGATGAATGAGGGCATTATGGTAATTTTTCAAGTAAAAGGGCATTATGGTAATTTTGGAGATAGAGGGGCAAAATCGTAATTTCATAAGTAAAGGGTAATATGGTAAATTTTATAAGTGAATGGTGAAGTGGTAATTTATAAGTAAAGGGGTAATATGTTAATTTGGAAAAGAAGGGCAAAATGGTAATTATGTAAGGAAGGATAAAGATGGTAATCTTGGATGTGAAAGGGTAAAATAGTAATTTGTAAAGTAAAAGATGTATGGGGGTAATTTTCATTAAGTAAAAGGATATTATGGTAAAATTGGATGTAAGGGGTAACTTGGTAATTATGATAACGACAAAAGATAATTTAGCAATTAAATTATGATTGGAGAAGGGAAATTTGGTAATTTATCCAACTAAAGGGGCAAAATAGTAATCATGATAATGAAGGAGGGTAATGTGGTAGTTTATCCAACTCAAGGGCAATTTAGTAATTATAACAAAGGAGAAGGGCGATTTGGTAATATAACCAACCAAAAGGGAAATATGATAAGCGTAGTAATTATGAGGGGTGAATGGTGATCTAAAAAGTGTAGGAGACAATTTGGTAATTTAAAGTGGACAAGGGGTAATTTGGTAATTATGCAACCTTAAGGGTAATGTGGTAATTTATCAAGTAAGGAATGGATACTTAACAATTATATAAGTAAAGGGCAAATGAGTAGTTTGTACCTAACACGTCTTTGAGATTGTGGAACATTAATATGATTAAATAATGCTGATTAGCCAAATAAGAGTATTTGATAATTAGGATGGCCTTAATGGTTTCTCTGTGATATCCTGGATAATCATCTGAATAAGAAATGACTAATGATATCGGAATGATTGAAAGTGAATAAGTATCTAATTATCGTGCTTTTCGTGATCACCTTAATTAAGACACTATTACTTAAAGTGAAAGACCTCGAGATCGGGAATGGTGACTCCTTAGGGGTCGCTACCCTAAGGACGTGGTTTAGTCCACGATTATTCTGGTATTTGGTGGTGTGCCTTTGTGCCCCAGCCATGCCCTATATCTTACTCTCTCTAGCTCTACGGACCTAGTTAGGGGGTATGCATACTTATGGATTAGGTGTCCTTGTCTGTAGGGTACTAAGTTAGCTTTATGCACCAGTACGACCAGGGTACCTTTGTGTCCTTGGGTTCATGGTTGAAGGGTACTGAGTAGCTGATATGCACCGGTACGACCGGTGTACCTTTGTGTCCCGGGTTATCGATCTCCCATTCGAGGCAAATAAATATGATTGATGTGCTGATTAAAGAAAAGGAAAGATACTATTATTGAAAGTGGAATATTAATGAGCCGAGCCCAGATGATTATGATATTGAGTACCGGTCCACCGGTTATAATAGTGGTCCAGGAGCGTGTTGCCCTGGTATGTGATATTGAGTACCGGTAGGAGCGTGTTGCCCTGGTATGTGATATTGAGTACCGGTCTACCGGATATAATAGTGGTCCAGGAGCGTGTTGCCCTGGTATGTGATTATGAGTACCGGTCCACCGGTTATAATAGTGGCCAGGAGCGTTGTGCCCTGGATGATGATTTTATATATTCCGGTCCACCGGCTAAAATAGTGGGGGTCCCGAGCTCAATAAAATCAGTTATGTATGTGAATAAGGTTATGGAAAAATACTAATCACTTATAGTGGAACACCATGTGAGTCGGGGCGAGACCGGTCCACCGGCAAATAATAGTGGTCAGGTGCGTTCTGCCCTGTGTGTTTACCTTCCGGTCCACCGGCAATAATAGTGGTCAGAGGCGTTATGCCTTGTGTGTTGACTTCCGGTCCACCGGCTATAATAGTGGGGTTCTCGCACTCACATGGATATAAAATATGATATTGATTGAATGATGATGGAATAATGGCTTAAGGCCCGAATGTATTGATCTTACACTATGACACGGCTTAAGGCCCAAAGTATCGATCGTGTCTTATAAAGTATTATGTTTGTTATTGTTATGTATGCATCTCTCATTATTTATATGTGTAGCTTGCATTATGTGCCGTATGCGGGCCTGTCTTTAAGTGTGGTATTAAAGGGTTACTCAGTACCGTAGTACTGAAGGGATTCCCTTTATGGGGCCCCTGCCTATTCAATGGGCAGTTCCCTTGCAGGTATTTTCAGGTGCTACTCAAGTGGGTTATGGGAAGGAGAGTAAGGAATTTTTCGGTATCGTTAGCTTTTTCTCTTTCTTATTTAAATTCTTGGTTTTAAATATTAACGTTGTTAAAGTAACCACCATTGGTGGATTTTATTCCTGTAAACGATTTGATGCGCTACTCTGAATTATGTGTGTTGAATTTCTTTCAAGCTGTATTTCATTTTCTTAGCCTTAGCACTTGGTACTGGAACGGTATGAGTGAACCGGTCTGGTACTAAGTGTGGCGGTAATACTCCCAAAGTTCACATTTTATTTATCGGCTTCCGCTATTATCTTTTAATAAAACGAAATTTTTCAGTAGTGAATTTTGGGGGTGTTACACCTTTTTACTTGTCATAAAATTCCTATGTGAACAAGGTGCTAGAGAGATTTCATATAATGGATGCTAATACGGTGAGCACTCCATTAGCTACTCGCTTCAAATTGTCTGGTTTGAATTATCCCAAATCCAAAGAGGTAGAGGAGTTCATTACGAATGCTCGATATTCAAATGTTGTTGGTTATATCATATACACTATGATGTGTACCTCGCCTGATATTGCTCTAGCTGTTAGTGTTGTGAGCCAATATATGGCGAATCCGGAGAAGGCTCACTAGTAAGCAATGAAGTAGATCTATAGGTAGTTGAAGGGAATGACATTAGCTTGTATTGAGTATAGGAGATTGTCTGATTCACTATTTGGGTTTGTGGACTCTAATTATGATGAAGACCTTGATAAAAGGAGATCCATTAATGGATATTTTTTCTATCTTAGTGGTTTAGTTATTACTTGGAGGTCTTCCTTGCAAGATGTGCCAACCTTGTGTACTACTGAGGTAGAGTATATGGTTATGGTAGAGGCTTTTCGGGAAGCCTTGTAGCTTGGTGGCTTAGTATGAGAGTTGGGGTTTGGTCATGGTGCTCCATTTTTTTGTGGTGATAGCTATGGTGATATCTAATTAGTGAAGAATAAGAATTATTTTCATCATCGAATGAAGTACATTGACATTAGGTATCTTTTTATCTGAGATACTATTGTTGTAGGAAAATTGTGTTGGAAAAAGTGGGTACTTTGAATAATTCTAATAATATGCTAATGAAGTCATTGATCATGGGTAAGTTCAAGTGTTTCTCGGATTTGATTGGTGTTCATAGGCCATGAGGCTCTTTGTTGGGCAGATATATTTTGTAGAGGTATTTACATGTTATGTATCACAAATACCACATCAAGGTAGAGAATTATGAGTTTTGACTGGGTATTTGAAGCACAACATAACATTGTGTTGGTTCGTATATGTGTTGGAGAAGTTTAAGGGTAGAATGTGAAGAATATAAGAACCATGGGGGTCTTGTGTTAATTAATACAGACCATGATGTGTTTTTTTTTGGCAAAAGTCAAGAGTAAGGAAATAAACACAGAGGTCTCTTATTTCCTAGACATAAACTGATTTTTTCCTTTATTTCTAGAATATAATATTTTTTCTCATAGGGTTTTATCTTCTATAAAAGGAGACATATGAAACCCTACTTCTTCTTTTTCTCCATAGAATTCTTCATTAAAATAAAATTGTAGATTTATGTACTTGATATATTAATTAGTCTAATTATCTTGTAATTACATAAGGGCACAAATAAAGATCTCTATTTTTTCCTTAATTGTTATATTTTATGATTGAATCATCAATCGTTTATAATCTTGTTATTTCCAATTTTGGTTTTGGATCCTTTCAATCTATGTTATTCCGCAATATGATGGATAGATGGATGGATGGTCCCTCGAAAGATGGATTTGAAGGCTAAAAATGGGGGTTCCTTATTTCATAATTCAAGCTTGATTTGAGGACTTGATATTCCCATAATTATAATCCCAATGCTCCTTAAAACCTACCTATGAAATGGCTGCTACAAGGGTGCAGAATTGGCCAAAGGTGTTGTGTGTAGTCAAGAGTGGTCTTGGTTTTGTGGAGCCATATTGAATCCAAAATCGAGCTAGAGGAAAGTGGCTTTGTGGAGCCATGAAAGTGTCGAGTTGATGGATTTTATTTTGGTTTTGCATGGCTTTACATGGCTTCTAATAGTCTTGTTTACTCATTAACCCAAGTAAGAAAATTTTGAATTCTTCGATCTTGGGAAAATTAATAAGCAGATTATCCTGGTTAGTAACATTTGAGGGACATGTTCATGCATCATCTAGGATTTACTTTATATGTTTTCTAAATAGGAGCATTTGAATGTTTTTTTTTATTTGAGAGGTTAAAAGTTAAACATTTTTGTTGCTTTCTTGATAAATCTTGATTGAAGATTCCATAACTATCTGACCATCCCCATAAACCAACTCAAATATCTTTTAAAATTCTTCTAACCTTATAAGTTGAAGATCATCAAATCCCATAATCCAAGTTTCCTTCTATTTGATCCACATCATTTTCTGCATAAATTTTCAATACTGTTATAACAAGTCTTCAACTCTGTCAAAATTGACATAATGGTTGTTTAATCTTGGGTTCAATGAAGTATTTGAATAACAGGTTCACTTTATTCTGTGCGATCATGATAAAGTTAGTATCTTTTCTTTGTTTCTCTATTGTTTTTTTCTTCTTCTAATATTTCATTATCTAAATTGAAATTAAAATTTGGTGTATTCCTGTTGACCTTTTTGACATTTTTCTTTTCAAACTGTTTCACTTGATCGGCCTTGCTGTAACTAGATTCTTAAGGAAATCATAAACCCTGTTGTATATTAAGTCATTTTTTTCAATTGATTTGTGTTAAGTAGATAATAGGTCTCAAAGTGTTGGGCTCTAAATTATTTTGCACGCGGCTAACTAACGATAAGTTTCAAGAAATTTGTTCTTTCTGAAATATAAAGAGAATCAAGTGCTCATCACTCTTCCGAAAACTGATAAATATTATCATGAAACACTTTAGAATAATTATGTGTAGTGCAGAAGGGAGGGGAATGAGTACTAACTCACGCTGCAGAGAACACAGGGACAACTGCACCTGCAAACGACAAAACTGATAGGAATAGAAGAGCAAAAACCAAGGCAGCTATGTACAAAAAGCTTAAAACAGTAATGATTCTGGTTGGGAATTGGTTTCGTGGTCCAAAATCTTCCCGTGAGCTCAAAATGTATCGATTTATCTTCACGGTGGATTCAATTTTCAAAGAAATGGGAAGAAGAAACGCGCACATGTATATGTAAGAATTTGGAGCGCTTTTAATAATAATAAAAAATACTAATATTTATAATAGTATCATCGACTGTACCGTACAACTGGTTGGACTTTATAATTTATCCACAACAATTTAGATTTATATTTTTATCTCTACTTTTTTATTCTTAATTTAAAATATATAGTGACAACAATTTAGCTTTGCATATTTATATTATAAAAAGTATAACATGAAAAGAAAAGAAAAAATATTTTATATTTTTTGATAATTGAAAAAAGGACAACTAATAATAAAATATAGTTTTTATAACTAATTTATATATATAATTGATTTTATACAATTCAATTTACAAAACCACATTTTTTTTTGAAAATTACAAAAAACAAAATATCTCTAATAATGACTCCCATAAAAATAAATATGTTTGGTTACAAAAATTATTGGAAAATACACTTTATATTTAAAATATATATTATTGTAGTTAGCTTCAAATAAATTAATTGAAAATTTTAATCATTAGAAGGATACGATTACATAAAAGACTCTTCTCAAAATCCATTTATATTCAAAATAAATAAAAAAATCTTTAGAATATCGAGTTAACTAAGAAAAATTTAATGGCCAATGCCAAAAATTTATTTCCATATACTATATTTTTGAATTTATAAAGACCAAAAATAAACCCAATTCATAAATAATCACATTTCTAAAAATATGAACTTCACTATAACTATGATCTACTATTTCATAATGTTTAGGTTCATTAGCCAAAAGATGTGAGCCATACAATCAAAGAAATGAATCCCTCTCGTTCACAAAATAAAAAGAGGTCAAAATTACTGTGTTTAAAACAAATTTTTAAGCCATTAACTTAACCCTAGGAATAGCTAAACCAATGTAAAAAAGAATTAAAATAAGAAAGCAAAAGCCACATTTTTATTCCCTACTATCTCTCTCTTTCATAAATTTAAGTTAAGAAGAATTTAAAAATCATCTGAATAAAATTCTTTTACTTTTTAATGCATGTTCAATGAGCCTTATTTTTTTAAATATTATTTACCTTATTATTGCTTTAGGTTAGTTATTTTACATATTATTTTTATAACCTCATTATTGATATAATATGCTATATATAATAATGTAATTAATAGGTTTCACTATCATTTATTAAATCCTTAAACTATCTGTTGACCTTATATGTTAATCAATGACTTAAGCTTTATTTTGATGATGACAAATGGGTATAAAGGAGTTAACATGTTTGTTTAAATGTGAAGAATTATGTTGATCACATGAATTTCAAAACACACTTATCCAAATCAATTCTCAATTGCAATATTTAAAAGAGCAATTAAGTTTTAAAGTACAAGAGAATATTATATCAAGCTAGCAATATTCAAGACCTCAAGGTATATATTTCACGCATTAGGTTATCTTGTAAAGTCGTTTGAGCATCACACTTTTGGATTTTTAATCTCTTGTATGCTTTATTGCTAATCATTACTCTATTGATTTATGAACTTACTATCTTAATGACTTGCTAGGAACTGATTTACAATTTAACATAGTTATGATCTTTATGTTTATAGATCTACTAATCCAATGACTTTTCTTAGGAATATTAAACAACACACAACCTCACTATAATAAGTTTTGAAGAAAGTTGTGATTGATTATAAAGTATCTCACAAATAATATAGATATGAAATTTAAGAAACAATTTATCAGTGCAAACTAGCTAGAAAGAATATAATTTAGAATCAGAGAACAAATTCTAATTGGGAGAGTGAGCACAAACTTTTCTAAAAATATCTCAAATTGAGATGAATATGAAAGTGAGTTGTTGAGAATTATTTGCAACTAGGAGTAGAAAATTAATTTATGCAATTTATGAGAGCTAAAAAGTTATTTTTATTCTGCCTCATAAATATTATTTATATTAATGGTCAAAAACTTTGTCGTTGAAGTAAAAATCATATATTTATTATGCGAGCAACGGGTAAAATATTCAACATTTAATGTTGATAAATCAATCAATTACCCTAAGTAGGGGATCACTTAGTAATGTAACACCCCCCCAAATTTATTACTAAAAAAATTATTTTTATGGAAGCATTATTTTTATAATGGGTGTTATTAACACACTTAACATAAGTCTAGTTTCCTTACATTCCTTATTCTAAGTGCTAATGCTCAAAACAAGTTAGATCTAAAAATAAAATAGTAGATAGAAGAGCCAATATCATAAATAATATTTATGGATAAACACCCTCTACAACGACAATAATCAAAATACAATAAGGGACATAAGAGTCCAAAGGCAAATCGATTACACTAAAAGCTAGCATTTGGAGGCATAACATTAGTTTTCCATAACTATTTGACCTAAAAGCCCATTATAATAACAAAATAACCTCCCAATGATCCTATTGATCCTCACCATACTTATAAACCTCATGCCACTTAATGACCCACATAGTCATCTACAAATGTAATATCACCACAATGTCCTCGTATTGAGTAAATCACAACATCTCAGAAGATGCAATATGTTTACATTACATATTTTATAATAATCAGAAAATATACTTAAAATAAAAAACCACATGCGATAATAAGAATACAATTACCATTTGATAACATATACAACATCAAAGCCCCATACTCTACAACCAAAATACTTAATCATTTCACATAAACCTTAAAGCATACAAAAAATCATATTATAGCTCATAACAAGTAGCATAGTACACCTACGCTCTACTAACCAACCAAGCAACCAAATCAATCCCAATACCAAAGGTAGGGTACGTAGGTAGCTACTGAATCAATAATCCAATACATACCATAGCCATTAAACCAATACTTCCTCATTATTTATTTTACTCGAGGGGAGATAATCAATTGAGGGACCCTAATGTACACCTACATATACTAGCACCTGGAGGTAGCACAATACTCTTAGACCATATAATCTAGGGTCACCGACATGTATGTGGTCATAATAGAGTAACAAGAAAACATAGTACCCTTACTCTTCTTAGGTTACCTAATCTTTAAATATTAATACCCTCTAATAATTCTAGATAACCAATTAGAATATATATATAAGGCCTTATTGGAGCATTGAGGCGCACCGACAAAACAAATCAAACTAAGGGCTAAACCTCATCCCAATGGTAGCTACCCCTAAAGCGCCACCAATATTAAATTTGAGGTCTTTCACTTTTAATATTGATATTTTATGAGGTGATCACAAAATTCACATATTACACAATAATTTTAATTCCAAACTTAACCATTTTCCTTTATTTCTAATCATTCAAATCATCCCTAAGGTCAATAGTCCAAGCTAAAGTCAAAAGGTTGATTTATAAATATACTAAAGTCAATCTAGTCTAATTATTCATATTAGACGCATTTGATAAAAAATGACTAAAACACCCTTAAAACCCTAATTACACAATACTATCCAATTCTATACCAAGAATTATTATGATAATAATTTTTCATGAAAAGAATAAAAGATAATAATTTAGGATACTTTATCAGGTAGGTAATTTCTAAAGCTTAACGATCAACTATATTTAAGTTATGCATATATTTCACAATTTACGTGTACAAAGCCCTAAGAATGCATTTCTAATATGTCATATAGCCTGTGCAAAAACATAAATATAGATTTATAATGTGAATTTGAATTTAAAATAGTAGTTATATCATGATACATACAAGAAGGCATATCTATCTTTAAAGCATGTGAATAGAAATTTTCATATATTTAACCATAATCATGCTATATCTCAACCCTAACTACAACTTGCAATGATAATAATGGAACACTAGGCATGGTTTAAATATAATAACTTGACAAGGCCACATGCACTAACCATACCCTAATCATACATACATTAACCTTTTTCGTATTCCACATGCATATACTTCATATTTAATAACAAATCGAACACTGTTACTAACTATTCAAGATCATGCTTTCATTTTATCATGCACTTTCATAAAACTTGCATAAAATAAAACCCTAGAATTTTTATAGTTCTAAACAACCTATCATGCTCTCACACAAATTCTACCATCTTATGAGCCATTAGGTTTACCTAAATCTAAGCAACATAAAAGTACAAAAGTTTGTCTTCTCCAAAACACCTCAAGGATTACCTAAGAAAGCAACACCCAAAAACATTTATTAGCATATAACGCAATACAAGAAACCAAAAAAATATATGAAAACCAAATCAACAAAAGAATAAAATACAACCATGATAAAGGAAATCTCCATAAGGCAACAATGCAACAAATGAGCAACAAATGAGTGAAGCTCAAGTTGCAAGCCCTTAGTAGCATGAGGCCTTCATAAAAAAAGGGGAAGCAATGTGAATATCTCACACAAAAGAGGGGGATAAATTTGTAGAGTCACATAATAAGGAGGCCTCAACATTATAGTTTCACACAACAAGGGAAAATGGTAGCAATAGGATGATTTACATGAAGCTTGGATATAAGAGACAATGTGAGATGCTCACATTTCCAAAGGGGTGCAATGTGAATTGATCAAGAAAGGGAGGATGAGTAGTGCGAGTTTGTAAGGTTCAACACAAGAAGCTTTGATAAATAAAAAGGGTGAAATAATGAAGGAGAAGGTTGAGGAAGTCTACAAATGGGAGCTCGAGAGAATGGGGAGAAGTGTGCAAGCACAAGTGTACAAATTTTGGCTAGATAAAAAAAAAGAGGGAGGAAGGAAGGGTTAAATTAGCAAGGTCATATGTGAATGAAAAGGTTTGAGGGGTTGATGAAGGAGGGGAACATACAAGGGAAAAGATAAGGGCATAGAGTGTGTAGACGGGTGGTATGAAAATGCAACAATAGCTAAGGGGTGGAGTGTGGAGAAGGGAAAAATGATAATATGGTTATTGATTCTATTTAGAGTAACCAAACTGGGAGGGTCCAGTTAGCAAAGCTTGGTTTATATTGTTTAATAAATGCATGTTAAGGTCCAAACTAAGATTAAAACTAATCACCTAGATTCTATCAAATTTTAACCTAATTAAAATTTTATTTGATTAAACATTATAATATGTATAATAATACATTTAATATAGAACATCATACAATAATTATGATAATTAATTACACACAGTTAAAAATTTTATAATTAGGGTTTCTATAAATGAGGTATTACAGGTATATATTTTTGGTCCTATGAATATAAATGAATTATCAAATAGTTTAGTGAACTAGTTGATGTATTCGCTCAAACAAGTTGATTGATCTAGCCCTTTGGCAAAAACCTTTTTGCATTTTATCTCAATTATTAGCCTATTTGGTCAAACTAGTTAATTGGTTTGATGAAACTAGTCGAAGTGTTAAAATAGAGATAAAATATTTTTTTATAGGAATAAAAATCATGGACTAGTTAGTCAAATAAGTCAATCAGTTTGATGAAACTAGTTGAAGTGTTTGAATATAAGGAAAATTTGTTTCTATAGGAATTAAACATATAGCCTAGTTAGTCAAACTAGTCAATCAATTTGTGAACAAGTTAATGAGTTTGATTAACCTAGTGAAAGTGTTTAACCAGAGATAAAATAGTTTTTCTTAAGAAAAAATGTAGACAATAACCGGTCAATTAGTTTCACAACCAATCAATCAATTTCTAAGTTTTTGAAAGTTTAACTTCATGGTTGGAAATACAAACCAATTGATTGGTTGTGAGACCAACCGATTGTTTTTTACTAGAACTCAACATATTCAAAACACATTAAAAAGGTTTTGGGGTTTAAAACCAAAAAAAAATCATATTAAACAAACTTTAAGGAAAATTTTAAAACATCCTAAAAGATTTAAGCCAAAAGTTTTATGTTCAAGCAAATTTACAAGATAACCTAAGACTAGGAATGTATACCTTATTATCTTAATTCTTGGTAGCTTAATATAATATTCTCTTGTGCTTTGAAACTTATGTTGGCCTCATAGGTTAACCAACCTTTGTTGTGATGATAACAAACTCAATTATGAATTTAACTTATCTTATCAAGTGTTCATGTGTATCATAGAAAAAAGTGAAGTATTCAACACTTAACTAATTCAAGGAGTGATAAGGAGATCAAGTTTAGAAATCATATCCCAAGCACAAGCCAAAGATCAACAAAGAGGAAAAAATAATACTCTAACTTCAAGTACTTTAATTTATTATGTGTAATACACAAACCATGAAGGGATAATCAAGTGTGTTCAAGATACTAAGACTCAAGCTTCAAAGAGTGTGTTAAAATCTTAAGTTTTATGTACATATGATTTACATATTGTGCACTTAGATGTTTCAATGATTTGATATTTCTAATCATATTCAAATTTTTTTTGAAAGATCTCAAAGTGAATTCATACATCAAAATATATTTCCAAGTATTTGTGCAAAAGGTTACCTTAAATTAATTTTATGTTAAGTAGTTTTCCATATGATCTGACTTACAAAATTCACCATAAATTACATAGAAATTATTTATGAATGAATATTATTTCTTTGGAGATCTTAAGATGTCTACTTTATAGAAAAATACGTCATAAAATTTTGAGCTCTATAGCTCAAGTTATGGTCTTTTTTTATACAGTTGCATAGTGCTAAAATTGACTCCATTGATTGGCTGGTTTCTTAAAATGAGTCGACTGGTATTTCAAAACTAGTCGACTGGTTTGAATACCAATCGACTTGTCTAGGCATTTCTAAGATTTTTTATCCATTAGAATTCGATCGTTGAAGTAATTTTTACACCCAACATTTAGTGCCAAATTTTCTCATATTTTAGCACTATAAATAAGAGTTGTTAGACTTCAATAAACATCAATTAAGCTAGCAAAACTCTTCTAAAATCATCATTTTCACATTTTACAAAGAATTAAAGAGAGTTTTTATTTTACACCTTAAATCCAAATCAAAATTCTCTAGTGCTCAATTTGTTATTCATATTTATCTAGAATGCTCATACACTTGTTGTAACACCCTAATTTTTACTACTAAAAAATTTTTATTTTACAGCGAAAGTATATAAGCAAAATATTGGGTATTACCACCGTAATTGACATAAGTCTGATTTTTCCAACCATCCTTACATCAATTACAAGTCTATAACTACTCATAGTAAAGAAAAGAAACTAGAAATGGAAGAACTTTTACAAATACAATAAGATTTTGGAGGTTAACTCCGAATTACAATAATAAAATACCAAATAAGAGATATCATGGATCAAAGAGTCCAAAAAGGTATCCAAGTAAATACATCAAGTAGAGAACATGACTCTACACCCATAACCTTGATACTAAGGCACTCCGCCGTATATAACTCATCAAAGGCTGCAAACTCATCCAATGGGTTAGCCTCAACCTATATAAATACATCTGGATTGTTTACTTGTGGGAATGAGCTATATCTATAAAGCAGATGATCAGTATGGTACATACTGAGTAAGGTAATAATACATTTGAAATAGGATTATAGATAATACATGAATTCATAATAGAGAATAAGCATACATAAGATAAGATAAAATAATGCTAGGTAATAATGATTTCAAGTCTCACTATATAAATATATCATATTTCAATATTTTATTTACCTTAATTGTAGGGACCCAACTATTCTCAAACTAATGGAATACTATGAAACTCCTCTTGAGGACAAAACACCTAAGCCACTATTATTATCTAGTGGAACATACTCAACACCTCGATCCTTACTCATGTAATTTTTCACTTTAAGTGATTAATATCATTTCCATTAATACTTTATCTCTTAATTGTATATTTATTCACGTTGAGTATGGGGCTCCACTATTCCTAATCCGGTAGAATGGACTGATACACCTCTTAGGGATAAGACACATGAGGCACTATTATAATTCGGTGTAACGGACCCATATAAACACCTCATCCCGACTCACGTTATCTTTCACTTTAAATGATTAATATTTTATTAGAGTTGATTATGTATTCAAGATTATCATGTGGGATTTATGTAAATATAAAATACATACATTTAATAACATGATTAGGACCACATAATTATCCTCAAATGATCAATATACCCTTAGGTAATTAAAAATGCTTATATTCTCCCAAGATTTGATAAATCTCAATACCAATACATATACATCTCCCAATATCAATTGAGAACATAAATCCTCAATTATTTACATCAATATCATATCCAAAATTATTCAAAAGCATACTTCCAAGGTCTCATTTCTCAAGATATAATATCATAAAATAACATTAATCATATAGCATCCAATATAACAGCACATACACATACATATACAAATAAAGTCCTAGCTATGACATGTATCCTTACCAACAAAGACACTAGGCTCTATGCATGTAATTCTATACCTCCTCCGAGATTGTCAGAAAATCACCTATAAAAAATAAGATAATACACGATTAGACGTGAATATTATAACTAAGGGAGAAGTTAAGGTAAAGGAGGGTAAAAAAATAGAAATAATTGGAGTCAAAGGAAATCTTGAGTTGTGTGGAAGTGTGATGGTGCTATGGTGAAATTTTGGTGGTGTTTGGATAAGGTTTAGGGATGAAAAAGAGGGTTCATGATAGAAAATAGGGGGCTACATGGGTGTATGGCAAACGACGCACTCCCAGGCCATGAACTGAGATCCTACATGAGTAGGCTATGCAAATAGGTACAACGATGCTAAAGCAACAAATTTCTTTGAAAAATAACAAACATGTGCACACGGGCGTACAAATGTTGTGCTCGAGTCATGTGAAGGTGCATGAGAAGATTGTGCAGTTTACACAAGCATGCAATAAGGAAAATTTAGAAGTGCAC
The DNA here is from genome assembly GCA_039764185.1 of Tamarix austromongolica. Lineage (NCBI taxonomy): Eukaryota > Viridiplantae > Streptophyta > Magnoliopsida > Caryophyllales > Tamaricaceae > Tamarix > Tamarix austromongolica. The sequence continues at coordinate 16,877,356 of CM077808.1, read as the reverse complement.
GATTGTGCGTGAGGTCGTGTGCTAGCTATGTACCTCACAAAAATACAATGGACGTGAGGAAAGAAGAGGACAAAACAATGGTGGCTGACGGTGAATGTCAGCAATGACAAAGGGGAGTGATGGGGTGGAGTTGGTTGATCCATAAAGTTTTAGGTAGTGGTTATGGGGGTGCATGATGGTGATGGGAGGTGTGCGGTAGAAAATAGAGTGGTAGCCACACGAGGAGGAGGAGGAGGAGGAAGGGGAGGAGAGAGGCTTGGGCAGTAGTTTTTGATAGAATTCGGGAAATAAATGAGGTAACAAATAAGGGAGGAAGAGAGGTAGAGTAGTGCATATATATGTTTGTATGCATGGAGGCGTGAGAATTAGGTGGTATAGGGGGTGATGTAGCAGAATTAATAGGGGCATGGGAGGTGGAAGTGGAATGAGGTAGTGGAGAAAGATTCAACAAAAAGGATGGTTGAGAGTAATGGTGGAGTGTTAGGTGAAAATTGGCAAGGCAACAACATGAGATGGTGATGGTTGTGTGTGTTGCATGAAAAAGAAAGGACACGGGGGTATATAACAGTCAGTGGGAGTGTAGTAGCATGAGATGGTGATAGTGAGGGTGATGGTTGTGTTTCAAGTTGTAATAAATAAGTCAAGTATTACAACGGGGTGGATGTAGGAGAACGGAGAAAGGAAAAAAGGAGAAAGAAAAGGAAAAAAGGTTTAAAGTTAGTTGTAGATAAAATTTTAATTAGCTAAAATAGGTAGGATTAGTGATATAAATTTACTAAAATTAAGATAGGGTTCCAAAAAATAATTTATCTAGGTTATAGATTTAAATTAGGTTAAGATTTTGGGATTACAAAATTTAGTTAAGGCTAAAATAAAATTTTATTGAGATTAGAATTAGATTAAGGTATTAATAATATAGGATTATGTTTAACAAAATTTTGGGGTATTACACCTTTAATTATTATTTCTCTAGCTAGATAAAAATCTTCACTAGTGATTACTCACATTCATATGCTATCTAGTGAAGATTTTTATTGCATTCATTCAAACTCATCATTTGAAATACAAATGAAAAGTGGTGTGTTGTATAACATTCCTAAGAAAGGTCATTGAGATTATATTCTCATAAACCTAGAGGATATCCAAGCAAAGTTTAAATCATCTCATAAAGGGTCATTGAGATTGTAGGCTCATAAACTAAGAGAGGAGTGATAATCATCAAACACCCACTATAAATAAAGAGAGATTCAAATCTAAAAGGAAAAACCTTTTGGTAGTCGATGTAGATAAAATTTTTAGAGTTTCTTAAACCACTATAAATCACGTGTTTATTGTTTTCCATCCTTCTACTTATGTCTCACACAATATTAATTTGGCATTATGGTTACAAAATACTCTTTTCACCCCCTCAACTTGATTGCTCTTTTAAATGTTGCTCTTGATAATTGATTGGGATATGTGTGTTTTGACATCCTTGTCATAAAAATATAAACAACATTTTAACTCCTTTAAACCTATTTGTTATCATTAAGATAAGGTTTAAGACATTGATTAATCTAGGAGGTAAAAAATATCCCCCTTTTTGTTGATGGCGAACAAAGAGTAAAAGTACTGATATGTTAAGGATGAGATTGAAGCTTAATGTAGAAAAGAGATATTAGAGAGACCACTTATCCCTTACCATTTGCAATTATATATCCAGTTATCCGACTTACTAGGTATTTTGATTTATTGAATTTTTCTGCCCCTTATTCCATCAACAAAATGTGAGAGCGGAAACTCATGTAGGGAACCTGCATACAAAGGTTAGAGTAAAGCAAATACATAGGAATTCTCCCCCCAAACTAGTACATATATAAAATATAAAGATTAGCACAAGTTAGGTTAAGTAAATGGTAATCTCCCCTGAGAATGTGCAATTCATATAAAATAGTTAGAATATATCAAAGTAAATATGTTTACAAAAAGATAGATAATTAGTATGTAAGCTAAATAATCTCATATCATCTATATAATCAAAATTTAAAAAAGAGTACAAGATATGAGATGCTATAAAGTACTAATATCAATTGTGAAAATAAGAGATATCTCGAGACATATCATCGTCATACTACATAGGTATATGAGTCTATATAACCACATAATCCATGAATACAAGAATGAATCAGCTAAAATTAAAGAATGAGACCCAACACTAATATGGCCATGAACTATATAGAGTCAAAATCAACACTAGAAGTGCTTGGAACAAATGAAGGTGGGTTAGATATTAAGGCTATGATGAAGATTAGTAGTGACAGATTGTCTAGGTCCTCACTCTTAGTGTCTTTAGGGTTAGTGGTTTGAATAACATCTTGACCAATCTGATTAGCCTTGGTGAGTGACTCATCAACAATGAGATATGATAGAGGAGGATCATTGATATATATCAAACTAGTCCCAATACCTATAGTAGCAACATCCCCTATATCATCTACCCTAAGCTTAGCTGTAATACCCCAATTTTTACTACTGAATTTTTTTTATTTGACTAAGGAAGCGCATAAGTAAAATATTGGGGGTTATAACTATAATTAACATAAGTCTGGTTCATTCAACCATCCTTAAATTAATCACAAAGCTAAATTCATTTATAGTAATACAAGAAAATTAGATATGAAAGAAATATTTATAATAAAATATGAGTTTGTAGTTTAACTCTCAGTTATAATAAATAAAATACAAAGGATATCATGGATCAAGAGTCCAAAATGGTATCATGGTAAATATAACTACTAGATAACATCACTTTCCACCCAAAAACCCAGTACATATAAATGATCACTCATCCCCACACAGTGCATCATAGGAAGCACAATCAACTAGGGGATCTTCTGAGACATGCGCACAAGAATTAAGGTTTCCTACTCATGAGAATGAGCAACATCCATAAAAAGGGTGGTTAGTGCGCTATGTACATAATAAGGGAACAATACTAACAAATCAGGGATACAATTAACACATGTACTCACAATAGGTGATAAGTACACATTTAAATAAATGAAAAATCTCATAAGATAAGTACTAATGTAGGTCTTTTTATTATATATAACCATTTTCATTCTTTTACATACATTGAGTATATGAATCCCACTATTTTTAAGCCAGTGAAATGGTCTAAAGCACCTTTTTAGGGACAACACACCTGATCCACTATTATTATTCAGTGGAATAGATATGAAAACATCACCTTCTTTGGAAAAAATGCTCCCAAGCCACTATTGTCTCTGGTGGAGCTGATATAAAAACAACACCTTGGTCCTAACTCATGTACTTTTCCACTTTAAATCATTAGTGTTTTATTCATAGGTTATGCTATTTTATTTTCATTCACAATGAGTAGGGGCTCCACTATTCTTAATTCGATGGAATGGAATGAGACACTTTTTCAAGGAAAAATTCTCTTAATCCACTATTATCTTCGGTGGAATAGATATATAAAAACATCATCTTCTTGGGGCAGAATGCTCCCAAGCCACTATTATCTAAGATGGAACCGATATATATAAAAAGATCACCTTGGCCCTATTCACGTGCTCTTTCACTCTAGATAAGTAGTATCTTATTCATGATTGATTCATAAGCATTGAACACATTGAGGCTGATAAACACATCACATAGGTCAAGATCCTTAATCTCCTCAAACCCTAATTCCACACTCCTAGCATCATTCTCTCATACTGATTATTCAACCACCAATTATAAGATATCATTCTCAAATATCATCATTATTATCATACCGGTGATTCATGGTCTAACTTCCACGTCGTATATATACAATAATAATCTTATCCCAAGGTACTACCCATAGAATTATCGAAACCCTAATTTCATAGGTAGTCATAATTCTTCCCATAAGACTCATATGATTACCGAATTCAACATACATCCTCATAATGCCAACATTAGCAAAATATCCAAAATTGTGGATTACCTCTACGGTATTACATATGGAATAATAAGATTAGAATCTTAGGTTACTATGCCCTAATCAAACCATTATCTCATTTGAGGAACCTAAGAGAAGCAATAATCCTTTAAAACACTTCTCAGCATATCATTATAATCTTTTAATCCACCTAACACATTAAAATACCAAAATATCCATATTGACCTGTAATGACTAAAATTCCCTTAAGGATAACCAATAGCCTTTATTTTATAAAATCTCATACCTTCAACAACTATTATTTTTCCAAATCCACTAATGATCATAATACCTCATAAATTTGCTTATATGAACTTATCATAGCTTAATTAGCCTAGATTTCATGCCATAAAATATATTTCCCACAAATACATCATTAGCATAATAAAGTCATAACCATACCTTTTAGCCATTCTTACTTTCTTTCAAACATATAATCCATATTATGATAACATATCATCAACAACAAACATTAAATCATATAGCAATAATATCATGAAAGTACACATTTCCATAGAAGAAAATAACCCAAAAACCCTACAACATTGATTAGTATTCTTACAACTAGGACACCGGGCTCTATGCACATAAATCCTAGACCTCCTCCTCCGAGATCACTGGAATATTACTTATGAAAAATGACATAATACACGAGTAGGTTTGAAGACTACAACTGAGATAGAAATTAAGGCAAAGCGGGTAAAAATGAAAATAATCATAGTTAAATGGAATCTTGAGTTGTGTGGATGTGTGGTGGAGTTATAGTAAAAATTTAGTGGTATTTGGATAAGGTTTGGGGATAAAAATAAGGGTGCATGGCTGAAATAAGTAGTTGCACGGGTGTGTTGCAAGATGTGCACACCTCAGGTCGAGAGTTAGAATTGTGCATGGCTATATTGTACGAAGTGGCATGGTCATGCTCAATCATTGGGTAGAATAGACTTAAGTCAAACAGATGTGCACGTGCGTGAGACAGGTCATGAGTAGGCCATGTGAAGGTGCGCGTGCAAGCTGTGTTAGGTTGTACGAGAATGTAATAAGAACTTTTAGTGCTGTATGGTCGTGCTTATGACTATGTGTTTTATAAAAATGTGACAAATGTGAGGGAAAAAGAGGAAAAAATGGTGGTAGTTGTCGACAATGGCCGGCGAAGGTGAAGGAGAAGGATGGGGTGACCTTGGTGGTTGGTCCACCAGTCGATGGGTAGTGCGTGGTGGTACATGGTGGTGATGGTGGTGGAAATGGTGGCTTGATAGGAAAAATAGAGAAAGGAAGAGGAATAAAAGAAGAAGGAAGAAGGAAGAAGAAGAGTGGCAGCTTGTGTGGTTGTTTTGGGCACAAATTACTTAGAAAATAGGGAAAAACAAAAGAAGGAAGGAGAGAGTTATGTATACATACATAAATACATACATATGGTGAAGAATGTAGAGGGAGGCGTGCAATAGTTGTGTAGGGTGATGGTGTAGAGGTTATAGGGGTGGCAGGAAGGTGATGGTTATGTGTATTGAGGTGAAATTATAGAGGGTGAAGGCAATAGATGGTGATGGTTGAGTGTGAGCATGTTACATGAGAATGAAAAAGAAATGGCAAGGAAGGTGATGGTGTGCAGATCAATAGCTTAAGAAGGAAAAAGGGTGAGGGATGATGGATGATGGTGCTGATGGTAGCTATAGTGGTGTGATGGGAGATGCAAGTTGTAGCTTGCATGTTGCATTAAGAGTTGATCAAACTTTATGACAAATGGATGACAGGAGAAAGGAGAGGAAAAGAAAAGAAAAGGAGAAAGAAATGGAAAAAGAGAAAAGGTTAGGGATTAGTGTTAGATAATTTTGGATTAGCCAAAATAGGTTAGATTAATGATAAATTTTAGTGGATTTAAGATTAGGTTACAAAATCTGGTTTATTTGGGTCAAAGATTTATATTTGGTTAATTTTTTGGGATTAAGAAATTTGGTTCAGGCTAAAATAAGATTTTCTTGATATTAGAATTGAATTAGGGTACTAATGATATAGGATTAGGCTAAGAAATTTTTTTTGGGGTAGTAGATTTGAATGACTAAGTCTAGCAGTTGGCTCCATCCCTATATCATCCTATGGTAGATCCTGATGAAATGGCTAAAAGTTTGGCTATGCTTATACAATACACATATTAGTCTTTAAGGTCTTCTAGCGCCTCTCAATGGCTATCAATCTTGTGTCTAACATCGTATACATCTAGAGTAGTGGGTCATGGATGTCAGCCATCGTTAGTCTACCCTATGTGCCGATAGGAGGAGGTGTAGTAGATAAAGATGGGATATCAGTAGATGTAGCAGCTCTAACAGTGGATGGGAGATTAGAAGGTATCATTGGCTCATCAGATAGCGAAGTGATATTATCTCTATCTATCAACATAGGGTGTGGTCTAATTGCAATTGGTAACCTACTAGTAGAAAGTAATGTAGCAGAAGCCTTCATTATGAAGACTAATGTCTAACTATCAAGGCTTATCTCATACCCCATGTGTCAGAGTGTCACTTCATCTAATATGTCTAACCAATTATGAAGATGAAGTTTTGTAGTTGGAAAATCACCAACTCCATAATCCTAGAGGATCCTTATCTTAGGGTAGCCTAATTATGGCTTTCCATGTGTGTCATATGTCTAAAGATGTTAACACCAAATCTCATAGGAGTCCTAGATAAAATGTGATCAACTCCATACCAATCCTTATTTGTCATGTCTGCCCCTAAGCTATCTAGGGGAAATAGGATGGATTTGATAAATAAAGGAAAAATATCTTCTTGGGTAGTAGACAATAGGAATTAATATTACCTCCATGCACATAATGATGCCTCTCCATCTCTGAGAAAAATCATGTCAAGAGTCTTAGTCATCATCTACTCACTAATGTCATCCCTTATTGATGTCACCCTGAATGCTAAGTGTCTTAGATAATCGAGCCTCATCAAGTATGATGGGAACACTAAGGATGTGTGTAGTAAAGACCTAAGAATATGAGCTAATAGGTTAATATTGGAAAGGAAAACTAGGCCTATGTAGACACGACTACAAAAAGTGAAGAATGAAATGAGGTAGATATTAGGAAGAGAGTGCATGAATGGAAACCTAAAATACTTAGTGCAAGTGCCAAAGTTAATGCACTTGCTATGTAGAACTTTCTTACCATGGAAGGACTTGATCCATAATTACTTTTCATCCATGATGTAAAAGATAAATAAAGAATAAGGCAATGTCTCAATGATCCTAGACAATTGAGAGGAGGATCTAATGGTTGGTGGATCACTATATAGGGTTAGACCGGTAGGTCTAGGAGTCTGGTGGACATCTGCGCTACATAGTGGGTGGAGTAGACTCCATAGAAGTAGATGTATCAGAGGACTCCTTAGTCCTATAAAACATTCTAGTAGGGAAATTAGGTAAAGTACAAGCCTTTGTATATGAACCCTAATTTATATCCTTCCTTTTGTGGGTATACACAATTGTGAAATTTTGTTTTATCATTTTTAAAAATTAAACTAATAACAAGAACCAACATGTTAAATTATAATATAAGAGTGTAAAAACTAGGACAAAAGTGGCAAAAACTTAGGTTAGATCAGAGATGAAAAGAAATGGTTGTCAAAGTAGGTGATCTGGTGTTTCCTTAGAATAGAAAGGGCTAGAATAATAAAGTTTCAACTTTAAGTTACCCACAATAATCATTAATTTAAAAATATTAGTTCTTGATAATGTTAGAGTTTTATGGAGGTCTTAGCCTTGAATATGATCAAATTTATGTAATGTGGATTCCAACGTTGTTTATAACAAGTTTGATTTTCTCAAACAATCCAAACAAGTTCTTAATTAGTTGATTTGGTGTTGAAATGAAGACAGATAGATATATAGATATGTAGATATATAGATAGATAGATAGATAGATAGATAGATAGATAGATAGATAGATAGATAGATAGATAGATAGATAGATAGATAGATAGATAGATAGATAGATAGATAGATAGATAGATAGATAGATAGATAGATAGATAGATAGATAGATATAGAGAGAGAGGGGGGAGGGATGCCATCAAACAGATTGATAAAATGGGGGCAAAGGTGAGTTCCAAGGAGAAAATTGTCATATATACATATCCTGGATGAACCAATTGATTGGTTTAGAAAATCTAGTCAACTATTCTTGCTTAGTTTTGAAAATTAAAATGTAGAACCCATTGATAGGTTTTAAAGGAAGGAACCTGATGATTGGTGCCCTTGACACATTGGTTGGTTTATAAGCTAGTCAACAAGTCTCACCAGGTTATCAACATCAATTTAACACATCAAAAGCAATTAAATCAGGGAATTAAGATTTACACTAAGCATAAGAATTTATTCACTTATCATATGTAGACCATTTAAAAATCAATTCATTGCAATTCTGGGTCATAATTACACAATTTTGTTTAATTTTCATGCTATAATCACATCACTTAAGGAAAAAAATTCATGATTCCAAAAATATGAGAAAAATGAATGAAATCATTTAAATTTCATCCAAATTTCTCTCTTACTAGTTCTTAATCTTTATTCATTGAATGGTTTAGTAAAAATGTCTCCCTATTGGACTAATGTGTCCATAAATTCTACACTCACATCTATTTTTCAACATGATCCCTAATAAAGTGATACCTTATTTCAATACAAGATTCTTAGTGAGGTAAATTGTACTAGTGTTGTCACACCTAATGGGGATTTTGTCAATTTTCAACCCAAAATCACTCAATTGGTAAACTGTTTTCAAATTTTCAAATGATCACATTTTTCAATTTTTCCATTAAAAACCGTTTTCATGTTTTTCATAGAAAACTATAATTAAAAAACTAAAAACTATTTTCAGAAAACTAAACGTACCCTTGAAATCTTCATTTTATATTTTTTCTGCTTGTTTCTTGAACATACAAAAACCCATTTTTTTCATTGCTTGAAGAGGAGCATCAAAGTAGAATAAAAAAAACTACTTCACAGAGAGTGTTTTGATGGTAGTGAGAAAGGAAAAGGAGCAGAGCTAGAAAAAGTTAACCCAACCCACCCAACTAGGCCAACCCGCATAAAACCTAACCTAACAAAACTTGATAAATTTATTAACTTGAGTTGACACAACAAAACTAAATTTATTATCAACAAGTTATGATAATAAAAATGAAATAAACATGTCTTATTATTTATTTAAAGCTTTTAAACATATATTATTATTTAAATTTTACTTATTTTCTTACTTTTATTGTGAACTTACTTATTCACTAATGATATTCTAATTTTACCAATGTTTTTTCATAAAAACACAGCATTAAAAATCCATAATAATAAATAAATAGCAATTAATAACACATTATTAATGATATGCTTACATGAAGTTAAACTTAATTCTTGTCTATGATGTTAATGAGTTAGATTAATATTGTCTGTTAATGTTCGATTTGACCTAAATCTAAAATGATTTGATCTAGGATTAGCTCGGCCAAAACCCAACACGACCCATAAAAACCTAAAAAGACACGATTCGTCAAGTTAACCCAAACCTGACCAATCAATTAACTCAAACATGAAATTACCTGAATAATCCAAACCTGACCCGACTCAAAATTGAACTATCTCAATCCAAACCCGACCCTACTAGACAACTTGGATCTACATTGACTTAAACCTGACCTGACCTGAATAATAAGATGACCTGAAATGAGCCGAACCTAACCCATAACCAACCCGTAAAGAAAAATGACCCACAAATAACACAACCTGAGAAGACCTAACCCGCTATAACCCAGCCCGAATCTGACACGCAATTTCCACCTATATAAAGAGGTGGGGATAGGAAAAGGAGTGGGGAAAATGAAACTTGGAGCAAGTAGAAAATATAACATGTGAAGAGTAGAGTTCTCTAACAACTCTAAATAAAGAATTAATAATAATTATGACTTATTATATCAATGGTTGGAAGGTGTTACAAGATGTTACATTCAAAAACCTTAAATAAAGAATTGCGAATAGAATTAAAATTAAAATAAGAAAAAATATAAAAAGAACACCTATTATTAGATGTATTAATATCATTTTTGTTTTATGTTATTTTCCATGTACAAATCAATTCTTACCTCTAATACCCCATATTTTTATTAGATTTATAAAATAAAAAATTATCGTGTTTAATAAAATATGATAATGTTTGATCTTGATTTGAAACTATAATTAGGCTTGAGGCATTCATTTAGGAAAATTTTAAAATATTGAATATAAGAAGTTTTCTTGAGAACCAATTGGCTAGTTCTATGAATTAATTAACTATTTTGTTGTTTCAACTAAGAGTTTTGTTCGATCAAACCAATCATCTAGTTAATTGACTGGTCTGTATAATAGTTGACTAGTCTAGCCAAACTAATCGACTCATTTGCCATGCCTAGTACTTTTCAAAGCTCAATTTTCTAGAAAAATTATTACATACAAATAGAACTTTGATGATCTAACTCTAAGTTATTCTTGAGTGATCCTCAACCCTTTGGATCATTTATTTACCTTTGGTTGTTGCCTCAAAAAAAATTGAGGGATTAATTTTGAGAGTTGACGAAGAGAATTACCTTATTCTTACCTTCTTCCTCTATCCTTTGTACACCTATGGAATTATGCTTCAATTTTCTGACTATCCCTACACAATTGGGAAATTTCCTTACTATACCAATCATCTATTTCCCTTATTATATTTGATATTTTCTAGATGAGCTTGACCTACATTGTTTAAAAAATCGCCATTTGAGCTCTAAAATTGAAGTCAACCTATTATTGATAAATTTTCCCATTCATCTCAAATTTGAACAATAAAATTAGGGTTTTCTATTTGTATCATAACCTCACTTATTTTTTAATCGATTCTTTAGCTATGAATAATTTTATTCACCCATTCTTCTCACCTTCTTTCAGCCTCCAAAATATTAGATTCCTTAAGCACTTGTTTCAATTCCTCTCCACTTCAAACTTACATTCAAATTCCATTAACTCTTTTGATCCTTTATCTAACTCCCTCTTTTTTTATCCTTAAGCAAAAAAGAGTTAGATTTAAGAGGACATTATGTTTCTTTTAGCCTAATCTGTTTCTATTTTTCTCTTAGAAGTGGTAAGTCTATTTTTTTCCTAATTTAATTTATTGATTTGTGAAATTTATTTAATGATTTATGAGTTTCAAAATGTTTTTAAAAGGATTTGGAAGTTTAAATCTTACTGCTTGAGTTTTTCCTCTTTAGTGGGAAAATTTGCTGAACATCAAGTAAGTCATTCTTACCTTTGAAATGTGATATGAATAAGTATGTGAGTTGGAGTACTCTATAAAATGCTAATTTTATATGTCTACATGAGAGTTTGGCTTTCTAAATGATTCATGTGTAATTAATTGAGAATTATGAGAAACAAGGTTTAATTTGATGGGAAATAGGGTCAATTTGCTTGGAAATGAAGCATGATTCAATTATGAGCTTGTTAAATCTTAGTATTTTGCTATGAAATGTTATGGTTTATATGTGGTAGGATTTTAGCATGAGAATCACATGTAAAATGTATATCATGTGTTATTTGAGAGCAAACTGATCAAGTAATTAAGCTAAAACTATCAACCGGTCCTTAGAATAGTTGACTAGATGGTTTAAACCAACCAACTGGATGGTCTATGGTGACTTTGGTTGCTCTCTACTTAAACCTATGGACTGGTTTGTTAGAATTTGGTTGCTCTTTTCCTAAACCTACCGACTTTGGTTGCTCTCTATCTAAATCAATCAATTGGCTCATGGGAACTCTAGGGTTTGGCTAAGCCAAAATGATCAACTAATTTAGCTAGAGTGTATTATTGTGTTCTTTTGGACTTTCTATGCTTTGAGACTTTGTATAAGAATATAATATGATTCTTTAATGATGAGAACACCTATCATGGTATGAATTAACTAACCTATTGGATGGATTAAAGGAATTATAATTCATCATATTCTATTTAGTGCCCTTGGGAGACTTTAATGAGTAGATTGGAATGAGTATGCTATGATGCTACTATAAAATAAGATAATCTAGATTTGGCATAAATGGATTATCTTAATGGGTTGATTTGAACTTGGCTAAGCACTAAAGAAAATCCCACCACATAGTTGGAAGGTAATAATGGTTAAGATGGAATGAGTATGTTGATGTATTACTTGGATGCTGCATGGGCCTTGTATGATAATATAACCTTAGAAACTAACACACTAACAACTTAAAATGGAATATAATTGAGTTGTGTATGGTTCTAGGTTACTCAATCCTCGATTAGCTACCGAGGGTTAGTCTGCATTTGAATGTTTATAGGTATCTTCAAGTGAGATCCTAGTAGATCTAGATGTCTTATTCTAGACATACGAGAGGTATTGATACTAAAGGATCTAGTTACCTAGGTGAGTTACATAGCTTTTGCCAGACTTTATATCCATTGGTGGTTATTTGGCTTAAACCAGACATTATATCTTCTGGTTTGGATAGGTTTCTATGGTATATGATACCATAGGATGGTAAACAATCCATTGCTTGATCAGAATAAAAATAAGGATGTGAATAAAGAAAAAAGGAAAAGGAAAGTGAACTAGAAATAATGGCTTATAAATAAATGACCTAATAGATTATGTACGCTTGGAAAAAAGAACCAATGGAAAATTATGTGAATGGATGGTAGAAGCCCTAATAAGTTTTTTGAATACCCTACTTACTTAATTATATAGTTCTATCCATGATTTTTATGTTTTATTGATAAGTATGATGAGTGTTGAATTTTATAAGTCGTGTATGGCATGAAATCCTAATGCATTATATGACCATGATAGAGCATGTACATCTAATGACATGGCATAAGCATGATATGTGTTTGGTATGATTTCCACAATATGTTATTACCTTGTATTTGTGTGACTCCCATTGAGGAAATAATTTGGCTTACTCGGTACGAAGTGTACTAATGTGCCTGTTTGGCCCGTTACCTACTCAATCTCATGAGCAGTATATGGTAGTAGCACCCTATTTTTCCTAACTATGTTTGGTATTTTTCTGCTTTTTCAATTTTTCAAAATAATTTTTTTATAGTAAAAATGGGGGTTTTATACTACCTATGTTAAGTTTTATAGTTATTAATTTATTAAAAATATGTTTTGTATGTCAATAAATATGATGTTCACCTAGTACCTTCCACCACAAGATCAAGTCCATTGGTAACTTGCCCAAATATTTATTGCTCTTAAATTTTCTTAAGTGAGATAACTCTACCAATGGCATCTAAAAAAATAAAAAGATTCATGTTTATTAAACATGAATAAGCTTAAATGAATATATACCTATGTGAAAAGTAATACCAATGATAAGTGAGTCATTTACTATAGCCGTAGGTAGGTCTTAGAATGGGATGAAATTGTAAACAATGAAGGTAAATGATATAGAAGCATTCAAAGACTTTGAACAATGTTGAAAATAAGTAAATATAAAATTTTTAATAATAATATTTACCCTAGAATATGTATATCAATGAAAAATTTATTAAATCAGGAATCCTGCGTATTTTTTTAATCTAAATTTTAAGTTTTCTACACAAAGTTATGTTTATTTTACCGTACAATGCTCAAGTTGGATTTTTATGAATAAATGGATAAGATGTGACTTGATTTAGATTTAATTAAATATTCATAATTATTTATTATGTTTTATTTACTTAGTTAACAAGTTTGTTAACATATTGTTAGTTATGGTGTGTGTTTTCTTATTTTTTTGAGATTTTTTATCTTAATTACAATTATTTTATTTTATTTTGAGGAATTTATTATAAAGAGGTGTGATATAACTATATAAATTGTGTGCAATCAATGTGTCAAATCATAGTTGAGTTAAATTAATAAATTGAGATTTTCTCTCGTTGAAACTTTGTGTGAGTATCAGTTTTTAATGCTTACTCTATCTGTGAGATTCATAAACTAGATTTCTCTCTAAATTTTCTTATATGCGTGAGTGATAATTTAGAAGTTGTTCGATTATTTTCTATGTGAGCTTAATTCAGAGTAGTTTGTAAGTGTTCATCATTCATATTCATATCAAATTCATCTATAGAATCAACCATTTACAAAACTACCTACTCCACCACTCATCAATAAAGTTCCCTATAGTTTCAAATATCTTTTTTTGCTCATAAAGTATAAAATATAATGGAATGTAGTAGTATTAAGGGTCATTTTATCAACTGCAACAATAAAATTCCTTAAACAATATAATTTTCTTTCACCATTGATTTGAATGTCTAGATTTGAGCTTTCCTTCTAGTAGCATGTACTTTAATCTCTTGTAAAGAATATTGATATATGTGTATTTAATATTCCTCCAGAAAAATTTCTTCAATAGCCATATTATGTGAAAATTCAACCAAAATTTTTATCTTGAAATACGCATTCTATGGTCAATGTCACTGCATTTTTCCCATACAATGGCCACTTGTAAGCGTTGATTAATTTGAGCTTCAAATTGCATCTTGTTTTAATAGGTTGATTTCACTGAGAATAGAAAATATAGACATGGTTGTAATGTGATTACTTGAAAATATAAAAGTAATTATGGCAGTAAAATCATTAGTTAAAACTTTAATTGAACATAAAAAAAAATGAATTCAAAAAATATATAAGATCGACCTATTCAACTCACATAAGCTAAATGAACCAACCCCTTGTTGTGTTGCAAACTCACATAAGCTACCCTCACCAACATCCTCCCTTGATGCGACAAGCCCTACCACTATTAGACCCTCGCAATGCACGACCTTTACTTATTAGTGTCTTACACAACCAACACCTGATTTACCCACTCCCTCCTGCAATTAAGCCAACCTCAACCACACCAAGCCCTTTGCATATGTCCTTTTCATATGTTTCATCTTCATTTCCTTTACTATTTCATACTAATTTTAATACTACTAGCCTATTACCTTCTTATTTTCTTAGTTGATCCATTAATTCTAGATAAAGGTGATTATGAGGGTATTCTTGCTTACTTAGAGACCAAATTTACATTGGGTCAGATTACATATCTCTAGATTAGGGAATTTCATGTTGTGTTATTTTCATAAAACTACATGTTAGTATGCCTTCACATAATAATTCATGTTTAGGTTTCATTTAAACTTATATTTATATATTGTTTGGTAAGACCATAATATCATGAGTTTTAAGATGATTTTACAATTTTCCATGTGTTAGGCCATACTTAGGTTTACTTTAAATTGTTAAGTATATTAGTGTATTTCCTT
Source organism: Tamarix austromongolica (assembly GCA_039764185.1). Taxonomy (NCBI): domain Eukaryota; kingdom Viridiplantae; phylum Streptophyta; class Magnoliopsida; order Caryophyllales; family Tamaricaceae; genus Tamarix; species Tamarix austromongolica. Next base: position 16,862,066 of record CM077808.1, on the reverse strand, counting down.
TTTGTGTATAAGCATGTTGTCCATTGAATTAAATTGTTTTTCTATATTTTTGTTGAGGAAATGGGATATGAATAACATATGAGGGTTTATGTGAATTTAGCTAAATTGGGGGGAAGTTGAGAATTTGGGGGCATGGTAGGAAATTTTAGTCTTTAGGGACTTTTTGGCCCAAAGTTGTGAGTTTTTAGATAAGGTATTTATGTCATTATATTCATTGAGGTTTTCAAATAAAATTTGATACATAATATAATAGATTTTGTTTGATTATGGATCAAGTTATGTTATTAAGAAATTTTGAGGTATTTAGGTGGGTATTTTCATCACTTTAGGGTTGAATTAGGAAAGTTGAGGTTTTATTTATGTTATTTGGGTTAAAATATGGCAACTATGATATGAGGAACATTTGGGTTAATTATGAGTGTCACTAGTGATTATCTTATATAAATATATCTTAATATGGTCTTAAAACCATAGGGGTATGATTAGTGCTTTATATGCTAAGCATTGGATTTTAATATTAACATTTGGATATGCATGTAAGGATGATGTGTTGGAGTTTTTTTTAATCAATTTTGGTGAGTGGTGAGTTTTTTGGTTGAAGTTATTCGTTGAGGGTCAATTAGAATTCTATAAGGACATTTTATTCTTTTTACCTACATAATGTCTCATTTTGTGCTCGTTGTTTTGCTTTATGTCTTATCATTACTGATGTGGTTTTTATCAAAGTAACGGAAGGTTGGATCAAAATTTATATTAGAAGCTGTCACCCACAATCTAATGCAAAAAGAATGAAGTGATTTGGTGGATTATAGACGAAGAAATTGATGTTACAAGATGAAGGTGTTTCAGCAGATTTGAAGGTGTTCAAATGTGTCGTGTGAAGATAGATTTGAGGAAGGATTAATCCCGGATTTTCCTTGCTCAATACACACCCAAAAGGGAGGATTAGACTTTAGCTCTCTTGCTCAAAGTTTTATCAAAATTCTTATTATTCAATTCTCTATACAAATGTTGTGCACAAAAGGTATATATAGGAAAGAATAAGCTTGGTGGTGAGCTTCCTTAACCAGCCAAGTTTACCCACCTAATCCAACCCATTAATCATGGTTGAATTAAGCCCATATTAACCTTAATCCACAGAATAATATCATTGGTTAAATGATACTAAGGATTAATATTACAAAGCTATACAATAGACTAAGATACATACATGAAATTATAGTCATACCCTAACTTACATAAAATATACTTAGGGTTAGGGTTTACAACAAGTTTATAAAAATAATGAATATCATCACTCTATCTCTTGTTGTAATGTATCATCCCATGTATGTCATAGTCTTGCATGCCTTGGAATACTTGTACACATCAATGTGTATGAACATCATCTTCTTGCAAATATGTAACATACCTACAAGAATAACTTGAATGATTTTTAATGTCAAGCATATTAGAATTATCAAGAATATTTAACATGATAGGCTCCAATATTATAAAAGCTAAATAATCTTCCTTACCTTGAGGATTAGAATGAATAGGACAATCATTATGTTCAATGGATGCTCCTGCATCAATTACTGCATATGATTATACCATGTTTTATTAACATTATGAATTTATAAGTTTTTTAAATAAATATAATCATTAGAATGAATTCAAAAATACTTAATATTTTATGTAATAATGATAAACAACATCCCGTGTGATAAAACAAGTGTAATATAAGTACAAGTGCTATGATGATAAGTAAGTCAAGTAATATAGTGATATGTGCTAATAGATTGTTAATGAATGAATAACACATTCATACATAAAGTAAAAGATGACATGATTCAAGAATAAATCAATTTAAGTGGTTGAAATTATTATCTAATTCTGTAGGAACTAGAGGATCATAATATTTTTTTATATTAGTCCAATCCACAGGCCAATAGATGTAGGATTAAAGGTTTACTAGTGACCAATGTATATTTTACATTGGATATGAGAGTATTAGTGAGGTTAGTTATCTTTCTCTCTTTACAAGATAAATAGAAGAGTATAAATTGCAATTTTAGTAAGGTTGACTATATTTCACCCATTTGTAGGGGAAAGAGGAGGGTTTATGATACAAATGGTTCCTTAATTTTAATTTGACTAAGTGATTAGAATATTGTGATTAACTAATATTCAACGCTAATGCCATTTACCTTTGATTTATCTTATATCATGAGCATATACACATGTCTATGATTTCAATGTGCTATACATTTTGTTACATGGGGATAGGGAGAAAAAGTGAAAAAGTTATTTATTACAAAATTAGAAAACGGGGATGGAAGGAAATGATAAAAAAAAAAATTACACACACACACACACATTATATACAGTTGTAAAAAATAGACCAAATCTAATAACATTAAGAGAGATAAACAAAAACAAAGAAAATCCTAAAACCACTACTTACCTTAGTTAATGTAAACGATTAACAAAATCCAAAAAAAAAATGGTCAAAAGTTTCTAGTAACGATTCTAACACTAGAAAGTTTTTAGGATAGAAAATGGTAGTAGGACATTTTAGGGATTGGAAATGGCACCATGGTGTCCTTTCCATGCTACATTGGCTATACATGTCTTATATTGTAACACCCCAAAATTGTGTAATCTTTGGTTTTGGGTGTTCAGTATTTTATTCAAAACTAACCTTTAAACCTTGGCCTAATTATTAAATTAATAATCTTATGCCTTAACTTAAATAAAATCCTAAACATTCTTCCCAATTATTCTTACCTTTCCTCTCTATTAAACTCATCTTAAACCAATTTATTTTTCTTGGTTATTTTTTTCATACCTAAAATCCTAACCTTGACAAATGCTATCAAAAACTACTACCCGAGACCCTTTCTTTCATTCTTTCTTTCTTTATTTATTTATTTATTTATTTATTTATTTATTTATTTATTTCTTTATTTCTTTATTTCTTTATTTCTTTCTCCTCCTCCTCCAACTTCTTCATCCTCTACTTCTTCTTCTACTACTTTATCTTCTACTTCTTCTCCTTATTATTCTCTTCCTTCCCCTCCTCCTCCTCCTCCTCCTCCTCCTCCTTCTCCTCCTCCTTCTCCTCCTTCTAGGTCTTCATCCTATTCCCCTTCTTCTTCTACTGCTTTGCCTTCTGCTTCTTCTCCTTATTCTTCTCTTTCTTCTCCTCCTCATCTTCCTCCTCCTCCTCCTCCTCCTCCTCCTCCTCCTCCTCCTCCTTCTTTTGCTTCTACTTTTCATTCTCCTTCTTCTTCCTCCTACCACCTTTGCCTTTTTTTTCTTCTCCTTCATTGTGACAAATCTTTTTGATCACCAACCCCCTATAAAATAACTTACCTTAGCACGTCCCTAGGCAACGGCATTGCTACCCCTCCCATTTCGATGCCTTTTTACCGAGAGCTAGTCACCCCCTCCTTTTTGCACCATCCACCTTGCAACCACTGCTCTAACCTAGCCAATCTTCCTAGCCATTTTGTATACCACAACACCTTACACCACCCTTCTCCTATAGCATCACAATGTAACACCTAGTAGCCACCATTGAGCTTTCTTATTTTTCTCTTCTTCTTCTTTCTATCCACTATGATCTTTTCTACCATTTACACCCTCCACTCGTAGCTCCAACCATCTCCAATCCCTCATTACCCTATTAACCCAAGCGACTAGCACTAGTCTGCCCTTCTCCCCTTAGTGTGCACATAGCTCACGCTGTATGCACAGCATGATTTGCATTTGGTTTTTAAGAAAAAATTTATACTATTATGAATATGTAAGGGTATTTTGATAATTTTAGTAAAAATACATATTTATTATTATAATTATCATTTTATTAGTTGAAATATTAATTTGGTATTTTGGTATTATTTTTAGGTACGAAAGTTATATAGCGGGAATTCGTAGTATTTAGTAAGATACCGATATTTTATTTCTTTGCTAGAATTCAGATTATCGTTATACTTTACTCAAATGTTAAAATTTGCATGATAACATATTAGGTTTTTTTTTGTGTTGAAATATGTTAAGCATGAGTTATTAAATTGTAATGATCTATTATATCCTAAAAATCCACAAAAATAGTATATTATCATATGTAAGCTATTTTAAGGACAACGTATGGTAAAAATGATCTTTCATGATTATTTGTGATATGTACATGAAAAATGATAGGAAGAATATGCTTAAATCTATTTATGGAATATTAATTATGGATGTGAGCCCTAAGGAAAATTTGATCAAGTTATGTATTATGATTCTTACCATAACAAGAATGCATAAATTATATTATGTGTTGCTAAGCATGAGATTATGTGACCTTGGATTTATTTAATACACATGATAGGGTTTTACACATAAAACCTTAAATAAGGGTAAATTGGTCATTTGGCTTATTCGATAATTTACCTGCATGATAAATTGGTGTAATTATTATGTTTCAACCTTTTTATGGAAACTTAATAAAGAAAATGGATTTAGTAATTAAAGAGGATGTTAATATAGTAATTTTGACCTTAGGAGCATTTTGGTTATTTTTAGCCTAATAGGCCCAAAAGTGAATAATTGAGCTTAGGATGGCCTTAGTATATTTTTATGATTGACTTTGGTAATGATATTGATTATGGTTGTCTCAGAATAATTGGAAATGAGTAAAATGGTTAGAGTATAAAACTGGATCTATGTGATTTGCATGGGATTTCATGGTTACTTTAATAAAATACTAATACTTAAAGTAAAAGACATCAATATCAGGAGTTGTGGCTCTTTAGGGGTCGCTGCCATAAAGAAACAATTCAGCACATAGTTGATTTTGGAGTTCTGCTGGTATTCCTTAGTACTCCAACTAGGTCTTATACCTTACTCTATTCTATTATGTGGACTAATAGGTGGTATATATATTTATGAATTAGGTGTCCTTATCGGTAAAGTACTATATTATCATCATGTACCAGTGGGACTAGGGTACCCTTATATCCTTGAGTTGATATTTGGTATGATATTGTGTTGTCTTAGTGCATGAGTATGACCAGAATATCTTAGTATTTCTAGGTTTGATGTGATCTCCCCTCAAGTAAATAAAAATGTTAATGATTAATGTATTATTGGATTATTAGATTAGTCAGTAGTAGCCTGTGTGCCTATCTGTAGTTCAATAGTAGCGATTGTGCCTACTTGTGGTTCGGTAGTAGCCTTTGTGCCTGCCTACATACCTACCTATGATGTAATGAGTTGTTATTGATCTGTACTTGTGAGCCTACATGTGTTATGAGATTTGTCATTATTAATGATGAGGTATGTGGCATGTTGTTATTATCTTGGCCTTAGGTTGATGTTATTTTTCATTATACTACAAAGATCATCTCTTGGATGTTCCATCGGTAAGTTTTAGTTAATTATAGATGAACAAGTATGGTTAATATGTGGTATTGGTGGTATGTGATTATAAGAATGGTTAATTGATACATATATAGTTCAATATTTTATACCGTGTATTATTCTGATGCCTTACATGTATTCTTTGCTGGTTTTTCATTTTGGTTTAGTATAAAGGATTGCTCAATATTGTTGTATTGATGGATTTTTTTCGTGAGCCCCTGCCTATTCAAAGGGAAGTGGTCTTTGCATATGAGATTTCGAGCTCGGTCAAAGTTGGTAGTTCAATTGAGAGAGCCTAGGGCTATCTTGTGTATTTTGGCATATTGATTTTGATTGTATTTGGATGGTCGTGTCCTTCTTTATTCTCTCTCTCTTTAAGTTTTATAAATGTCTTATGTTTCTTTTATATAGCGTAATACTGATCTTTTATCTCTTCTATTCTATTTCTTATAATCATGTTATAAATTTAAGCGGAGTAATAATTTTAGCCATAGCAATTGATATGAGAATGGTAGGGGTAATGGGATAGTAACACCCTTTTTTTATTGTTTTAGCTTCCACACTTAACTTTGTAAAAAAAAAGTTTTTACTTCATAAAAAAAGGGGTTGTTACATATACAATTGATGTGTATTGTTACTTTACTCAATACACAAGTATTGAACATCCTTTTCATTGGTGTTGATCAATCTCCCAAGTAGATGATATCTTATTTTGCAAGTAATTGATGATTAATGCTTTTGATGTGACTGCATGTGGTGAGTGTTTAATTCGGTTTGTATAGTGTATGGTTATTTAATTACCTCTTTCTTTGAACTTTTGTTCATATGTTTTCTATTCTATTATTTCTCTCCTATATATTTTTTGATCTTGTATAGTTGTAGGATTAAGTGATTCTCACACTTGATCTCTAGGTATGATTTATTATTTGTCTTGCCTCTAACATAGATTAAATATAAGAAGTATATTTTCTATATTCGATACAACATAATACCCATTATTTTATTATTAATAATATTATTACTTCTACAAAATGAAAAATGTTTGTAGCAAATTTTATGTTTTTACAATTAGTATTAAAGCTTTTGGTTGATAAAAATAATATTTCCATTATAGACTCAATTTTCACAATCCTACATGTTGTAATATTCTCTACTCCATTTTAAAATTTAAATTAGCCATGTGAGGAATTGAAAAATGGGTAGCTTAAGTGGCATTTGTATGTGTGTTGATCTATTCTTATATGGTTAGTAAGTTAGCATTTTTCTTAACATGGTTATGAGATTGTATTTCACTTTGCACTTTTAGGAGAAACTATAAGAGGCTATGGACAAAAAGATGAGGACGGGTATTACCTTCCTCCTAGATACAAAAGAGTTGACTAGAGTATAATTTAGATTCTTAAAGATAATAGTTGTTTGTTTTTAGAAGAGTCTTTATGCACTTTGAGAGCACTAAATGATGCGTTGAGGGAAAAATTAGGTAGACCTAATGAAGGAGCATCTCTAGATCATTCTCAATTTTATTCTTTAAGGGATGAAGAATAAGAAGAATTAGCAAATTTGGATATAGAACCCATTATGCTTGAAAATTCTTATGCTTCTAATGTTTTACTAAGTAATTCTTGTAGGTGTTGTATATATTTGTAAGATGTTCAAGATATTGAATATCTTTGATGTACAAGACAATGTCATTACAAGAATTACAAAGGTTACAAGACACAAAGTTAGATTACATTTATTAAATCTATGTATTACATAATTAGAGTTTGTGTAGCTTTGTTATTTTTTGTATACTTTGTAATGCTTTTAAAATGTCATTGTACCTCTTTTTTATATACTTGCATTGTGCATTAGGAGGTTTATTTCATTAATAAGGGCTGAATAATGGGCATATTAATGAAAGGGGCCTGCATGTGTATATATATATATAAAGCTTGTACACCTTGATCTTGGTGGATCATTAATGAGAATCATATGCTTTCGAAAGAGAGAACAACACAAGTGTCGTGTGTGTTTCTTCTCCTTCTCTTCTCCTTCTTCAATTGAGATATTTGGATAGTAGTAGTGTGTATTCTATTAAGAAATAAAAGCATTAGTTAGATCTTTGCCACCTTTCAAGTGCATTTTGACATCACCATATTCAACCATTCTTTTCAATCGAAGCTTTGAAGATTTTTCAAGACTTGAGGCTATAGAAAAGTTATTGGAATGTTGAATATTGTTTGTTGATGATCTTCCACATCAATACCTTTCCAAGTTACTTCTACATGGAGAAGATTTTGTCATTCAATAATGAAAATATGATGAGTGTGGAGATGTTCATTTTCATGGGCTTATATAATATAATCTAGTTTACTAGGAGTCCTAAGAGTTAGGGTAGAAGTCACTGAGTGCAACCATGCACATTATAATCTTGAACTGGATAAGATCATATCCATCCATGCCCTCTTGGACCCTTCATTAATTATTTCACTTGTTTCTAGAAAAATATGTTTCTGTAGATTATCCAATTTTGTTTTTTTCATTTTTTTCATTCATCATGATTCAAACCAACTTCTATACCCAATATTTTAATATATTTGGGTTCCTAAAATTATTTAGAATCTTCTAATAAATTATTTTAATTTTTGGGATTTGTAATTTTTCCTAATAAATTCCTATTTTCTAACTTTTCTACCTATGTTATTATCATATAAAAAAATCAAATACCTACCATACCCCTCTTATTGTTGGCATGTTATTCACATGTTGGGAAATCAGATCTTAAATTTTAGATGCCATAAATCAATCAAAAACTTTACCATATTCCAGTATCACCAAAATCTACCAACTCTCTTACAATCTCTCTCTCCCCCTTTTTTTGTTTTTGTGAGCTTACAAGAAAGATCCAGTCCCCCATGTGATTCAAGTCAAATCTATGTAGGGGAGGAGGTGTGTAATTAACCATTTCTTCATTCAAAACCAAAAACCACACAAAAGTACCTCCAAACCCACACCTCTAGTTGATTTCTTTAGTACTTTACACTCCTCTCTCTCTCTCTCTCTCTCTCTATCTATCTATCTATCTATCTATCTATCTATATATGGTTATCCTCTACCTTTTTTCTTTATCTCATTTTAATTCTTTCATTACCTACTATATTTACCAATTCCTTCCCCTCTTATTTCATGGATTTATGCCCCTTATATAAGCCTTAATTTTTGCTTCCTAACCAACTTGTGTTGTTGCTCTTGTTGATCAAGCTGATTTCTTTGCCAAGTTGTGCCTATCCCATTTCTTGGTACCTAGGTGTTCATCCTCCATTATTTTTGGTTTTTGTTCCTTGAATTTCATAATTCAGCTTAGCACCCATATTTCCTAACAAATTGCACCCCTTCCCTCTTCTTTTCCCTTTTATTTCCACTTTGCCAACAAGCTTTTATTTTTGTTTATGCTGCTTCTGTGTGTGTTGCAATAGGAATTTTTTTTCCATTTTTCCCCTTAATTTCTCCGTGTTTACCTTCCCATTAACCTTACAACACCTTCACTTCTCATTCCTTCATGGTTATTAGTGGTTTTGTGGTGTTTTCTAAGCCTTCATATCCAAGAACGATTCTTCTATTTTACTTCTTTCATTTCCATTCCATAATTATATTTTCACCCTAATATATTTTGTACTATTCTAATTTCAGGTGATCAATTGGTACAAGGAGAAAATTAGAAGCATTTTTCTTAGAGATCGGAGCGCATTTTTGTACGTATGGACTTTTTTATATTAGATCTCTTGGTTGTTTTGTGTTAATTTATTGTAATCCATGTAAGAATATTTTTATTGCTAGAAATCAAGATTAATATTGTCTTATTTGGTGCTCTTGAATTCTACCTTGAAATCATGCTTTTGAGTGTTATTATGTTTCTACATAAATTCTACATTTTTATGTCGCGCTTGCCTTTGCTAGAAAATCATGAGCATGATGATATAGTTTTTTTCTTTTACAAGTGCATAGATTAGTAGAGAGAATTATGTTAAGTATTATTCTAGGTTATTTGGTTGAAAAGTAAAAGGTGTAGATATGTTAGAGGCTTTGGGATTTTCATCCCTAGGGCCATTGTGGTGGTCTTCTTAATTTTAATTAAGTATAAGTATATATTTGAGTTTCTATTAATGTGTAGATGTTAGGGTATGATTTTGGTGAATTATGGGATGTGGGGAATTATGTAGGTAATTGGTGAATTTTGACTCTATAAGTAAATTGGTATTTTAAGAGATTTTTTGGAAATAAACATACCATTAGAATCCTTGATATTTTTACGTAAATTCTAATATATAATATGGTAGGGTTTGGATATGTTTGGGTTAAGTTATAATAATACAAAGCTTTGGGATACTTGGGTGAATTTGAGGCATTTTGATCACTATAGGTTAAATCTTGAAGTTTGGGATTTTATGAGTGTTAGAGTTTGGATCAATTATGGATAACGTAAGTATAATAGTAAGGGAAATGACTTAATTTTGGAAATACGAACTAAGAGGTAGCATCAGTATTGCATGTTTGAAGCGTGATAGTTTAACATTTATTTTTATATATATTAATCTATTTGTTTTTTTATAAATTTGTGCTAAATCTCAGAAATTGGTGAGTTGTGAGGCTCAAGTTATGACCCATGAGTGAATTAGGGGTTTATACGGCATTATATTAGGTTGCATCTATACTATATTTATGAAACATGAGATTTTAGCCTCTCTCTTTTTTTAGATATGTTGATCTCAATGTTATTTTAGAAAGTTGTGTAAAATTTGGTAAACTAGTGAGACGTGAGGGTAAAGTTATGACTTATTAGTTAATTAGAGTTTTTTGAGGCATTATTGTCTTTTCTACCTTAGCTATATTTATGTTTATGTGTAATATTTTTCTAGATGAATTATCATGAAATCTAGTAGCTATAACATGTGGAAGTTATTGACCATGGCATAATTCTAAGTGTTATAATCTATAACAATTGTCGTAATGAATTCATAAGTAAATGGTATTACATGAAATAAGCAATAAGCATTCATCATTGTGTTAAGAAAATTATAATAAATGATTGCTTTTTGGTGAAAACCTAATAATGCATTGTTATGCGTCAAGTATCAAATAATATAGTAATAAGAAATTAATAATCAAAGTAGAAGATCACACAAGGTAGGACCAAGGTGTTTCATATGATACTTTTATTAGTTGATGTGATAACCAAAGTGACCCTAGATGTAATCTATATAGTTCGCTCTACTGGCTTATGGGGGATATGCATACTTTAGAATTATGGGTAAAGGCTTGTGGTTTCCTAGATGTATTTTACCCTAAAGGATTTGTTATGGTTGTGTTACCAATCTACTGGTTATGGAATAGTGGAGTCCATGAACTCAAGTGACTAATAATAGAAAATGTATGATCATTTAAGTAAGGACTTTAATATGGTTACATCCTTAGGTCTTCTTGTGTCACTTATAGAATGTATGTGTAATAAATGTCTTCTTGTACCTTATGTTCTATGCATGTTATTTTTGTTTGATGTTTTATGTTAAGTTACTCAATAAGAAAGTATTGACCATCTATTTCATGGGTGTTCTTCATTTCCATGAGTAGATACCACCTTATGTTATAAATAATTATTAACTAACACCTTTTATGTAATTACCTATAGTGAGTGGTTATGTGTTAGTTTAAGTGTATGGTTATGTCGATCTCTCTCTATGAACTTTTAGTCTTATATTTTCTATCATATATATTCTCTCTCTATTTTTTAATCTTGGATCATTGTGGGATCAAGTGCTTCCCTCACCTGATCATTAGGTATGAGTTACTTTTTAGCACTACACCAGACATATATGAGGTACAGGGAGTACCTTTTCTATGTTGGATGTAGTGTAGAACATAATATTTTATTATTACTGCTTCTATAAAAAAAATATTAGTAAATTTTAGAGTGTTTTGGTTCCCTTCATCTTTTACTTCTCTATTGCTCATTCATTTTTCACTTACCCTCATTTTTCAAGCTTAATCTAAGATGCGCTTTAGATTAGGATTTCTTATTTGAGGCCTTCATTACACCTTTATGTTGTTTGATGTTATTTCCTTTATTTAACATTATTTATGCTAACTTCTTTCCTTCAAGATTTTATCTCTGATACCCTTTTCTTCATAGGTTATCTCTTAGTTTTTGACCTTATCAAGATCTGTTTTAAAGGTTAGTACCCCCAATTTTTTTTCATTGCCTCGAACCCTTTTTCCATGTTCCTTTCCTTATTGATCTTCAATTATCACCTTTATTATTCTATTTCTAACCTTTGGATCTAGTTACTTTACCTTTACATTTTTTCTAGCCATGCTTTCATTAATTCCTTCTCTGAAATATTTTTTTTTTGCAATCTTTTTTATTGTTGACTTGTCATTCTTGATCCCCTATTATATGGAGCATGCTTGCTTTGATCTGTGATTATGTTGAAATACATCTTCCTCTAATACTTTGGGATCACAATTACTTTTCTATTCATTTCATTTACATTAACTCCTACCCCTCTAATTGGTTTTCCCTTGAGGAAGCATTTACATATCCATCTTGTGTGATCAAACCCTATGAGATTGAGCTCAAAGATTTATTACAAGTATGTACCACTACAGATTTTTGACACCATGGTGTGATGGACTTATACATGATCATTTTTGCTTGAAAGTATCCATTGGAGTTGCCATCAAGCAGAAGAGATGACATGAAAGTTGAATAAAGTCATGCATGATCTATACCCTGAGCTCTTTATCTCAATTATGTATAGTCTTAGGGTTTTCTATTTGGGAAAAAGTACCCCGATAGTTGTGGTGCCTATTTTTGTAAGTTTACCTGTAATAGTCAATTTTCCTCCATTAATTCCCCTAACCCTTTTCATATCTTTAAACTTTGGGGACAAAGAATCTTTTAAGGGGGTAGTGATGTAACACTAAAAAAATCCCAACCTTAATCTCTAGGTTTTTAACCTTTTAATCCTTCCCTAGTTCTGAAACTTAGGTTAATTATATTATTTTAATCCCCTCCCTTACCAAATAGATTTTTCCTAGTTAGGTTCAACCCTAACTAATTCTAACCCTCACTCAACCTCTCACCTCCACTCAAGTCCTTAACACTTAACTTACTTAAGCCTCCCTCTAATTCACTCCACCCCTCTACAGCATCATACCTCCTTGCTCTAGAGCCCCCCTCACAACTTCTTCATTTCCCGCAACTATATATTACATCACCTAATGCCTCCTTTATCCCTCTTTCCCATCTCATTCTAGCTCTAATTTGTGTCGTCTTCCTTCTTTCTTATCTAAGTTTTCCTTTTGCTATTCAACTTTGACACTCTCTTCATCTTCCTCCCAGTTCACCTTTTTATCCCTTTACATTGCTCTCATGTTTTATAGTATTCATTATGCAGAACACCATCCTCCCACATCTAAACTACATGTGGCCACCCTTTATTCTCATCAATACCTCATGTAAACAAACCCACTATGTGCCTCCACCTCATATCACTAACTCTTCCTTATGCCCCCACCCTAAGACCACCATACCCCTACCAATGTACAACCCTAACACAACTAATCCATAAATGAGTTATTAAATCATGTAAACCACTCCACCAATTTCCACCCTAGCCTCAATTTGCATCACATTTTCTTGATTAGTAACTCAAGCCATCAGCCCCTTGTTGCACTACTGCCTCATGCAACTAATCCAACCTTAATCGTACCATGATTTTTCCATTTTTCTTCTTCTTAAGATTCCTCCTCCTTTTCCCTTACCATTTCTTCCTAATTTTTATGCTTCTCACCTCTTTCCATATTATCTTTGTTGGTGATCTTGGAGTGTTAGAGAAAGGTGCTAAATAGAGTATTCTTACCTTCTTAGAGACTAAAGTTGCATTAGGTAAATATACATATCTCTAGATTAGGTAATTTGACGTTATGTATTATTTTTTATGAAATTTCATGGTGTCATGCCATTGTGCAAGAATTCATGTTAAGGATTCATTTTAACTTATGTCTATATATTATTTGCTAAGCCCATGATCTTATGAGTTTTATGATGAATATGCAATTTTCCATATGTTATGCAATGCTAGGGTTTGGTTTGAGTTGTTAAGTATGTTGGTGCATTAAACTATGTTTCAATATTTGTACTAAGGAAATGAGTAGTTAGATTATTTCATAACTTAGGTACAGGGAGGATTTGACCTTAGGTCATAAGGTGTTTTGGGATTTTGTTTATTAAAGCTAATTACCTAAATGGGATGTGAATAATTTATGGGGGGGGTTTATTTGTGGAATTAGATATATGAAAGTTGTGAATTATGGATCTTGGTGGAGTATCTCAATTTCTAAGGGAATTTTGGTGTATTCATGGTCGGTATACAATTTAAACCCCCTTATTATCAATTATAGTATAAGTAAATAAAGGTATCATTTTAAGCTAGGGATTGAGTGGGATCACATAATTTCTAACTAATACACAAATAACATGAAATAAAATACTACTTAGGACTCTAGACTCACACAAATTACTATTAATAAGACAACGCCAATACGACTAATAGGTGTTAAAATATAAAGCAATAAGGGAGGAAAAAGTGGATGATTGTAATAGTGATGAATGGCAGGGAATTTATTTTTACCACTATATTAAGTCAAAATAAAGCAAATAATCTCTATGTCACCTATTAATCATGAGAAAGAGATCATAAAATTTGTAAGCTAGAAACATATCTATAGCCCTTATATTACTTCCCTAAATCAATTTAATATGATAAAGTACCAATATTAAATTCTATCAAATTCTAGAAGTATAGTCTCAAAAAGATAATTCTATATTTAACTAGATCTAATGTATTAATAATAATTCGAATGATGTCAATTTATGTGCTCAAACTAGTACTTCTAGTGTGTCTAATTGTATTACCATCCTTTAAACCATCAAAAATAAAATAATTAAGAGAGTTGTTATCTAACCTAGCTACAATTTACATAGATGAATTCTAACATATTTATATATCCACCACACAAACATATGATCATACATAATATTATTATAAGTAATTCAAAATGAGGCACGCCTCTTATAAGTTATATATGATAGAATCACTAGTATTAACAATAGCAATTAAAACATAGTCAAAGAACAATCTCATTAAAAATAGGGAAAAAATAAAATAATATTAATATCTCAAACCATAGTATAAGTATTCAATATCACCCCTAAAAATAATGAATTTATCTACACATAATGGAAAAATTAATTACACAAAAAAACTATAAGTGTAGGAAAAGAAAGAACCAAAAAAGGAAGAAAAAAAGGTCTTATCTTGTGTGAATTCCTCCACTACAGATCAATATAGAGGATATATGGATGATGGATTGATGGATTTATGAAGTGAATATTTAATCTTGATGAAGGATTTAATTTAATATTGGGGGTGGATGAAGGTTGAAGATTAAAAATTCTCTAGCTGTAAATTTTATGAAGGAGGTTAATTGTGTGTGTGTATGAGGATGATGATTTTATGATGTATTTATAGGTGTTTAAGAATCATATTGAGGACTTTATATAAGGATATAGGTTAGCCATAATATATTATTTTAATTTGGAAAAGATTTGGATAAAAGATCTTACATCTGAGATGATTTAGGGCCGACACAATCGTGTTGATCTCAGTTAGGTATTTTTTCCCACTTGAAAAACATTTGGTATTTTATTCATAACTTTCTGTTTAAAATTCTAAATTAATTGATTCAAAATTATTTGGAAAAATAATAATAAGATATACAACTTTTATCATTGACATGTTTTCGAATTCTTATTGGATTATGGCTGAAAATTTGACTCTTCACATGTGCACATTTTTTTTCTTGTTAAACCATGTATGTTCAACGTGTTAGTGCTTATATATCTCTCCAAAAGACCTTTTTTTAGATCTTTTTATTCATGATTGATCCAAAGTGAATAAATATGGTTTAAGAGAGATTAAATTATCTTTTTAGAGAAAAATGAACTAAAGAAGAATAACACCATAAAAATAGGACATAAAGTGTGCATATTAGATTCCCCCCAAACTTAGCTTTTTCTTGTCCGTTGTGATCCATTTGGTTTTGGGTGAATAGGGGTTAACAGAGATAAATAAATTGATTCATCTCATTTAGGAATAAACTTTGTTAACCTTTAGATTAAAATTTTACCTTCATTTACTCTAATTCATATCCATTCCCTTCATCTAGGTTAATTTTAATGTTTATCCTCACTTCTATTCACTTCAATCCAAATGGAGGCTTGGCAAAATCAAAACCTTTAGACTCAAAAACAAACTCTAATGCAAGTGACTCTAATATCCTTAACCAATTATCTTATGAATCTTTTAATTTCATGACATTTAAGATTAGAAATCAACCACTACTCCATACAATAAATTTTCAAACATCAATTTAAACATATAATCTACACATGAACATAGATGATGTGAAAAAAACAATAGTGATGCATAGAAGGAAAATAATATTAATAAGTATTGACTCATCCTCACAAGGGTTGTACTCTCTTTTCTCCTCTTAGAATCAAGGCCATATACATATATATATATATATATATATATATATATAGATATATATATATATATTCACTCATGTATGTGAGATTCAAAATGAATAAGATGAATGTAAAACAAATAACTCACATACAATAAGAAAGACTAATATTTATGTGGATGAAACCTCACAAAAGATACCAATTAGTTTTCTAATGGATCAAACCATATACTTGGCTCATGTGACTAATCTCCAATAGATTAAAGTTTCCCATCTCAAGAATCAAATAAGACTTCAAAAGGGTTTTTATAGGGTTTGGTTTAAGGATTTGATGAATAGAAGGGGAAAAGGAAATCAACAAAATATTCTAAAACTTAGTAGAATCATACTAATGTAGAAATATTATTCATACAATTTCAAACTCTTCAAGGCATCTCGCAATATATCACTTAGCACTACATAGGCTAAATATCATCATGTTGGGCATTCAAAACATTTTCATCACTTGTCTTTTAAAAAGGGAATTCATTCTATGAAGCTTAGGTGAATTTCAAGGACTTGTTGAGGATGAGTCCTCACCATGGAATAAAAGTGTCTTATTGTTCACACTTTTCACAACAAGCTCACCTACAATAATTTGATGACAATTAGTGTAGCCATAGGTGGGGATTTAATGAAAAAGACCATAGATGTTGCATACACTTTTATTGAGAACATGGCCCAAAAATACTATCAATGATTAAATGTGGTCAAACTACTAAAGGGAGGAGGTATAATTTTGAAGCTTTATATCATATATATTCAATAATTGATTCCTTATTTAAAAAGGTTGAAGGTTTGAATGTGAATGTTGTAACATCTACTTCCATTATTTGTGAAATATGTGGTTATGTGGTTCATTCTTCTCTTGGTTTTCAATTAGGAAATCCCCCATCCAATGATATTTCTAGTGGTGAAAAATTTTAATTATGTCACTAATTTTAATAAATAAGGGGATTTTCTCCAACACTTATAATCCTAGATAAAGGAATCAACCTCACTTATCCTATATAAACCAACCATTAAATCCTAATTCTTCTATCCTTGATTTTCATGTGCCTCAAACAAATCTTCCATGCTAAAGACCTAAAATAGGAACTATGATATAAAAGTCTATGTTGACACAAATGAAAATAAATGAGGACTTAGGCCAAAAACAATGAACTACTAATGAGGTAGTGAAACAATTGGTCTCTATGTTTTATTCCCTAACCACTCTTAACAATATGTTAAATAAACAAATCACTCAATTGGAACAAAATTCTAACTGTTCCTCTATGCTTATAGGCATGTTCCCAAAGTAACTCAAATCTTGTGCATCATGTTAATGGGATAAGAGTCAAGAAATGGAAGATGGAAGTAATAAGGACAATAAGCCAAAAGAAGAAAACACTGAGAAATATATGTATATCACTCCTTATAATACCCCATTGCTCTTTCCCAAAGGCTTGGTAAGGCTATTCTAGAAAAAAAATTTGGAAATGTTGAAAAAGTTTCACATTAACATCTCTTTCACTAAGTTATTTCTCAAATGCCAACCTATGCTAAGTTTTTGAAAGAGACCCTTTCTAATTAAAGGAAGTTGGAATATTATGAGACCATGGCTCTTACTAAGAAATGTAGTGCTCTAGTTCAAAATAAATTACCCCTTAATATTAGGGAACCCAATTCATTTTATATTCCTTATGTTATAGGTGATTTTTCGATTAATCAAGCTTTGTTTGATTTAGGCACAAGCATGAGCTTAATGCCATTGTCAATTTACAAGAAACTTGGTGTAGGTGATTTGAAGCCCACCACAATATCACTATAGTTAGTAGATTAATTAGTTAAATATTTGTTAGGTGAGTTTTTCATACCAATTTGATTTTGTTATATTGAAGGTTGATGAAGATTTTACCTTTCCCATTATATTAGAAAGACACTTCCTTTGTATTGCATGTGCTATAATTAATTTTAAGAATGGAATTTTCTCCCCAACTATTTGAGAGGAAAATGTATAATTTAATTTGCGTAAAGCTATGTAATGCAAGAGAAATACTCAAGAATTGGTTTATATAAGTATGGAACTAATTATTCTTCATTTAAAAAGTATCTCCCACAAATTTGAAGACTAATAGATGGTTACATTGCTAGAAACATACCAAACAAGCAACTAAGTGCCTACGTGCATGTGTATGGAATGCATGGAATGATGACCACATGCATGGGGAGTTTATTTTCAGCATAGGTTGAGCACTATTATTAATTTAGTTAATTAATTAATTAATTAGTAGAGTTGGATAATAGATAAAGCATAAAGTGAGCATAAAGTTAGCATAAAAGTAGCATAATATCTTTTAGCTTGGAATCTTTTGAATTATGGCTCTTAGCTAAGTGGTAGACTGGCTATAAATAGCCATAGAAGGAAAAATTATGGACATTTAAGATTGAAGATTAATATTAAAGTTGAATACAAGTTGAATTACATGAGAGTTCAATTCAAGTTAACCAAATATGTGTGAACAATTTAGCTTGAAAGTTTTAATCTCTTTATCTGTGTGAATTAGAGATTAATTAATATCTTTTCTGCTCTCCATAATACATATTTTTTCAGCCATAATTTTCATCCAAACCTCACTCTAATTTGAAGCTAATTGAATTCCTAATTCGGTTTACACATTAGAAACCCTAAACTACCATTCGAAACCCTATACCCTTCCATCTAAACTAAGAATCACCTTAACCCTTCTATTTGAATTAAACTCTAACCCTAACCCTAAACCTAAATTATGACCTCATCCTCTATCTAAATTCTAACATTCAAATCCTTATCATCATCTATATACCATTGTTAAATGCATATTACAATTGTCACAACTCATTCAAACCATCACCATCGAATCATACTTATTCTATTCGAATCATCACCACCATCTTTCCATCATATTTGAATGCTTTAAGCCCTACTACACCATCACCGAATCATCTTCTAATTATTATTAGCACAATGGAGCCATATTCTCATCAATTTGAGAATCCCAACCTCCCACACACATCACTATGAAACTTCCTCTAATTTGTAAAGTTTTTTATAGCATGGAGCCTTAATTAGTTGATCCACTTGAGAAATGCTTTATAGGTGATGGTCCACCAAATGACAAAGACCTAGAGGTAGCCTATGATTCTAGATCATTATAATCTTCACCCAATACTCTAACCCACACTGTCATGTAAGGAAACTTAAAGTTAGAACCAAACCATTCTTCTAATGACTAGAGTGATGCACCAAAGGTACAAGTCAACCCATTCCTTCCTCTCTAAGGTTTCCATTTCTTAGACCTAACTCAACTTATTTGATGATTATTAATGCATGCCTAAGTGAAAATGGAACTAAAAAACTACTTAGGACACTTAGAATGCATTGTAGGGTGATAAGATACACAATGGAGGACATCAAGGGGATTAATCCATTAATTTTTAACCATAGAATTCTTATGGAATATGACCATGAACCCTCTATGGAGAACCAATGTAGGTTAAACCCTACCATGAAAGTGGTTGTCAAAAAAGAGGTGGTTAAGGTGCTAGATGTTGGGGTAATCATATATTTTAACACTTTTTGTTATATATATATATATAGAGAGAGAGAGAGAGAGAGAGAGAGAGATAGATAGATAGATAGATAGATAGATAGATAGATAGATAGATAGATAGATAGATAGATAGATAGATAGATAGATAGATAGATAGATAGATAGATGAGCTATCAGTTACTAATAAATATGCTTAATTATTATCATGCATACGTTAGTTTCTAGCCATGTTGCAGTAGAGGGGATGTTGTTCTCTATTGTGTTTGTTTGTTCATACTGTATATTTGGCTATACAATAATAAGTAAGGGTAGATACATAAACTATGTAAAAAATCATATCTTAAGCATAGGATAAAATAACAAACATTATCTCATACCTCAACTCACAAATAAACATTAGGTTTTATACGTCGTTCATCCTGAACAAAACACGGTATGTGTATTTGATTCCCACCAAAATTATTCTATTCCTTTTATTATTGTCTATTTTGAAGGAAAAAATTAATTGAAATGTTATTATACTTCTTACTTCATTAGCATGTTAATGCATATATTATGCATTATGTTTTTTTGGAATATAAAAATTTACAATATTACATATTAACTTTATTTTTTAGGGCACTATAGACGGTGTATACTAGAAAATGTAAAAATGGTGTGCTAAATCAAAGGAATCTTGAGTATATACAGAATGGCAAGAATTTAATATTTTATTTCAATTCCAATTAATATCTAATAGAACAACAAGCTAACTAAATTCATTTTATAGTGTCTATGGATACTATGTTTGTAGATCAACAAATCTCATACTCAAGTATATATATGTGAACATAGATGCAAGCCATGTATGTTTCTTTTTTCATATTTTTTCCTTAATTAATCTATGGCATATTAATTACTAACCAAATAATCGAATCATATCAATTTTTAGTTTTTCATTGGTGGATATGCGCTCGTCCATAAATACACAAATGATAAAATTGATGAAGTTAAAGATGAATGGGTCAAGTTCATGCGCTCACACACTTTGTAACACGCCTAAAATTCACTACTGAAAAAATTCGTTTTTTTAAAAGAAATAGCAGAAGCAAAATATAAAACAGTGAATTTCAAGGATATTACCGCCACACTTAGTACCAGACTGGTTCACTCATATCGTTCCGGTACCAAGTGCTAAGGCTAAAGAACAAAATATCAATTGCTAGAAATTCAAACCATTTTTAAATCAGAGTATAACACAACATATATAATCATCATTCATATGCCATAAGGAAGTTACATGAGCATACATTGACTCAAAGTTGCACTATAAAGATTAATCATTAAGCATAAAGTACATAATATGGTATAATATATGGCACACATGGCACGTAACCCACACATAGTTGATCTTAGCCACATCCCTACTCGGTTTAGGTTACCGAGTCATCTCCCATACACTTATTAGGCCACTAATCACCCTTCGTACCTGTTACACTTAATGTATTTTTCGTTTGGTTGGTTAGATTACTAATTTGCCCATTTCCTTTATTATAATTAACAAATTGTCCTTTAGTTGGTCAAATTACCAAATTACCCTTTAGTTATTTAAATTACCAAATTACCCTTCCCTATTATCATAATTACTAAGTTACTCCTTTCCAATTTCACTTTACCCCTTTTATTTACAAAATTATCATTTTGCCCTTTTACTTTTAAATTTACCATTTACCCCCTTAACTTCCAAAATTTACCATAACACCCTTTATTTAAAAATTTACCATTTTGCCCCTTTAATTACGAAATTATCATTTTACCATTTCCCATTATCATAATTACCATATTACCCTTTTCCATTATTATAATTACCATTTTGCCCCTCTTCACTTTTATAATTATTAATTTACCCTTTTTTATAATTATAATTACCAAATTACCCCTCTCCATATTTATAATTATTAATTTACCCTTTTCCATAATTATAATTACCAATTTACCCTTTTACTTACAAATTATCATTTTACCCCTGTAATACCAAAATTACCATAATATCCTCTTATTTATAAAACTACCATTTTACCCCTTACATCCAAATTTACCATATTACCCTTTTACTTGCAAATTACCATAATACCCTTTTACATCTAAAATTACTATTTTACCCCTTACTTCCAAAATTATCATTCTTACCCTTCTCTTCCAAAATTACCATTTCACCCCTTCCAAAATTACAATTCTTACCCCCCTTTACTCCCAAAATTACCATAATACCCCTTTACTCATAAAATTACCATTTTCTATTTACTTACAATATTACAATATAACCCTTTTGCATTCACAATTACCACTTTACCCCCTTTATTACACCACTTTTATTAAATTAACATTACCACGTAGAATAATAATAATATTAACACTCCATTAATAATATCCAACTCCACCAACCAATATATTTTAATATAATACTTATTAGCACCCACACATATTAGGCCATATTCTTGCACAAGAAATTTTACTAACATGCCCCTAGGACTGACAATAATATTATTTATGCATAAGTAGTCATAATAACATAAAATAACATGGATAAGTACTTAACACTTTCATTAATAGCCAAACTCTTTCCTTAAGCAACATTTCCATGCATGGCATACTTTCCCTTCTTTTTTTTTATCAATCAATACAAGCAAATATATATATTATATTAAACCACAAATATCAAGCATAATAACACATTAAAAATCCTAGTGTGCTAACATACGTTTAAGTGGGGTTTAACAATTACCTTAATTCCCACAAAATTGAATCTTACCGGTATTCCGGTTAAAGATTCAAGCTTTGATTAGCAAAACCAATACCTAAAATAGTATCAATACTTATCATATTGGAAATAAAAAAATCAAGGCATAAGACTTTATAAATTTTACATAATGAAATAATTAATTTAAATATTATCATACCTTAAAATTATTAATAAAAAGATCCAATAAATGCATAAACTTATCTACTTATGCAGCATGAGCTGCATGCAAAAATAAAAGAGGAAGGCTCGAAGAGGGGGTGAAAGGAAGGGATAATGGCTATTTCAGGTTGGGGTCTTTAGGCTAGAAAAGAGGGCGGGTGGGGGAGGATTGGAGGCAAGTGAAGGGTGCAGGAATGAAGAGGGGGTGTAGGTGGAGGCTGTAGATGGGTTGTTGGTGGCCAAGAGCGGCAGAGGCGGCGGTGGCGAGGCTGCAAAGATGGCTGAGAAGGAAGGAAAAGAGAGAGGAAAAATGGAGGGGTGTAGGGGCTAGTTTCGGGAAAAGAAGGTATAGGGGTGGTAGAGGAGGTTGCAAGGAGTTAAATGGTGGTTTGGGTGGTGGCAGAGGTGGCCGGACGGCGGCGAACGGAGGGGTTGCAGGTGGGTTGTCGATAGGGGAGAAAATTGGGAAGGAAAAGAAGAGGGGAGGAAGGTAGAGTTGCGGGGTGGCTTGGACGGTTTTGTGGTGGTATTGGGTGGGAGTAGAGGGGTGGAGAAGGTGGTTTAGGTGGTTGATGAGGCGGTTGCACCGACGAAGGGCAACAGCGATGCAAACAAAGGGGAAAAGATGTAGGGAAAGAAAAATGGAGAAAGGGGATTGGGGAAGAAAGATGGCTCAAAAAATATGGGGCGGGAGGGCTAAAGAGGAGAAGAAAAAGAAGAGGGAGGGTAGGGGGATAGGTGGCCGGTCAGTGGCAGTGTTTAGGGTGGCAAGGAGGTGGTAGGGTGGCAGGGAGAGTAAGGGGAAGAAGGGGAAAGGTGGCCATGCGGGATGGGTATGCATGGCCTGCCAGTTTCCAAAATGATGAAAAAAAGGTACAGGGGAGAGAGAGAGGGAGAGAGGTAGGTGATGGCAAAAGGTGGAAGCAAGGCGGTGGCCGGGGTGCCCGAGGCGCAAGCGGTTATGGCGATGGTGATGGGTTGGGGAGGTACTATGTCGAGGCAGAAGGAGAAAGAAAGGAAGGGGAGTAAGCCGGCGCAGGGAAAAAAATGAAGGGAGTTGAGCCGGCTTGGTCTAGGGTAGAGAGGAAAAGAAAGAAAATAGGGGAGATCTGGGCTGTTGCGCCGGGCGGGGAAAGGAGAGGAGGGGACGGAGTGGGTCGGAGGCCCAATTGCAGGGGGAGGAGGGACCATGCCTGGCATCGCAGCCCAAAGCCAGGAAAAAATAAAAAGAAAGAAAGAAGGAAAAGGAGAAAAAAGAGAAGAAAAAAAAAGGAAAAGAAAAATGGGAAAATGGAAAATTTTAAAATAATTGAATTTATAAAATAATAGGATGTAATATTTATGATAATAAATTTATTTAATAATTTAATTTAATATAATTAAATATATGGGCTTAAAAAGGATAATTTTAGTAAAATAATAGTTTGAAATTTTATTTAAATAATAAGAGTGTGATAAAATAAAAAAATATTTATTTTAATTTATTAAATATTTATACCTAATTTTATACACTCAAAAATCCATAAAATAATTAAATTAAATAGATTTAAAGGCTAATTTATCCTAAATAAAATTTATTTATTAAACTATAGGCTTTTAAAATTTTGAGGGATTACACACTTAGTATTAGGGATCTACGTACATACATGATATGGTTTGTATCTCATATATTTTATGCTATTCTATGTAATTGGAGATGCATATGGATGTATGCATGCATGTGTTCATTTGATGTTGATATATAATTAGGTTTTATGATCTATAAACTTTGACTTTGGAGTATAGAGCTACCAACTTATGGTATGCCTACTTATTTCCATATTCCTAGGAGGAATATATGCATGAATTGATTCTGTTTTACACATTCTAGATTTCGTAAATATTCGAGCACACAACTGTGTATATGAGCTAAAAAAAACAACACAATTTATATACATATAAAAAGATAATGATGTTTTAATAATAGTTCTTTTCTAAACCATTATTAAAATCCTAGTCTAATATATATTTTAGCCTTTTTTAATAATTTTTTTATCAAAATAAACTTTTAATAATGGTTCAAAGATAAAATTATTGATAAAGGGTTGATTAAATTCTCATTAAAATACTAATTAGGGTTTAATTACTGCATAATCGTATATTTAATGTTAACATGCATGTTATAATAATAGTTTTCTAAAAAAAATTATTAATGCATGTGTTTAATTCTAATAATTAATTATTTAGGGTTTAATATAATACTTTATTGGGAATTATTTAGGGTATTTTAGGGTTTAAGGTTATTAAACTATTTATTTTAATGATTATTTTTAGGTCAAAAGTTATCAAAACATGAATTTTTACTAAAATTTAGCTAATTTTTTTTATATTGTTGATGATGTTTTTTAAACCATTATGAAAGATTTAATAATTAATGATTTGATAATGGTTAAAAACCATTATCAAAAACTATTTTTGGGGTGGTGTATGTCTAAATGTGAACATAGGATTTCTTAAGAGGTTTGTGGGCCTAAATCCTTAGGGTTTTCTAGGAGGTTTATAGATCTAAATCCTTCAGAATGGCCTTAATATCTATGTGGTAGTGCTTTAATTGATATAATTGTGTGTTTTAATTATCAAATCAATCATGAATAAGGCATTAATCATTTAAAATGAAATATCACGTGAGTTAGACTGACGTATTTTATGGGTTCGTTCCACCAGATAATAATAGTGACTCAAGTGTGTTTTTCCCTGAGAAATGCATCAATTTGCTCCATTATAATAAAAATAATGGGGCCCTAAAATCAAAGTGAATGAGAATATTACTTGATATAATTAATTAATGAATAATATATTAATTATTTAAAGTGAAAGATTATGTGAGTTAATACCGAGGGGTTGTGTCCATTCAACCGCATGATAATAGTGACTTAGGTGTGTTATTCTCTACTAGGTGTTTTAGACTATTCCACTGATTTCAAAATAGTGGTCAATAGCATGTCGCCTTGGTATATGTTGGCTCTATTCCACCAAATGATAATAGTGTCTCAAGTATGTTGTCCCTAAAAGGTGCTTCAATCGGTTCCATCGAATTAAAAATAGTGAGGCCCCTAAGTTCAACATAAATAAAAGAATAGAATATGTCATATCTAATAATGAGACCTAAACTCAACATTTACCTTGCATTGTCTTTTGTATCACACATATATGCTTATTCTTTGTTATTAAAAAATGTAATTATCTTTATCCCTTAGTCAACTACATTGTTACCTGACATAGTACATAGCATATTAACTATCTTTCTTATAGGTATTACACATTCTTACGAACATACAAACCATATGAATTTGCTACATACGATGATTTATGTGTGGTGAACTGAATTTATGTATCAAGGCCTTTGGACATAGAGTCATGTTATCTAGATGATAGTTTTATTAGGATATCTTTTTGGACTCTTAAATCTACAATATCCCTTTGTCTCTATTTTTGGATATTATACTTGAAGTTAATCTCCAACTTGTATTCATGTTTATGATATTTCTCTCATTTTTTATTTACCATATTTTATATTTTAATTGTTTTACCTTGTGATTGATGTGAGGGTGGTTTGCAAAGCTAAACTTGCATCAATTACAACAGTAACACCCAACTATTTTGGTATTATCCTTCCACTGTAAATGAAATGTTTCAGTTGTAAAATTTTGGGTGTTACAGGATGCAAGGCTAAAAGTAACTCATACCAAAATCAAGTGTATGAAGCATTTTCCTTGATGATATAATATCACAAAAAGATAAAGTAGGAAGATTAAATAGAATTCACTAAAAAGAGAGGTAAACTTAAAAAATAAATAACAGGAACAAATTAGATAACGCTCTACTATCATACTTAATAGTCGCTCATCGCAAGCAACACACCAAACACAAACAATCAACAACACTTGAAGATAACAATGTCCCCTACTTATGGAATAATTAGTGACCATAAAACAGTATTAGTATGCAAGAAAACTGGTAAGCAAGATTACTTAGAAGACATAGCATGTTACACATTGATCATGATATGCATAAAATAAAGCATGTTATAACATAGGCATATGAATAAATATAAATATAAGATTGAGGTTATTATCCTTCCTTGATGATCACAACATTACAATATTAATCACACTAATTACTCGGTAGATAATTATGAGATAAAGAACCTTTCCAAGGCATAACACACGTGGACCACTATTGTATTCGAAGGAATGGAGATTGGCATAAAAGCATTATCCGAGGAAAAATGCACATAAGCTATTAAATAATCTCAAATCTTTAAATATTCATGCTCCTTAGAGGCCAGTAGAATAGATAAGTATAAAGTAGATTAGGATTACCATGGTTTTGCAAAGCAAGAACACGGGTACCGTAAAAATCCAAAAATAAATATATACCACTTGGTTATCGCAACAACCAAACCACTTAGAATAGCACAACAACATGGTGAAAATCATATAACAGGTACAATTCAGTTTTGACTCACTTGATCTTCCACTTTAATTATTAATGTTTTATTCATTCATTAATTATCACTTAGCAAGCAACACTAAATCACTTGTTTTACTTATCATCTTAATACTTTCCCTTTTCTTACAATTTTTATCACATGGACAACCACATTATCATTTGTTAAATGAAATGCCAAGGTTCAAAAACTGTGTGACACTTATAT
This sequence comes from Tamarix austromongolica, assembly GCA_039764185.1. Taxonomy (NCBI): domain Eukaryota; kingdom Viridiplantae; phylum Streptophyta; class Magnoliopsida; order Caryophyllales; family Tamaricaceae; genus Tamarix; species Tamarix austromongolica. Next base: position 16,834,852 of record CM077808.1, on the reverse strand, counting down.
CATTGTCATCCATTTATTACTCACATGTATGCATTCCAACAGTTGTGTTCTTAACATGAAATTAGGATTACACTAAGGCTGATTAAGGAAAACTCCCATAAAATAACAATTGAGGAACTCATATACACACTAAAATATAATATATACAATTAAGACAAGTCACTTAATTCAAGGGTTTCACCTAGAAAGGCTCTAAAGGTTATGTTAAAGCCAAACGTGGCCTAAGAAGATTATATTAACAATAACAAAAAAAATGAATTCACTAACCCTAAATCCTTAATCAAGCTATTTAGCCACAACTTAAACTAATTAATCTACTAAGTTCAATTAAAACACCTAAAAATCTATTATTAAACATGATTAAGCCAAAAATGGGAGTTAAACTCAAAATTAAGCACATAAAATAATATCATCTTTAAGGTTTTCTATACTCATTTTATGGCCTTTTTAACTTAATTAGTTATTTTAGGCTAACTAATTCTAATGAAGGTTAACCACTCAACATAAACAACATCATATTATCCTAGGAAACTTTCTAACACTCACAATTGTAATATACACATAAAAATACAAAAAATTCCTCGACTTTAATTAATTCACCTCAAATTCATTTTAATCATAACTTTTATACAGGTCCAAATTGAGACTTCTAATATATATTAAAGTTTATGAAAAAGGACTTAATGAACACAATGGTGACCTTCGCTTTACTAAAATTTCATTGATGTGATAGTTTTTGCATTAGAAATACACAAAATGAAAATAAACATGCCCTTAATTCCAACTTAAACCCAAAATCATACCAACGCTACTAAAAACTAAGACATACATATTAAGAATGTCATACAAGATTTCAACAATATAATACCATACATGAATATACAATTAACATTTTAACATGGTCTCTAATAATACATTTTCACTTAAAATGATAAAAACACAAAGACTACAAATATAACCTTACAATATATAATCATGCTAAAATATCAAATAGCATGCTCAATATGGAAAATAGCTTATGCACCATATAATACAACATGCTCGTTAACACTAGAAAAATAAGATAATCAAAACACATAACTTATATGCCTAAAGAATAAGCAAAGCTTACTTATATGATAATTTTCTAGCAAGGAAAATATACTCCTATCCACTACCTTCTTTCATCACCTCTTTATCACCTAATTATAACATAATAATAAATTAAAAATTAATAAGTAAACGAATTTAATAAAGATGAGGCGAAGTATGGGGATACTTTTTGTGAGGTTAAGGTTAAAGGAAAAAGATCCAAAATTGTGTAGTAGAAGCTTGACAGATAACCAAAAGAAACTCATAGTAGTAAGTTGATCAACAAGGGTGGTTTGAGGGGAAAAGAAGATGGAAGATGCCACAAAACGAAAGGAGAAAAAGGTGTAATGCATTAAGTGATGCAAGGATTAATACTCGAAAAAACTGCCCAAAGAAATCAAATAGAAAGATTGTAATAACCCAAAGTGTAGTAACTTTTTTTAGGGTATTTTGTCTTTTTCAAAACTTAACCTTAATCCTTGACTTAAATATTATACTTATACCCTTGAAATATACACAAAAATAATTTTTAAATAATTTACCATAATTATTTATCTTTCCTTATTCTTTTCTTTAACCCTCACCCTTAACTAGTTATTTTTCCTAGTTTAGTTTTCTAACATGAACCCTAACCGGAAAACACACACACACAAAAAGTTAGCCAAACAACAACAAATCACATGAAATCACAACAGAAAAGGAATGTCAAGGTTGAAAAGGGGGGCAAAGCTATGATTTAAAGAGTAGAGTTTGATGGTTTTTATAGTATGTAATGCAGGGATTACAATCCAACAAAAAAATGAAAATGGAGGAATGAGGATATTAGAGGCATGAAAAGTAATGAAGATAATTGGTTGTATAATAATAATTAAAAATAAAAAATGGGGGGATATTGAGGGAAAATAATGGATTCTACTAGAGTTTTAAGGGAAAGATGGATGGATGTTGTGGAAGGTTTAATGACAAGGAAAAATTAGGAGAAAACACAACATCAAGGGCTACAAAAGCTAATCCAAAGAAGGAATGAACAATGGCTATCACACTTGATCAAATTTGAGTTGCATGAAAATTCAAAGAAAAAGGGGTGTGCATGGATTAAAAGTCCTAATTCTCCTCTAATATATGTTGGCTAGATCTAATATGGGAAAAAGGCAAGGAAAATATGGCTTGATTGACACTTCACTGAAGGTGGTTAAATATATAAAAAAGCTAAAATGAAAAATGCGTGATTAAGGTACTTTTTAACAAAATTCTTGGTTAAACAATCTCAAATAAGAAAGAAATCATATTGAGATATAGCTAAATGTTGGTTTGGATCAAATGATTTAGTTAGAAATTTAGTCACAATTAATTTTTTAAATTAAATTGTATAGAATGCCCAATATAGGTATTTTTAGAAGAAGAAAAAAATAGCAAATGGACTTTAAAAATAATGAAAGCTAGTGAAAAGTGAAAAATAGTTTTATTAACCCATATATATAAAAATATTGGGTATTGAAGTAGGTTTCAAGCTTGATAGATGGAAAACATGCAAAAAGGGTAAAAATTTGATAATCTTCAGAAACTCATTTTCACACAAATGCATGAAAAAATAACAGAAGGTTCAAACCATAGTGGATGGGTAAATTTTTATTATAAAGTTTAATATATAAAAATAATTCATGTTAGGAGTAGATTTGATGCTCAATAAATTATAAATGTTTAAACTCATCTAATCACGTCAACAAGTCTTTTTTTTACAATTTAATGATTCAAAAGAAACATATTAACTTAAAAGATTTAGATTGAAGGTATAAGCTTAAAATATTTATAGAAGTGTAGAAAAATATTTAAAGTGTCAAAATGAATGAGAAACTTCTTAGAATGGAAAATTGCATGAATTAAAATTACCTACAAAGGAATAAATAATTAATGAAAATCTTAAAAAAGATGTGAAAAGCATTGAAAAATAAATAATGTGCTTGGGAATAATCTTAGGAAATGTTTGTTAGTTTAGAACAACTGTGAAATAAAAAAACTCTAATATTATAGAAATTTAGTTAGAGAAATTGATTAAAAATGCTATTTTTAATAAGATAAAATACATCATAGTATAAAAAGGTAAATCTTATCTAACTTCTTAATAGTTAAATAACTAATATTTTAATAAAATTATCAAATAAGTAAATAAAAACACAATTAATAAATATGAAAAGATAATGATGTTGTAATATCCCATCTTTTTAAAGTATTGAATGAGAATTATGCCAATTTTTGGTGTTTGATTTTAACTTGAGATTATGATAGGATTTGAGGTAAAGTTGGATTTAAAATGAGGTTGAAATTTTAAATTAAATACAAGTTTCTAGCAAATCATTCAAATGGTTAGATGACTCGATCGACTAGTTCATTGTTTCAATAAAATACTTTTTACTCGACCAAACTGATCGACTAGTCTGTAGAATAGTCGATAGATAGGTCAAAGCAATCGATTGGTTTGTCAAACTGAGCATATTTTTTAAACTTAATTTTTTGGAAAAAAAAAGTTATACTAGAAGGGAACCTTGTTAACCCATGGTGAATTGTTCCTAAATGATTCTTAGCATTTCTCATGATGCATTTAGCCTGAAAATACTACCTCAGATTAATCTGAGGGTTGGTTGGGATAATTAGGGAGAGATGACCTCATCTTTATCTTCTTCCACCCCTCTCCTCTACACATTTTTGGAATTATTGTTTTAATCTTAGACTTGATTTTGCTCAATTAGGAGATTCCTTCCATGTTAATCATCCATTTCCCCTCTTATATATTGCATTCTGGACCAATTGACCTACACTCCTCTAGAACCACCATTTGAGCTCTAGAGGATAGGTTATCATATCTTAAACAAAATTTTTCTATTTAAATAAAATTAAAATGGTAATAATTAGTGTTTTTGACCTTTTCATGACCACACTTGTTATTTGTATCAATTTATTGGCTATAAATAGCCCTAATCTCCTATTTTATTCACTTTTCTTTCATCCACCAAAATAATTAAATCACCATCATCCACCTTCTCCCTCTATGCTTCAAGCCTTACAATTGAATTTCTTTTACTCTTTTGATCCTTTCTCTAGCTCCCTCTTATTTTAAATATTAAACAAGAAAGAGTTCAATTTAGGCAAAAGGTTGAGTGGTTCATCTCAATTACCCTCTATTTTTCCTTTGGGTGTGATATGCTCATTATTTCCTTTCTATTTCAAGTTTTAATTTGTAAAAGTTATTTATAAATTTTTGAGTTAAAACTTGTTGTTTGTATAGTTTTGAAAGTTGAGGATTTCACAGGTTGAGTGTTCTTGTTTAAGGAAATTTTTGCCTATATCAAGTAATTCATTCTTACTTCTAAAATGGTTTATGAGTAAAATTTCATGATATGAAACTCTTTAAGTTTTACATTACATGTTGGCATGAATATATAGCTTATAGAACTAGATTTTGATGGTTAGATTGTTCATTTTGAGTGAAAAGCATAAATATTAAGAAAAGATTGGTTTGTGATTATTAATGATGAAATGTGAAACTAAAGTAAGCTAAAAATGTATTATGTGATGTTAGAACATGTTTCAATATGGTATGATAAATATTTATAAGCATGATCTACATGAAAATGGTTGTTTGGTTGTTGGAGGGCAAACCGATAGACTGGTTAGGTCAACCTAATCGATTGGTTCCTAGAATAATCAACTGGTTTACCCAACCCATCAACTTTTAGCCTTGTAGAGACCTTAATCTTGCTCTCTACTTAAACCCATCAACTAGATGGGAAAAATCAATTGAATGGTCTGTAAATAGTTAACTGGTTTGTCCAAACTGATCAACCGGTTTAAGGTAAGTCTAGTCATGGTGGGCTAAACCGATCAATTGGTTAGCCCAAATCGATTTACTGGTAAGTGTAACTGATTGGCTGGTTCAGCTGGTTTGTATGATTGGGTTTTTCTCAGTTTATATATACTTTGAGGCTATGCATGGGGTTGTCATATGACTATTTAATGGATAAAAAAAATATGTTACTATGGATCAATGACCTAATGAATGAGTTAAATAGACTATGCTCCAAGACATACTCAATGGTATTAAAAATTCCTAATGGGTGTACCATATGTGAATTGTGATGGTCCTTGAGAAATAAGATGGTGGAATAAGAGATGTGCTTGTAGGGAATAATATAATAAGTATGATTAAGATTGGATAAGCATGAATGGAAACCCCACACATGGTTTGGGGATGGGAAATGATTAATATGGAAGAAATATGTGAATGTCTTGCTTACCTTTTTTATAGGCCTTATGTGATCACATAACCTTATGAATAATATATTAATCACATAAAGAGAAAGATAATCGAGCTATGCACGGGTTTAGGTTACCCGATCCTCGATTAGCTACCTAAGATTAGTCTGCCTTTGGGCATTTATTAGTGCATTCAGGTAGGATTCTAGTAGATTATGGTACCTTACCTAATCTAGAAACTGATAAGGTACTAGGGGTTATCGATACTAAAGGATTTGTTTACCTAAGTGGTTGGCTTCAGCCTAGACTTATATTCATATTAGTTGGCTTCAGCTTGAACTCATGTCCATTATGGTTATTGGCTTTTGGCAGTACTTTATGTCCCTTAGTTTAGATAAGCTTTCATGGTATGTAAGACTATGGAGTGGTGCACAATCTATCAATTGATGATTAATAATTAGATAATGATTGAAACAAATGGTTGGATCATAATAATGGTAAAAGTTGGAATGATTACTTGGATAATGATTTGAATGAATAATTGGTCAATAATTAGAATGATTGACTAAATGCTCACCTATATCATCATATAGATAAGGAAATTGTATAACCTAATCGATTGAATAAGTTGGAAAATAAGCCCTTGTGTTCATCTAGATAATATGCTTAGTACATGTGTGAGTACCTATGATGTTGTATTATGGAAATGAGCATCATACATTCTGATGTGCCTAAGTTATTTATGATAGTGAATCCTTATGCATTACTACACTTAATTACATGGCATTGGCATGTTGCCTATTAAGTATGATTTCCATGACCTGATAGAACTTTGTATACTTATGACTTTCGTTGAGTAGGTAACTTGGCTTACTTAGTACGTAGCATATTGATGTGCCAATTTTCTAGGTCATCTGCTCATTTCCATGAGCATAGGGGTCCATGTGCAAGTTTTTGGGGATGCCCAGTAGTGGACCTACTTTAGTTTGGGTTCAGGACTTGAGAGCGTGAACATCTAGAGGTTTTATGTGATCCACGACGGATCATGATTTTGGATCCATGCCCTAACTTGTTTTCTACTATTACAGCCTTATATTCCTAGCTTATCATCCTCCCTATATTTGATTATGTCAGGGACTATCAAGGTCCTATGTTGTAAATAATCTTTTAAATATTTATATAACTTGATCTTGTGCTCTCTACTTTCAATTGGTTGGTTTGGTTTTATCCTTGCATCTAATATGGGATGGACCACTAACATCTATCCTATGTTAGATATGATGGTAGCTCCCCGTTTTTTCTAAGAGTGCTTAGTATTTTCTATTTCCACATTATTTTAAAATAAAATTTTTTTATAGTGAAAAATGAGGATCATATAGATGTTCATAATGCTAATCACAAAACATTTTATCTATTCACACATTAACAATTATCTTAGCATGTGTACGGTAAAATGGTCATAAATTTGTGTAGACACTTGAATTTGAGATTCAAAAAATTAATTCATTGGAATTCTAGTTCAATAATATTTATAATGATATCCATACTATAGGGTAAATTATTTTATTCAAAATATGACCCTTTCTTCATTCCAATGTAACTCATCAGTTAATCTTCAAAGTCTTAGAATGTTCCTTCATCAGTGTTTATTTGTCTTTTATTAAGCACATGAGAGTTAGATTTAGGAAACGGTGAAGGTTTTAGATTCTCCTCTTGGTTTTGATCTATTTTGGAAGCAGGTGGAGTGTTCTTTAATTGTCCCCCATCTTTTAAGTCTTATTTCAATTTTTATGATATTTTAAGAGGTTTTCCTGAGTGTTTTCCTTATCTTTCAAGGTGCTCAAAATTTTAAAGTCTCAAAGTAGAAGGATTTCTTGTTCAAGTGAATTTTTGGTAGCTTAACTTGAATTAAGTTATCACTTACCCTAATGTGTGAAGGGTATGCTTTGCATAACTTTTTTAGAGTGTTATTAAAAAACTGAAAGCATATGTTAGAGTGATTTTGTACATGCAAGTACGCTTGGTTAAATAAATGGAGTATGAGTAGAAAATTGTGAAAAAACAAGGTTTTTATGCATGGTTATAAGATTAAGTCTCTTGAAGATTTTATTTTAATATAGAATATATTTTGAATACATTGAAATTTAAGATAGTTTAGCATGTTTAATGTGTAACATAAAGTGGTTTGCCATGTTTTGGAGCATGTTGTAGAATTTTCTAACTCTATGATGGATTATGAGAGACCACGCATGAATCTTGATAAATTAATAAAATTACAAGCATGATAAGGTGTTAAGAATGTTTTATTCATGATTTTCAAGTGTTAGATATTATGTATGATTAGTGGTGGATGATTATTTTAGATTAAAAAAAACATGATAAAGCCTCAACAAAAGTGTTGAATGTGTCTATAGTAAACCAATCAAATTGTTAGAGTCAATACCAATCGACTAGTTTACCGGTTGACTAGTATGCCTAACCAGTTAATTAGTTATGAAAAATCATATGTTATTGTTTCGGTAAGCTACTAGCCTACTAGTTGGGATAGGAATAGCCCAATAGTCATGCCAATTGATTGTTTAATCCCAAGCTAGTAAACTAATTGTTCAATCCCAAATGTTGTGATTTCTATTATGAACCTAGATGATTCTATTAGTTATATGGACTAATCAACTAATTCCTGGGGGCATTATATGATATTTTTTAGGGTCACTTATGGAATTTTGACCATGTCTTGGACCTTAGTCTTAGGATTTGACCTAGACTTTAACTTAAGAATAGAAGTAACAATAAATGGATTATGTAATAGTTTGTATGTACATGGTTGGCAGTAATATTTTAGTTTCCCTAGCATAATTGGTGAAGGAAGGATATTATCACCCTAAAAAACCTTTAATAGGAATGATGTGATATGAGATCATTATGTGGTTGTATTTAGAATGGTATAGTATTTGGCCCTTGGTGCAAAATGAAATCTTAATCTAATAAGATACCAATCTTTTAAAGTGGAAGAACAATTGAGAACTATGGTGGGTTCAAATTATCCAATCTTTGATTAAATACCAAGTATTAGTTGACTTCATCTAGTTCTCTTATTATGTTCCTACAAGCAAGGCTCGAGTTGCATCTAATGTCTTTCCTACTTTAGATGTTGATGATGTACTAGAGAGTATCGATAATAAAGGCTCTAGTCACCTAAGTGAGTTTATTTGCCTTTAATCGGACTTTATGTTCATTAGTTTATTGGCTTCAGCCACACTTATGTCCACTTGATTATTTTGGATGGCTTCCACGGGTATTGAGATACTATAGGGGATAATAGAATCCATCGTTCATGATCATTCTATATATGTGGAATGAAATGGTCCTAACCTTGTGAAAAATAATTTAAAATAGAATAAACCTCATAGATACCTTGAGTGGTTTTACATTCCTTATGTGTTTTTATTATACGCATATAGTTGATGCAACCCATGAATTATAATTCTTGTGGTATGCAAGTTCCATTCATGATTTCATGTACATGATCAAGCATATCACTTCCAATGATTGTATGTGTAAGTATATCATGTTATGTTTACCTCGCATGTGCAAGAATAGTATGTAAGTTTGGTATGAGCATGATATGTATGTTTAGCATGACCTTATGTGAACCATGAACCTCCATAAAATGGTTAGTTTTGACTTGCTTGGTATATTGTATACTAATGTGCAAATTTATGGTAACCAACTTATTCAATGATTATGAGACTTAGAGCATGTTTGTGAGGATGGCCAATAGTTGGTTGTTCCCTATTTCAACTTAAGGTTATCTTAGCATAAGTATTTTAGAGGTATTTTCTCTGTTGATGTTCCCATGGTGATTAAGATAGATTTCTAGTTATAGTTGTTACTTGATTTGGCTATCAAACTCCCACTTTTCCTTATATTTTTGTATATGTTTTGGGGGCTTGAGAGCGTATGTTTGTAAACCTTAAATGTCTCAATATTCATGATATTTCTCTTATGTGTATATTTTGATCTAAGCTTTGTTGGTTTTGGATAGTCATCCTTGTATCAAGCATGAGTCAGGTGACGAAATACCTATTTTTATGTTAGATACAATGGTAACGCCCCATTTTCACAAGTTGATTATTTTACTTCTACAATCTTCCAACAAAATAAAAAAATAGTGAAAAATAGGGGTGTTACAATCATATTAGGTTACCAAAATGCTATCTATTATCTTATTTCCAATATTATTATTTATTTATTTTTAGATTTTGGGTGTAAGTTTTAGGATAAACTCATCCTTCACTTGGAATTCTCTCCCATGTCGATTTAAGTCAGCATATTTCTTCATATTATGAGAGAGTGTTACAATACTATATTTTGCTTCATATATCATTTCCTAATTATCCAATACATTTTTTTTGCACTGTAGAATATGATTATCTAATCCATTGCTTAACAACTTTAAATGGAGTCAAAGGTTTCCATCCCATAGCCAATTGAAAGAGATAAATTTTGTGGCACTACTTTGGTGAAGGTTTTTATAACACCCCCAAAATTCACTACTAAAAAATTTCATTTTATTTGAAAGTGTTAGCGGAAGCAAATTATAAAATCGTGAATTCTGGGGATATTACCACCACACTTAGTACCAGACCGGTTCACTCCTACCGTTCTAGTACTAAGTGCTAAAGCTAAAAGTGTAAAACATAATTTACAATCCATTTTCAAATCAGAGTACCACATCAAATCATTTATAAGAATAAAATCCACCAATGATGATTACTTTAACAACATTAACATTAAAACCATAAATTTAAAAGAGAAAGAGGAAAAAAACTAACGGTACCGGATAATTCCTTACTCTTTTTCCCGTTGCCTACTTGAGTAGCACTTGAAAAGACCTGTAAGGGGCATTGTCCATTGAATAGGCAGGGGCCCCACGAAGGGAATCCCTTCATTACTATAGTACTGAGTAATCCTTTAATACCACACTTAAAAACAGGCCCGCAATGCAACACATAATGCAAGCTATACACATATGAAATGAGAGGTGCATACATAACAATCACATATATAAAAAGGTTGCCACATATCAACAAGTTATAAGGTACGATCGATACTTTTGGGCCTTAAGCCATGTCATAGTGTAAAATCAATACATTCAGGCCTTAAGCCATTATTCCATCATCATTCAATCAATCTCATATTTTATATCCATGTGAGTGCGAGAACCTCACTATTATAGCCGGTGGATCGGTCACTTATAGGGCAGAATGCACCTAACTACTATTATATGCTGGTGGATCGGTCTCCAGGGCAAAACGCTCCTGGCCACTATTATTCGTCGGTGCACCGGTCTGGCCCCGACTCATATGGTGTTCCACTATAAGTGATTAGTATTTTTCCATAACTTTATTCACATACATAACTGGTTTTATTGAGCTCGGGACCCCCACTATTATTGTCGGTGGATCGGAATATATATCAACATCATCCAGGGTAACACGCTCCTGGGCCACTATTATATTTGGTGGATCGGTACTCATTATCATAAGTCAATTGGGCCCGGCTCATTAATCTTCCACTTTCATGATTAGTATTTTTCCTTTCTTTAATCAGCACAACAATTCTATTTATTTTCCTCGGACGGGAGATCAAGAACCTGGGACATAAAGGTACACCGGTCGTACCGGTGCTTACAAGCTGCTCGGTACCCTTCAACCACAAACCCAAGGACGCAAAGGCACCCTGGTCGTACTGGTGCATAAAGCTACTCAGTACCCTACCGACAAGGACACTTAATCCATAACTATGCATACCCCTAACTAGGTCTGTAGAGCTAGATAGAGTAAGATATACGGCCTGGCTGTGGCACAAAGGCACACCAGCAAATACCAGAATAATCGTGGACTAAACCACGTCTTTAGGGTAGCGACCCCTAAAGAGTCACCATTCCCGATCTCGAGGTCTTTCACTTTAAGTATTAGTGTCTTAATTAAGATGATCACAAAGAGCACAATAATCAGATACTTATCCACTTTCAATCATTCTGATATCATTAGTCGTTTCTTATTCAGACAGTTATCAAGATAACACAGAGAAATCATTAAGGCCACTATAATCTCATATAATTCTGAATTAAGATTTGTTCTCGTATACTTACTAATTATCAAATACTCTTACCTTACTAATCAGTGTTATTTAAATCATATTATGAAATTCCACAATCGCAATGACATGTTAGGTACAAATTACTTATTTACCCCTTATTTATATAATTGCTAAGTCATCCCTTCCTTACTTGACAATTACCATATTACCTTTCAAGTTGTATAATTACCAAATTAACCCTTATCCAATTTAGATTACCAAGTTATCTCCTATGCTTTTTAGATTACCATTCACCCCTCATAATTGCTACACTTAACATGTCTCCCATTTGGTTGGTTAGATTACCAATTTGCCCTTTTCTTTTATTACAATTAACAACTTGTCCTTTAGTTGGATAAATTACTAAATTACACATCTTCGCTATCATGATTGCCAATTTGTCCCTTTAGTAGGTTAAATAATTACTAACTCACCCTTTAGTCGATTGCGTTACCAAATTTCCCTTCTCCATCATCATAATTACCAAATTGCCCCTTACTTGGTTAAATTACCATTTTCCATTGTCATAATTACCATTCTACCCTTCTCAATTATTATGATTATCATTTTACCCCTTTCAATTATTGTAATTGCCATTTTACCCATTTTCATTTATTATAAATCCCAAATTACCCTTCTTCATAATTACAATCATTAATTTACCCTTCTTCATAATTATAATTACCAATTTACCCTTCTCCATTTTTATAATTACTATATTTCCCTTCTATATTATTTATAATTACCAATTTACCCTTCTCCATATTTATAATTATTAATTTACCCTTCTCCATAATAATAATTATCAATTTACCCTTCTCCATTTTTATAAACATTATGTTGCCCTTCTATAATTATAATTTAATTACCAAATTACCCTTCGTCGTTTCTATAATTACCAAGTTACCCCTTACTCCCAAGTTTGCCATTAACATCCTTTTATTTACAAGATTACCCTTCTACCCCCTTACTTCCAAATTGCCAAAATATCCTTTTATTTGTAAAAATTACCATTTTGTCCCTTACATCCAATTTTACCATATTACCCTTTTGCTTACAAATTACCATAATATCCTCCTTCATCCAAAATTACTATTTTATCCCTTACTTCCAAAATTACCATTCTTACCACTTACTTATAAAATTACTATATTGCCCTTTGACTCCAAAATTACCATAATACCCCTTTACTTATAAAATTATCATTTTGCCATTTAATCATAAAATTGCCATATTGTTCTTTTGCCTCAAAAATTACCGTAATACCCTTCTTTCTCACAACTTACAATTTTATCCTTTTACTTATAGAATTATCATTTTACTCCTTTCTTTTGAAATTACCAAAATACCCTTTTGCTTACAAAATCACCGTTTTACCCCTTTCTTTCAAAATTTCCAAAATACCCTTTTCACTTATAAAATTCCCACTTAACCCCTTTATTACGCCACTTTTATGAATTTACCACCACTACATAAAATACTAATATTAGCACTTCATTCTTATCATTTAACTCCACCAACTTGTCATTATTCAACATAATACTCACTAGCAACTACATATATTAGAACACATACTTCATAAGCGTATTACTAAAATACCCTTAGACAATGATATTATTCATGCATTAGCAACATAATACATTATAGACAAGCATTTAACATTTCCATCAAATATCAAACTCATTCCTTAAGTATCATCTCTACACATGGCACAAAAGCTTTCATAATTTTCTTTTTCTTTTCTTTTTATCAATCAATATAAGCAACCATATATATCATACTAGGTAACACAAAACATGCATAAAAACATACTAAAATCCCTAATGTGATAGCATACGTTTTCCATGTATTTAAGTGAGGTTTAACGATTACCTTAATCCCGTAAAATTGGATCTTACCGGTATCCCGGTTAAAGATTCAAGCTTTAATTAGCGAAACCAATACCTAAAAATAATGTCAAAACTTATCATATTAGGTGTAAGAAAAACCAAAGCATAAAAATTTATAAAACTTAATTAATGAAACACTTAACTTAAAATGCTATTATACCTTCAAAATTTTATATTAAAATACTAAAGTAGGCAGCAGCTCATCCTACTCATGCAACATGAGCTGCATACACAATAAAAAGGAGGAAGGCTCGAAGAGAAGGGTGAGAGGAGGGAAAATGGCTATTTTTGGGTTGGGGTCTTTAGGCTAGAAAAGAAGATAGATGGGGGAGGTTTCAAGGCAATGGAATGGTGCAGGAGTGAAGAGGGGGTGTAGGTGGAGGCTAAGGATGGGTTGTTGGCGGCCAAAGATGGCTGTCGAGGTGGGTCGAGGTGGAGAGGCTGAGAAGGAAAGAAAAGAGGAGGGAAAAATGAAGGGGTTCGAGGACTTGTTTCGGCCAACCAATGTATGGGGATCGTAGAGGAGGTTTTAGGGTGTCGAATGGTGGGTTTGGTGGTCGGACGGCGACGAAAGGAGTGGTTGCAGGTGGCTTGGCAATAAGGGAGAAAAGTGGGGAGAAAAAGAAGAGGTGGAGAAAGGAGGAGCTGTAGGGGCTCGAGGGTGGCTTGGGGGGTCTCGTGGTGGCGCAGGGCAGTAGCAGGTGGTGGCAGAAGGCGGCGCAGGGGGTCAGTGAGGCGTTTAGAGTGGCGGCTGGCGGCGGCGAGCAAAAACGGGGGAAAATGGGAAGGAGGAGAAAATGAAAGAAAAGGATCGGGGAAGGGAAACTAAGGCTAGAAAAATGGGGCAAGGGTTGCTGGTGGGGAGAAGAAAAAGAATAGGGAGAGAAAGGGGGAGTCGGTGGCCGGTCGGCTCTGTAGTACAGTGGCAGGCAGGGGAAAGGGAAGGAAGAAGAAGGAAAGGAAGAGGGGCACGCGAGCTATGGTATAGGGATTGGTGTGGTTCGAAATAGGAAAGAAAGTGACGGGGAAGGGAGAGGGAGTAGCAAGGAGGTAGGTGGTGGCCGGGTATGGCAGTTGCAGGCGGTTGGCATGCTCAGACATGGCAGGAGGAGATGTTGGTCAGGCGTGGAAGAAGAGAGAAAGGAAGGAGGTGCAAACGGCTAGACCGGCACAGGAAAGAAGGGGAGGCCGGTCGGTCCAGTCTGGAAAAAAAGAAGGAGAGACAGGCTGCGTCGCACGGGCCACGCGGGAGAGGGAGGAAGGAAAGGGGAGGGAGAGATGGGTCGAGGCCTAGTGCACAGGGGAGAGGTGAAGGGCTGGCCTGGCGGCTCGAAGGAAGAAAAGGAAGAGAAAAGAAGAAAAGGAAAAAAAGGTGAAAAGGGAAAAAAGGGGAATGGGAAAATAGGGAAAATAAAATAAATAAATTTATAAAATCATAAAATGTAATATTCTTGATAAATTATTTAATTTAAAATTTTAATTCATTATAATATAATATATTGGTTTAAAAAGGGTAAAGTTAGTAAAATATTAGTTTAGAAAATTATTTAAATAAAAATAGCATGATACAATAACAAAATATCTATTTTAATTTACTAAATATTTCCGTCCAAATTTATATACTTAAAAATCCATAAAATAATTAAATTTAATAATTTTAAAAGCTAATTTATTTCAAATAAAAGTTATTTATTAAATTATAGGTTTTCTAAAATTTATAGGGATTAAAGTTGTAACAAAACTAGGTCGAGTCCAACAATTCAAACTAATTCGTATGAAAAATCATCACATAATGTGTCAAGTATTCTTCTAACAAGACATTGATTCTTTCTATTTGGTTATCCATTTGTAGGTGATTAATAGTAGAGGCCTTTAATTGTGAGCCCATTAAATTGAAAAGTATGTTCTAGAACTTACATGTAAGTTGTGTATCTTAATAAGTAACTATCTTATATCCACTAGAGATGTCAATATCATTCTAAGCACCCCAAGCATTTATGTGCTAGTGTCCCATATTTGAAATAAAAGATTCATAGCATTTGTGTGCCCCTTTGCAATCTACACAAGTTTTTTATTGTTGTTTTGTAATCCTTCAAGTGTCATTAGTCCCTTCTTAGGCTAGTTAGGAGAAGAATCCTAATACCATCACAATGGGATCGAGTTTTTTTTTTTAAACTCTCAAACTTTATGTTGTGACCATTTAGTATTAGAGCCTTAAAATCTCACCATGCCTCAATTCTTGGGAGTTCTACATTGAATTTATCATCAGTTTTGGTATGCCACCAAAACTTTGTACCTCCAACGAGAAACACATATGCAACCAAAATCTTTTCATAATCTCAAACTCTAACTACACTAAAATATTGCTCCATGTCCTATATAAAAGTTTCTAGTTCATTTGAATATCAAGTATGATCAAAGGATTTTGGGTCTGGGATCTTGAGGAAGCACATATGCTGACCATTTTCATTGAATTCTCTATGAATATGATTTGGAAGGTTCATGGATCAAAACGTAGGTTATCAATTTCATTAGTTTGGTCTTTATTTTCTTCCCCTAATATTTTTAGACATTAGTCGTATCCTGTAAATCAGCAATGATTTTGTTTTTTACTAAAGCCTTTAAATCTGCTTAATGAGATTGCAATATACCCATCACCAAAAATTTTGAATTATGTGCACCATTTTCTTTACCAGGAGAGGGAATGTCCAAAAATGTCTATGCAACCATTTCAATAACATGAGTCATACTACTTTTGATTTTTATTATTCCATTTTGATTTGTTTCCATCAGTACTTTGATGCCAAATCTAATGATAGGTTCTTCTTCCCAAAATTTTTGTTAGAAAAATATTTATAATGTCATTACCTAAATAAGAGGGGTAGATATAGATTAAGATGAATATTTTAAAATACTTTTTGTATGCTATTAATTTAATGAGTGAAAGCTATTTTAATTTTATGTAGATTGAGGATATTGAAGATGAATGAAGATAATAGTATTTAAAATTTAGCTTTTGCCTCCTTTTTACCCCAATTTCAGGTGATGAAGATAATGTGAATTTAATTAAATAGTTAACCTTAATTAACTTAAATAAATATTACTAAATAGTTTTTTAAATATAGTGAACATATGCACCGGATTTCGCCATCAGCCCGGCCGGCGACAGGGTAGTGCAACTCGAGTCTTCTCTAATCCTTCCCTTTGCCGTAGGCCCGTATATCATCATTCAACGGCGAGATCGCAGCTGCTGGAATTCGGACCCATGAGCACTTCGTACTCGCTCAGAGTCCTCGGCTTTAGGAGAATTCTTCTAAGAGTCACGAATAACAGTCAATTGAAATTCCGCACCTCCGCTCCTCTTACGAGTAGTATACCTTTCCTATTCTGTCTGCATTTTAGCACTTGGAGAATTGATCTAAAAAGTGTCTATTTTGATTCAGGAACTGCTCTAATAGATAAAAGAGCGTCTTCATTGTCCACATTGTCTTCGTCATCATTCTATTCATCCAAGAGCATACGGGTCTCGTCTTCACCATTCCGTGATTTTCAAACCAGTCATGCTATAAGGAAGTTGAGGACTTCTACTCCTCTTTGCATGGGTCGGCGTTCAAGTAAAATTGCGGGTAGGAAGGTATCTAGTCCTGTTTATGCTCATCTCTCCCTCTCGATATACTCAAATATCAATGCTGTGATTCATTGCGGATTTAATTTCGTCCTGGACCTGTTTGATAAAATGCTTGATAGACATCAAGGTGCAAGCACCCTGTTTAGGGCTAACTGCTATGCTATTTGCGTGGCTATTTGGACCGTTCTTATATACATATATATATTGTTGGGAAAGTACGTATTTCATTTATATACTGAAGAAATTTATGTACGAGTTAGAGATACGGAAGCATCAACTGAATGAACATGACTCTTGAACTTTTCACTCGTTGACTCATGTAAACACCTTGGACTTATAGCTATTGCAAAAGACCTAGCTAGAACACTTTTTGGGATAGATTTCTGTTGAAAAATCTTATTGTTCCTGGTTTTCCGAATTTTATACGGTGTTGTAGCAATTATACCTTGCAATAATTCAACCTTCACTTTCTTTTGCCACCTTGGCTGCATCAGTTAGAAAGCGCTGCCGATCACATAAACCCAATCGCCATCCTCCCATGCATGCAAGAACATCCGTAAGGATTTTCATTTGGCCACATATGATGAATGGTTTCAGGTTGCTGGCAAAATACACAATTACTATCAGGCAACGTTTTCACCTTCACAAGCTGGTCTTTGGTTGCCAAACATTCATTGGCAGCTAACCACATGAGGAAATGGCATTTTGGTGCAGCAGCATTAGCCCATTCTGTCCTACACCAAGGCTTAACAAGCTTTTCTTACAAAACAAATTATAAACCTTATTAATATGGTAAGTGTCATCAGCAATTCAAGAATTAATGATGGGAAGTAGACATACACGCATTTGAAAAATGCTTTGTGTAGTCCAGGCTGCATGTTGAGAGAGCTCAAAGCTTCCCATATCACATCCTTTTAAGTATCTCGTATGAATCCATTGCACCTACAAAGTTTCTTTACGAAGCTTTATGTTCCATAAGTGCTTATCAAGAGCAACAACGTTCCATGCTTCTATATCCAAAATACCCAACCCTCCCTCCTTAGGTAGACAACAAGTTGTCCAAGCTACTAGAGCTTTGTGTTTGGCTCATACAATTAAATATCGGTCCGGATACGCTATATCGGCCGATATTTATCGGATTTTGGGTTAGCTGATACGCGAAATTGGCGATACGCGATGGATTTAGAATTTCACGTATTTATCGGCGATATATCGGTAATCGACCGATATTTGCCGATATTTTACCGATATTTACCAATATTTGCCGATATTTGCCGATATTTACCGATATTTGCTAATATTTATTGTGAAAAAAAATAAAAAATCACACCACGACGATCGCGACATATAAAATATCGTTTGCGATGCTCCAATACCGCAATACCGCTACCGCGACTGCGACCGCAATTTTATTGCTTGGTTTGGCTTCACTACCTCTTGTCTGAAGAAAGGTGCGGCATGCAATGGTGATGCTTTTTTTGGGAGCAACAAAGTCTGGCACTAGAGCATTGGAATACCAAACAAAACACTAGTGATAAGCTGGTGGTGCCCTACATTAGACAAGAGTCTTGACATCCACTGCTAGATCTTATGCATGAGTTTATCAACCAAGCTGTTCAACTAGTGGGAAGAGAGCCTTGCAGTAGAGACAGAAGCTCAGATACTTGAAAGGGAAAGCACCTCCCTGGAATGAAGAAATACACTGGAGCTCATCCTGTATATGATTATTTAATACTCCATGAAAAAAGAAGCTCTTATGATTACTTATGTACAGACCCCAGTGATTACTAAAGGCGTGGATTTGATCCAATAAGCACCAAACTGAACTTGTATTGCCTCTATCAACAAATGAGAGATTAATAATCTGCAATTTCTTGCATTGAGGGTGACCATGAAAGTTCGAGTTGATCCATAAACCTCTTAGCGTACGTGTAAAATACTCCATTGCAATAAGAAAGAGATTTGGGAATATTGGGTCTCCTTGGCATACACCTCTTCTCTTAGGGAAAGGCATAGCGGAATTTCCATTTAGCAAAAGAGAGTAGCCAACCCCACTTACACAACCCATTACAACTCGAACGAAGTGGGGAGGGAAGTTTAAGCCAAACATAATTTGGCCCAGGAACTTCTAATTCAAAGTATCATAAGCCTTTTTTAGATCCACTTAAAGCATGCACCTCAGGGTGATATGCTTTTGTTTAATGCTGCAAAAGATCGTAAGGACATTTTCACCAAGGGACTGCCCTTTGATAAAGGCAACCTGTGACATGTTGCAATCGTTTCAGAGTGCTTTAGTAAGGATTTTGTAGAGCAATGTGCAACAAGCAATAGGATGAAACTCGTTAACTTTCTCAGGATTAACAACCTTAGAAAAGAGAGATAATGAGGTGTGATTAAGGAATTTTGGGAATGTTTTCCAATGTGAACTGCAGTAGTAGGACAGGAGCAGTCACATGCTCACCTTGCATTGGAAATTGTTGAGCTTTATGAGGTTCATGTTTTGTTTTTAACGTGGGGCATGTGTAACTGGATGGCCTGTAGAATTACATTCAGTGCAATACAAAGGTCTCCATTCACAGTGTTTAGGTTGAATCAGGGTATCACAAGCAGGGTCTTCAAGTTCCACAGAGTCAACAAGCCTTTTGTCACCTCCACCTCCACCAATATCCGAGCATAAGAAATTTGATTACCAGCAAGTGTTAGGCCATCAATCTGCAAAGGATTTCCTACTGCACTTGCAATACGGCTAAGCAAGTCTATATCCCAATACTCCAAGGGGAGATGAGGTAGCTTGATCCATAAGGGGATGAAGTGGAATCATTCTTTAATGAATTTAAATTTCTTGTTCTGGTGCCTCAAAATGTCCAGCAATGACATGCTGCGATCTTATCTTGATATGAAGGATTGGTTAACTTGATGATAATGAAGCTATCTCCATGAGAAGATACTAGGCTTGGCAATATCAATCCACTGAGATTTGACAAAACCAGTAATCTGCGACAGTGAAGCCCGAAGGCCAATTACATAACCTACCAAGGCTCCTTCCCATTTATCATGATTTATATTAATTTATTTCTTTTGAATTTTGTCCCTCCAGGACATTGGAGGATTTTCCAAATGCTCAAGGTTGATGTGATTATCTGGTACCATTTTAGGGTTCAGCCGATGATCTTCTGGTATCAAAGGGACACCACAATCAACCCTACCATTGAAGCAATTGAGTTCCAGTTTAAATTATCCTCAGCAGGATTATTGTTCCCTTGGGATTTCGGTGTTTGACTGCAATTCAAATCATCATCATTTGGATCTAGCTGTACAATGGGGGCCTTTGTTCCCAAAGCAGGGGTAGTGGATGATCATGGCATAGGTCTGGCAGTCCTAGTTGCTGATTTACTTGTGGCAGCAGTTCTTCTTGTTTTTGCCATTGGGAGAACAGGAGCAGCGGCTAGGTCAAAAAACTATTAGAGAGTTCTAAACCATTCTTGTATTATTCAGCGTGGATGTGATGAATAGGAAGATTGTTGTACATTGAGATGTGCTCGCATCTGCTTCTTCTAGCTGTTGTTGAGATACTGTGAGTTTTGCTACTTCAATTTGATATATGCAAATACGGAGCTGATGCATTTTCCTTTTTCTTTTGGCTGAGAGCCTTTTGAGTCTAATGGTTTGGCACAAGTCAATACAATCACATATTTCTAACTTGAAACCCGTAGTACCTAGATCCAGTCTTAACTATAGTACAAGACTTCATTACTAAAAAATATGCATGTATTTAAATTACAATAAGTGATCTCTAAGAGCAATGATCACTGAAACAAGTAAACCCTATCCCTAATTTGTGCACAAGCTCTCAACAAAATAATTGATATGAAGAAATAAATGTTTTTCTTCTTCCCAAGAATGAAGAGTGTTGTAGAAGTTGTTATTGAGCTCATTACTAGGAGCCTGCATGCCTTCAAAAGCTCCATTGTTCCTTTCTGATGAATAGCTGACCGTAGATACCCATAGTAATTCCTTGATGTCCTGAAAATAAACCTTCCGAAATGAAGAGTTCATTTAAAACCGTTCCTTGCACGCCTTTCAAAACCTTTATGAAATATTACCTTCAAACTCTTGAAGTCCTAGCCATTTTACAGTGATGGAGGAGATACTTGACATTTTCATCCTCTTTTCTACCCAAGAAAACACCTGCTTACCAAGACGTCTCCCTATTTTCATATAATCGAGAGTCTAGCTTGGATTTTGATTGACCTGCTTGCTTGATAGGTTCCCAATTTCTGTGTTTAGGTTATTTGATTTATGTTTCTTATTTTCGCTGTCGGTTTTGATTTGATAATTGGGTTATTTTAAGTGATTTCATCTCTTGAGTTTGGTATTTGATCTAGTTGGGAAACATTTTATTATGACGTTAACTCGGTAAGCATGCTATGTTTACAGAGTGCTCAAGATCTAAAGAAGGCAAAGCTGTATTCAAAAATTGGCAAGGAAGTGGTGTCGGCGTAAGTTTCTCTGTCAATCTCCTTTTCTTCTTCTTTTAACCTTATAGTGCGGGACAGTTTTTTTAGCTTTCTTGTTTAAACTGTTTCATTAGATCAGATGGTTACAAACTGCAACACCACATGAGATGAAAGACTAAAATTCTTTCTGGATGTAACTTGTCTTTTTGTTCTACTTGTGTTCTTTTTCCAAATGGTTTGTTGCCAGCGTCAAATTTTTTTTTCTTTGATTCTCTCTCTCATTTGTTATCCCCTGTTTTTGCTTTTGCTTCACTGTTATATAAGGGTTTTCTCAATCTTTTATCACAGTTGCTCGCATGATTCCAGCTATAGTGTATGCTTATAGTATTTAGTGTTCTCTGATGATGCAGTGTGAAGAGAGGGGGTCCAAGTCCTGTCTCAAATTCAATTCTGGCTGGTGTTATTGAGAAAGCAAAGGAGCTTGATGTTCCTAAAGAAATTGTCGAACGCAACATTAAAAAAGCCTCTGACAAGGGACAAGAGGCTTATGTTGAGAAAATTTATGAGGTATGCAGACTAAGTAATTAGGACCATGGTTCTAACTGTGTTTGTTGCTGTTGATTTGCGTTGAATTTCTGTATACATAATTCTTTTTATCTGATGTTGTTTGCATATTGCGGTTTCCTTTTCACCCTCAAAGGTATTATTAATTGTTACCCAGGTTTATGGGTTTGGGGGAGTTGGCATGGTGGTTGATGCATTAACAGATAAAGTAACTAGATCAGTAGCGACGGTGCGACAGGTGGTTAAGGACAGTGGTGGAAAGATGGCAGATTCTGGGTCTGTCATGTTTAGATTCAAACGTGCTCGTGCTGTAAATGTCAAAGTTGGTGATGCAGATAAAGACAAACTCCTAGCCATTGCTTTGGATGCTGGTGCCGAGGATGTGGTTGAACCCACAGATAATGAAGATGATATCACAGATGATCACCAAGAAAGGTGAGCTACTAATTGAACTGCAATGCTCTATTTGGTTCATGGAAAGTTTTAAAGAAAATAAAGAGAAATAATTTTTTGTGTTTGGTCTACGTGAGATAATGAAACAGAAAAAAAAAAAAAAATTTGTTGAAGATTAACTATATAATTTTTTTGAAAAAAAGTATGAAGAAAACTATTTTGATTTTAATTTTCTTTCCCTTAAACTTTCTCAAAATCAAATAGAGCCTAAAAGTTTGGCGATCATATGTCAGCTAGAAGTAGACCAGTTTCAATTTTGAATAATCATTTGAACTGACTGCAAGAGTTGCTTAGTTGTAAAGCCATTTCCTTCTTCCTATCTAACAGCTATTACAAAATTATAAGTTCACCAGAGGACTATTCTGCTATACTAACAAAGCTACGCGAGGAAGGAATAAGGTTTGAACCTGACAATGGAATGGAACTAGTTCCGATCACTCCTGTAGAGGTATGGTTCTTCTGCATGCTGTCTCTTACTCATCTAAACTGATCTATGCCTCCCAACTTTTATGATCTATAAATTGGGGTTGGTGGCAACATTCATAATCTATAAATTGGTTTGATGCCAACATTCTTGTCCACAGGTGGATGATGAAGCTGTGGAGTTGAACAAGGAACTGATGTCCAAGTTACTTGAGCTTGAGGATGTTGATGCTGTGTATACAGATCAAAAATGATTGCTCTTAGATAAATGGAGTTCCCTTTTGAGTAAGATACTGAAGCTGGTGGCGATTAGTTCTTATTGACAGGAAGTTCATAGCCAGGAAATTTCTGGACTACCTGCATTTACTCTCTTCCCCATTATGTACCAATGTCTGAGAGAAGAAATTGTTCAATCCTGCTTGTAGTGCTTCTTGGCAATGCTTAGTTTTTATTTTTATTATTTTTTTGTTTTTTTTTTAATTTATTTATCATAGATTCAATAATAGATGTGAAATATCTCAAGCTTTCAGACAGTGGGATTCTTTGGACCCCCGTGGTTAATCAGTTGGTATAAGGTTTTACTACCCTCTTTATTTTCTCATACATAGTATAAGAATGCGGTAAGATAAACAGAAGAAACGTTATTTATTTCACTTGTCTTAATAGATGTCTATGTCTATATATATATATAGCCACTGATTTTGTTGGCTAAACATGCTTATACCTGTTATATTCTCCTATCCACATGGCTTCAACTGATATTGTATCATATGCACACAAGAACAAAAGTTTACGAACAAATTAATATATGTAATGCCTAAAGCTCCAACGGTAATAAGGTTGTAGGTGGGCGAATTTGTTCAAGATTGTCCTAATTAGTTCGTTGGAACCCAGCATCCATGAAGGCCATAAGGCAGACCATACGGGAACTTGGCTCGCGCAATCTCCTTGAATGTGGAGCCATCTAACAGCACCGCGTAGCCCTCTCCATCTTTGTCACTTACCAGAGAAATTACAACACCTGCAGCAACCAAAAGATGAATTGTTTATGTGGATGTTGGGTGAAGAGCTTCAAGTAAGTTCAGATACAGATGTAAAGGATTGAGTGAAGAGCAAGTTAAGAGAGAAGGAGGGGAGGAGGGGGAGAGAGAGAGAGAGAGAGAGAGAGCTGACCATCATCTTCCTCCGTTGCCCCTGGACGAGCCACGAAGAAGGGTTCAGAGGGCACTGCACCTTCTTGATGCCAATATTTCACCTCTTTCTCGACCAAATCAATCTGTGGCGTGTGGTTAGAGAGAAAGTTCATTAAGGGACTGTACATGTGATTGCCCTAGAAGTAGCTAGGGTCAAACTGATGGGGAGTATGTATGTATGTATGTATAGTATATGTATATCTGTATGTATATGGCCTACCTTAGTGATAGTATTGGGGAAGTTGCAAGGGCGATGAGCCCCACAAGCATAGGCATAACGATATTTCTTGCCCAGGTAGGCTGGGTTAATGCTGCACATGTCCATTCCTCTACCATGCTTCTCTGGGTCCACTGCCGCCTCTAACTTCCCATACGGACTTCCATCCATAGGTATTGTGAAACGACCGACCCTGTACGTATAGTAAGTATATGTTGCATCACTTCTATCTGAAAAACTAATAATTAATTGCAACAAACGATTAGTTTAATTAATTACCTTGCGTCTGGCAAGACATCTTTTCCTATAAACGAGCGTAGGTTCTGCAGCCTGAGCTGATCAAGGATCGAAGTATCTGCATTATGCTCACAACAATCCACGATAACCGCCGTTACTTTCCCGTTTTCGTCTCTTTCCTCGTAGGCGTTGATGAAATGGAATGTCACGTACAATGGCACCTCCACACTTGCCGCCTTCAAAATTGTATTTATAATATGTTATTATTATTGTTGGAAAATTAAGGACGAATTCAAGAAACGGCTTCGCACAGTTATCGGTAGAATTTGGAAGGGAAGATATTTGGAAGATGATAATATAGAAAGAGAGAAGGGGAAAATAAAAGGGAGAATAATGGACGGATAAACGGAAACGAAGGGGAAAGAGGGCGGGGAATAACAGCATGCATACAATATTTCCAGAAGCTCTATGCATGACATGCATAAAGGCTTTTGACTCCGGATGCCACTGAAACTTGTACAGTGGTGTGGGCTCCGCCCTCAGCAAATTCCTCACAGAGTATCTCAGTGGCATCTCAGGCACGATGACGTATTCCTCCGTCACAGCAAACGAATGGACCCACCCCGGAGTAGGCCCACCCCGACAGTTCACTCGTCCGATCACCTTCCGTTCATTAGTTCCAGGCTTCATCGCAGCCACCAGGTACCCGGAATGCACCAAATCAGGCACCAGCGTTAAAAACTCTGTTTCCGTCACAACAGGATGAGCCGAATGTAGCAGCAGGCCTACCAAATCATCGGTATACTCGAACCTCCCCAGTGTGTCCAGTGTATTCGGATCGATAACAATCGAACCTTTCTGGGTCTCTGTGAGGCAGACTACTCGTCCGTCTCCAAGCTGGACGACGCCGGTGCTTGCATTATCGGTCAACGATGATCCGGAGAACAAGCCGGCTAAGTCGCCCACGTAGGCTAAGAAATTCTCGGGTTTTGGGGTCTCCGAGAATTCGCGGTAACAGATCTTTTGATTCTTTTTGGCTGATTTATACGCCTCGGATTCAATCTGGCGGTGACCGAGTTGTACCACGCCGTCCTCGAAACGGAGCTTGACTAAGGTGGCGTAGCCGTCGAAAAGATGTCTTACATGGTAGTCTCCAATCTGCCATACGCCTGGACCGTTCCTCAAATATGTTCCGCGCTGCAAATTATTTTTAACGAAAAAAAATTGAATCAATGACACAAAAGTTCATCACTTTCCTTGGTTCTTTCATTAGGTTTTTTTTTTAACACCAGTAGGGGAAGGGGTAAAGGGGAGAGGAGAGCACACGATAGTCGATAATAATCGATGTCAATAAAAAAAATCTTAATATCATTTTTTAATATTTAACTAGTTTCAAACCCTTAATCAAGTGCTATAAAT
Organism: Tamarix austromongolica; assembly: GCA_039764185.1. NCBI lineage: Eukaryota > Viridiplantae > Streptophyta > Magnoliopsida > Caryophyllales > Tamaricaceae > Tamarix > Tamarix austromongolica. The sequence goes on along the minus strand of CM077808.1, from coordinate 16,808,906 downwards.
AACTATCGGAAATTGTTTTATTTAAATAATTGATTCTACCTTTATCACTTTATGCATATATATATCTTAGCATTATGAATAATTAATAAGCCGCACGTAAAAAAAAAAAACAAAAAGAGGTGGAAACATATTGTGTTTTTAGAAATGGTTGTTAGTTATTGTTATTTTATTTAGAAAATAAATTTATTAAAACTAATTATTTAAGTCTAAAACGCTTATCAAACATATAATTAATTGGCTAGCTATCAAATGAAAGTGCACGGTAAACATACTAAGGAAATATTAAATTGCATATAAATAAAAAAATCGTAAATGTACCAGCCATGATGGTACGTCTCCTTCCACCATAAGTTCTCCTTCCCATTTTTCCTGCCTAATGCTTTTCCAAGCTGCAAGTGTGCCGTCACCCCTTATCAGTTCGCCTCCGGTGACACGATCTGGTAGTGGCAGAGGTGGCAGCGGAGATGGACATGGAGGTGGAAGGATAGGAGAGGGAGCGATGGCACTAGGTTTGAACGTGACGTTAGTCACCCCCTGGTTTCTTTTGTCATGCTTGTAATAAAAACTGTTGCTTCCGAAACTGAATGGACTCAAATCATGTTTCAGATAATCCCTTCTGTTGTCAGAGACTTGCAAGGTTGACGGAGAACGGGTAAGTAATGCTATGGAAGACATGAATGGTAACGCAACGAGATATTGAAACAGATGGGTGGAACTTGATTATTCATATTGGGAGTAGGGACTAACATAACAGGTATTTATAGCTAGATGGAGAAAAAAGTTCAATAATTCAGAATAGTGGAAATTAAAGGAAGTTTTGTCTGCATATAGACATTAAAATATGTAATCTATTAATTTAACAAAATGTTCAAAACTGCGTTTATCTTTCTAATATAATGTATATAAAGTATCTGTAGAAATCAATAACATTTATTAAAGGACCTATAACTTAAAAGGTCAGATATAATAAGAATCGTGGGATGCATTTTTTAACGTATAAATAAAAACTAAGAATTTATCAAAATTGATATCAAAAACTCTAAACAAATCCTTTTGATATCATGTAATTAAAGAGATACCTAGCTTCTTATGATTTGCTCTTATCACAAGATACTCATTAATTTCTAGTTGAGAAATCTAGAAAATTTATAATATATTTGACAAAACTAGCTAAAAAACTAAATAAAATATTAAAAGCTACATGCAAACTTATAAACTAATAGTCACTTGATGTAGGGTTCTTTTTTTTTTTTACAAAAAAAAAAAGAAAAGAAAAATCTTATAAACTAATAAAAAGTTACTTGTCAAATGGAGATTTTTAAAATTAAGTTAGTTTTAATGAGTCAAAAGTTAGCTTTTAAGCTATCTTAGGTCATGTCAAATACACACTTAAACTTAGCAAAAGTATTCGGTTTGTCCCATGTAGCTTAAATTTATTCCTTTAAAGTCATCTTAAAATTTTGGTAAGGCTTTTATTTATATTAAGTAAAAGAATACACTCTTTATATCCTCTAATTTATTAAAATTATCTACTGATATACGGTGTCTAATTATAATAAATATTATTTTAGACTTTTATAATTATTGAGAAAGTATGAAAATTGACAATTGTATCCTTATTAAATATATATTTCATTAAATAATGTTTATATATAGTAGAAAATATCTAATGAATGAACTCACTTTTTATTCTTAAAATCAAAAATGATGCGTACTTTAAATAAAAGAGACTTTGCAAGCATCGACAGTTCGGCACTTATTATGAATAAGACAATTATTATGAATAAGATGTAGTATCATATAAGTTCCAATGAGGACACTTACGAGTAATGAGATGAAATAAGGCATATAACAATAAAGTTGATGATTTAGCATTACAATAAGGGCTTGTTTGGTATGGGAATAGGAGTAGAAAAATTTTCTCTTTATTTTATATCTTAATTTGATCTAAAATAGATATTTATTAAAATAAAAATATTTAAATTTAAATAAAATATATAAAATATAGGAATAATTTTTCCATATCTATGTTACTCCATATCAAACGAGCACTAAAAGTTATTTTGACTGTTTGCTGAGTTTTGACGATTTTCAAATGATAAAAGTTAACAACGTGGGACCAAGGAGCTAATGAATAATATATGTACAATAATAGGATTTTTTTCTATCTAGTAGAGCAAATCTAAAATAATAAATCGACATAGAAATTACAATATCCGCATTCAAAATAAAGATCTTTTATCAATTTAGATAATATTTTAAAAGTTAATAAGTTGACACTTAAAATTTAAATTATCTTTTTTAATTAAAAAATAATATAAAAAATAAATGCATAGAAGAAGAAAGGGGAAAAAAGCAGGTAACAATAGAAATCAACCTTTCACTTTTCTATAAAAAATTTATATTTAAAATAAAAAAAATTACTTTTAAAAGAATTCTCTTTGCGAAATAGAGCAAGTACTGCAGGACGATTGAATGGTTAATATCGTCTATTAAATAATAATATCATGGTTGATACTGTAATAAATAATGATTTCACACTAGCCATATCATCTTACATGTACATTTAAGATGATTTGCCTCTATCGGTACATGCTCATAGGTTTTCAATTGAGGAAATCCAGAAAAATTAAATTTAGTAAAGGCACACTCCATCTATTTCTAAGTATTTATAACTTTTCAACACACAAATTAAGAGGTTTTAAATGTTATAGTAAATGATATATATATCTAAATTACCTAAACTACTTTTATCGGAACTTGAATGCCTTTGTTATTATGATATGCATTGATGATGTGAGAAAGAAAAATGAAAATTAAATTCAATAAAATAAATTAAATTATTTATTATTTTCATAAAAAAAATTATAAAACAAACAAAAAATTTATGGATCTTCTATTATGAAACATAGGGAATGCTAAATAACAAAATGAGGATTGTTTATATATATAGTGAGAATTAAATGCAACTAAATCAATAAATATTTAGATATTATTATATATGTAGAAATATGTTTTTAATTAATTAGGGAAAAATTATATTTTGCAAAAATAATAATTTTCAATGATACAGTACTTGAAAAAAAGTAATATTTATGTACAAATATGATATTTTCTATTTGCATATTGATTATGATAGTTGTTATATATTTTACAATTGTCCAACAAATCAATGGCTTTAGAGTACTGCATGATCTATTTTTCTTTCATAATGAAAGTTGGTCACTATTAGAGATGGTGAATAGACCATATCATGTTAAAACCAAGTTTTTTATGCAATTCGATCAGGCCAATTTCATGAACATATTTATTTAGAGTTTGTGATGATACAGATCATTAGTCTCTATCAAACTAGGTTGAGTGGATGTTGGCCCAGTTTAGAGTCAAATCCATCAAACGTCTTTGAACTCGTGTTTGACACAATTCTACAAACTCCAACTTAGATTGAGTTTGGATCAGGTCGAGTCAAGTCGGGTCGGGTTTGGGTTGAGTGAATTTTATTTATAATTTAAATTAACATTTTTTGTTATTACTTTAATAAAAAAAATTAAATTTTATGATTTGTTATTACTTTTATGTTTATTATAATAATTATCATCACAATATATGTAATCATGACAAGCTATTATAATATATATGCAATAATAACAAACTATTATCATATATACGTAATATTAATCACAATAATTATTATAGTTATGGTTATAAATATAGTTATAACTGTTATTATAAATATCAATATAATTATTTGTATGATTGTTATAATAATTATAATTATAACATTAAATATTATAATTATTAAGTTTAAAAATAGAATAATTATTATCATTAATATTATAACTATAAAATTTATTATTATTATTATAGTTATATATTATAATAATAACTATAATAAATATAAATATTATTTTTTTATGCTTAGAATAATAACAACAACAATAATAATTAGTATGATCTAATCTAATATAATATATTTCGTGCTAATATGAAAGGAGAATAAAGGCTTACTTCTTTAGCTTTATTTTTTATTATATGGGTTGAATATCATATTCTCTTACACATAACTCTACAAAGAAGATATCTCATTAATGTTTATGCAACTATTTATATAAAGTAAAATGTTGCCATTATGGATTAAATTTGACTTTGGTTTGGGTTAATTTTAAGTGTATGTGTAGGTATGGGTTAGGTTCTTTTATGTCAAATCAATGAACCAAATCATTTCACTTTGGTTCATTATCAAGTGTAGGTAATTATCATATTTATGTATCCACCTATGGCTTTGTTTTAAACCTTCCAACGCATACCTTTTTCTAGCATTTCTAGTTCCATTTTTAATCTATGACAATTCCTTCATATTCCCTTCCCTTTTCTCACTACAATTGTGTAATAACCTATTTTTTGAAATATCGATTATTCAGAATATGTATTTCACATAAATAAATTCATCTTATTGGAATATTTTACTATATTTTAAATGAATCACAACCACTACTTATATTTTTGAAACATTTCGTTTAAGTTTTCTTAGCATTTCTTACAATTTCCACTCCCATTACACTTCCAAGAAAAATTTAGCCTCAAAACTCTTTTGAGACTCGATTATAGTGTTTATATTTAAAATTCTCATATTTTTTTGCTAGGATTTTTCAAAATGTCAAAACATGTTATTAGCAAAAAGATACTATTCTTTACTATAGGATGCTTTAATCGTGTGTTTTGAGATCCGTTAATGTAATACCTCATTTTATCTCAAACTGACTCTATGCTAAAATAATCTAGCATGCTTAAAAATAAATTTTAACATCTATAGAGTAGTTGGATTTATCTCAAAGATACATAGAATGCCTTATCAAAGGCACCTCAAGAAATATTAGGATCACCTTAAAAAAAAGATGAAACAAAATAAGAATGCCAAAAAAAATATAATTTAAATAATAAAAAAAGGAAAATTCATAGAATAAGGAAGAATAATGCCTCACAAAAAATGTGAGAGGGAAACAAGAGATCAAACAAGGTAAAATCTTCACAAATACCCACAAATGTATCCTCCTTACTTATTTTAAAATATTTTGAGGCTAGATAAAGGAGTTGTTTAAGAAAAAATCAAAGGAAAAAAGGAAAAATGGAAGTATTCAAAAATGGGATACCATAAGAAGAGATAAAAACAACTTTAGTTCACAAAATAAGAGGTGTGAGGTGGCAACAAAATAAGGAAAATGCTATGTGTTGTAAGAAAAATGAAAATATAGCAACCAAAACAATAAAACGGCATAATAGGGTATTAACCACAAGCTAATAAAGAGAGAGGATGGCTTTCCTTGTAATACACTTGAATTAAAAGCAATCAAGTGGTAAGGTGGAGTGTAGAGCGGTTGATTTTGGTCATGAAAACTAAGCAATCAAGCTAAGGGGGAGGATGAAGGATGATAGACCTGGAAAGGGGGAGGGGATTTCTATTTTGGAATAGATAAGGTGGGGGAGAAAAAAAGAGGTTAGAGTAGAAGAAGGACATTAAGGACACAAGCTAACATAGGTAGACAATGAGTAAAATCAAGAATAGGATCAATAAGGTTTAAGGATCATGATGCAAGCTATAATACAATAAAAGATATTCAAAAAGGAATTTATGTGACCTTTATAATATTTTTCCTATTTTAGATTATGTTTATTCCAAGAGAAGTCAATAAATAGGAAAATACCAAACAAATCCCAAAAATCACCAAAATTTATGGAAATGAGTCAAATGATGATAAAAAAAATTCAAATATATAAAAATATTTGGAATAGGAACAACACACAAGATAAAAAAAATAAAAAAAAATTACCCAAAAAGAAGAAGAAGGAAAATCGCACATCTTTGATAGATAAAATGCCACCTTTAGTCCATTGAAGGAATCCTGGTAGATGAACCCCCTAACTAGACAAACAACTAATCAACCAAAGGCCTTGGCCGGTCAACTGCCAATCCAAAAATTATATATTCTAGGAAATTTTTATCTAATTAATTAATTAATACTATATTCCCTTATATAATGCATATAATAATAACACATTTCACATAATCCACCCTATAATATTACTTATAAGTAAGTACACATAATTAGAAAATTTTATGACTAGGATTTCACAATTAGGGTTTATACACATTAGCGTTATCTACTTATCTACTTACATAATGCAGCAGTTAATTGATACAGTATGGACTGCATAGTGATATCTTAAAGTCCATAGAAGTTGTATTATGGGCTGTCAAAATTGTGATAGTTAGTTATAAAACTTGGATTGGGATGAACTTAATTAGTCGATGTGGAATCGTAGACTTTATTAATCGTGGAAGTGTTTTATGGTTATTTGTGGTCAATTTGGTCGATTCATTTGTATTCCATAATATTTGTGTATGTTTAGTGATTTAATGAAGTGCAAATAAGTCAAAGATCATAAGTGGATCAAATAGGCTACTGGTGGCTAGTGTATGGTTAATGATTTGAGTTAAAAGGCTTAAAATGAGCATACAATACCTTAGGAATAGAAGTATTATTTTATATACTTAATTTTGAGTTTAAATTTTTTTTAACTTAATAGTGTTTAATATGAATTTTTTGAGCGTAACCTTGAATTTGGTAACTTAATGAGCTAAATTGGTGAAATTATAGCATAATTAAGAATTAAGGTTATCTAAGGGCATTCTAGTTTTTTCACAAGTTTTATAGTCTTCATAATACTTGTTTGGCCTTATAAAAACTCTAAGGGTATTTTTAGACATAATTGTTTTTAGATGTGTAAACTGTTGCATTGATTGATGTCTTACTTACTTATTAGATTAGGGTCCTTAAGGAATTTAATTGTTATTTCATGTGATATTTTTATTTGTGACATGTTTTGTTAAGTTGACTTTAGTGTATCTCTAATCACATGTTTAATTTACATTTGTTTATATGAATTCACACCATGAATGACATGCTACGAGTAATTGTTTTTTTTTTGGAGAAAGTTAGTTAAGACTTGTTATTCATCCTCATTGGGGAAGGAATAGAAAATTACATATCATGCCAAGGCATGAGGATACACCCCAAATCAAGACAAGTAAGGGAAATATAAACTAGAGATTACAAGGTAGTAAATCCAAGCTAATTCAATAAAGCTTGATACAGGTTGTTTTGATCCTTTGGACAAGAGGTGAGAATTCTACAGGAGGTGTTGAATTGGATTGAGTGGACAATTTGAGAGATGGATCGGGATTTGTTGGAGAAGATTCTAAGATTTCTTTCAGACCATATTTCATAAACAGTAGCACAAATGGAGGCTCTAAGCCAATTCTTTCGCCAATGCTTCCCCCTATTATGTTTATGCATCCATCTGAGTTTCTTGTTTAAGCATATACCTTTTCTAGTAATCCCCATCCATTTTAGAATGCATTGTCATATTTTAGTAGATAAAAGGCATTCAAAAAAGAGATGTGTGTGGGATTCAGCATTGCATTTGCAAAGCTCGCATCTATTAATGATGGAAATGCCTCTGGATGTCAAATTGTCGATGGTTGGGAGGCTCCTTTAACAGGCTAACTAGGAAATGACTTGGTGCTTGGGGATGACACTCTTATCCTAGAGAGTTTTTGCATAATAAGTGCCTTGATGGTTACCCTTAATCCAGTTATAGACTAAAGTAGCTTTTAGATTACCACCAAGTGTACATTATTGGAGTAACAGCTTTGCAGCAGCAATGTCCCCAGCCTTATTGATTAGCCAAGTTCTTACATTGAGAATCTGTTTCCAGCCCCAGGAATCAGCATGCTTTTTTGGAGTATTCCATATATCCTTCTCTTTAATATAGTAGTGGTGTACCCATTCAGTCCAAAGGGAAGAGTGTTTGTTTTCCCACTTCCAAATCCATTTGAGGGTGAGGGATTTGTTCCGGTTGAGAGCTTCCTTGATGTCCAATCCTCCCCATTTTTTTACTTCTACAAATGTTATCCCAGCTAACAAAGACCATCTTATTTCCTCCTTCAGTGTGTCCCCAAAAGAAATTTCTGCATAGCTTGTTAATTTCAGTTAAGACAGTTTTGGGAAGAAGGAAGGTAGAGAGCCAGAATGTAGAGATCCCTTGCAGCACATAGTTTATGAGCTCTTTTCTCCCAGCATAGGAAAGGAAGCAAGTGGCCCAATGCTGAAGCTTTTTCTTGAATTTTTCAGTAAGGATATTACACATAGCAGTGTTTAGCTTGATTCCATGAAGAGGGAGACCAAGATACCTGAATGGGAGCTTGCCTTCTTTGAATTCTGTAGCCTGCAAGATGTCTTTTTTGGCAAGGAATTCTGTACCACCAAAGAATATAGCTGTTTTTGCCGGGTTTGCTTTAAGACCAGAGAGGAGGGCAAAGTTCTGAAGACAATCTTTGAGGGCTAATACAGATTTTAGGTTACCCCTGAAGAAAAGGAGGAGGTCATCAGCAAATAATAGATGAGTAATTCCTTGCCCAGCACATTTAGGGTGCTTTTGATATTTAGTGTTAGGGCCAATATTTTTCAGCATTCTTGATAAGTATTCCATAGCAAGGATGAAAAGGTATGGAGAGATAGGGTCTCCTTGCCTTAAACCTCTTTTACTCTCAAAGAAACCATGGGAATTACCATTAAAATAGATGGAATATTTGGGGGAAGAAACACATCCCATGATCCATTTAATGAAGAGAGCAGGGAAGCCAAAATGGATGAGAATTTTCTCAAGAAATTTCCAATTCATGGAATCAAAAGCTTTTCTGATGTCAACTTTAATCACAACTCTAGGGGAGGCATTTTTCCTATCATTATGTTTAATAAGCTCATGAGCCAGAAACACATTTTTAGGTAATGATCTCCCTTTCATGAAGGCACCCTGCTCCTTGCTAATAAGCTTATCCATGACAGGGAGTAGCCTATTTGTGAGGATCTTGGTAATGATTTTATAAAGAATGGAACAACAAGAGATTGGTCTATAATCAGTGATAGAGGAGGGGGAGATTCCTTTGGAGATAAGAACCAGCAGAGTAGCTTTCAACTGGTTAGACATGGTTCCATTATTAAAGTAATCAAGGATTGCCTCACAGGTAGAATTACCAATAATAGGTTAAGCTTTCTTAAAAAAACCAGCAGTGAAACCATCCTGACTAAGGCTTTTATGATCTTTCATGCTAAAGAGGGCCTCCTTAATTTCAAAGGAGGAAATAGGAGCAATCAGAGGGAGCTGGTCTGTAGGAGAAAGGAAAGTGGTAGGGAGCTGAGGTATATATACAGGGGTAGCTGATCCAGTGGTGCCAAGAAAATTTCTGTAGTAGTCTAGGAAAGGAGTAGCAATGTCATGGGAAGAGGTTTTTTTATCTCCATGGATATCATAGATGGAAGAGATCTTATTTCTGGCTCTTTTTTTCAGCAATTTTGGCATGGAAGTATCTTGTATTTTCATCATTTTCAGCAAGAAACTTTATTTTAACTCTTTGGAAGAGGATGCTAATTTCAGCTTTTTTTGAGAATGTTGTATTTAGCCTTTATGTGCTTTTCAGTAGCTTGAAGAGAACTATGGAGGGGGTTGGCATGTGGCAACTTTTGAGCAGAGATGAGTTCCTGGAGGCACAACTGGGTTTTTTGGGTGATGTTGCTGTAATTTTGATGGTGGAGCTTTTTAAGCAGAGGCTTCAACATTTTGAGCTTTTCAAAAACGAATTTTATTTTGGAACCATGTATGGTTTTATCCTAGACATTATTTACAAGGCACATGAATGATGGATCCTCACCCCAACAGTTTAAGTATCTGAAAGGCTGAGACTGATAGCCATGGCTGACATTGTCATGAATGTTGATGATGGCTGGAGAATGGTTAGAGACTCTAGAGGGGAGAAATTCAACAGAATAGCTGGTATTACTTAGGAACCAGTGATGATTGGCAAGTATTCTGTCCAACTTAGCCCAAATCCTATTAGAACCATTTTGATTGTTTGTCCAAGTGTAGAGACAACCAGTAAAGGGCAAGTCACTTAGCTTGGTAAGTGCAAGACATCTCTGGAAGGCATTCATGTCAGGAGAAGAGGCAGGGGCATAACTTATTCTTTCAGACTCAGTAAGAACAATGTTGAAGTCACCTAAACATATCCAAGGACAATAGATGCCTTGGCTCAGAAGGTAAAGTTCAGACCATAGGGAATGTCTTTCATTTCCTGTATTTTTCCCATATATGAAGGTGACCAGGCAAGTAAGGGAGTCACCTTTTACATGACAATGGATCAGTTGATCAGACTTGTGAAGGATAGAGACCTCAACCTTTAAATTGTCCCATAACACCCAGATTATGCCATTTGGATGATAATCGTAATTATTTGCAAAGCTTGGCTTATTGAGCCTTTTCTTTATAAGTCTGTCACTATTATTACCTTTGACTCTAGTTTCAAGAATGGCAATGATATCAATTTTATTCTGTTTGATGAAAGATAATACTTCCATCTGTCTTTAGGCCTTATTGCAGCCCCTTACATTCCAAGATGTTATCTTCATTGAGGAGGTTATAATTATTTTAAAACATTACAAGTGTTAAAATGAGATGTGATGGTAAGTGCTAGTGACATTTTAAGTGAAATGGTTAAATTTATAATATTATGTTAATTAATAAGTGGGTTGTTGTGCTTGAATAAAATATTAATATCAAAGTGAAATAACACATGAATAAAGACTAAATTTTTTTTATCAATGCTAATAACACAATTATGCCGAAACCAGAGGGCTTTGCATCAACCCTATAGGAGTTCCAATCACCAAATAGTAAGGAAGATTTAGAGTATACTTTTCATGGGTTTAGGAATAGTCTGCCTTGAATAATGTCGTTACATCCTACTCTTCCATAGGAATAATGGGATTCTTGTGCTTTTATGTGAATAAAAAATTGGTTATGCGACCACTAAGTAAATATAATAATATAACTTCCACTTTAATTTCTCGACCAAGTTATGAATGTGATCGTATCTTATGACATTACATGATTTATTTTAAGTGTTCTATGATCTATGTGTATCGTGTTATGTCTCTAGGATAAACATGTTTCTTAATATTTCATGTTGTTGCTATCATCATTATATATGTATTCTTATATAATCAACATGATATATGTATGTTATGTGTAATATGCTATTTCTTTGAACTAATCATGTTACTTGATATGCAAGTACTATCGTGTTTGTGTTACTGACACCTTCTCATTCAAAGAAGTAGAAATTGCCTTGTTTTATAGGTCTTTGTTGATTTTGGTAGCTTTAACATGATGTATGTAGTATAAATATGTATCCAGGTTGTTGGTGTAGTATCATAGTTGTCTAGATACTTCTCCTAATATTTTGTTACTCTTGTTACTTACCTTCCATTTCTTCTCTATTTTATTGCATCTATTTTGTAATCTTTTAATTTAATATTAAGTGCTTCCCACACTTGATCGCACTTGATCCTTATTTGTGAGTTACACTTTAGCCTTGAATTATGCATGGATTAGGTATAGGGAATAAATTATCTATGCTGAATATGGCATTAATACCTAATACTTTATTTTATACATTGCAAAAATAAAATAATTTAGTAGTAAGTTTTGTAGTGTTACATCTTTCACCAAGGTAATTTTATCAAATTTCATGTTCAACCAAAAACTTGAGTTTCCATTCACGTTGATAGTTTTTATTTGTAGATATGGAATGTACGTTATAAGAAAATGACTCTAAATAGTATTTAAAATCATATCAACATTATAATTGTGTTTTTCTCCGGTTGAATAGTTTTTTTTGTTAGAGTCATGATTTGAACTAATCAAATTAGTGATTCAAAATTATTATAAAATTATAACTATAATTGTCGATAATACTATATCTTACTTATTCAAATAGTAGTTTCATTGATAGGACTAGTGGCTTAATGGTTTTTTAATGGGTTATTGGGTATTTTTTATTTTTAAAATATAGGACTTATTTATATATTACCTCTAAATTCTAGAAAGATTATTTCTCTATTTGTGTTTGGCAAATAGATCATTATTTATATTATTACTTCATATGCACTTCACATCATTTGTTTTATATATTATTTTTAAAACATCATTATCTATATTATATATTACATTATTACTTCAAGAGTAGGTCCCACTAGATTTCAAATAAATATCTAAATTATCCTATATTATTAACATTATACATTTATTAATTACCCATCTAGCATCAACTACCTTAAATTATAATTAAATAATCAATATATAATATTAATAATGAATATAATTAATTAATTAATTAATAATATTGCTTGTTATTAAGATAAATTAATACAAATGAAAATATTATTAAGCTTAATTATAATTAAGGGGAAGTACATTATATAATCGTGAATTTAAGCATAATATAGAATATATCCTCTAGTTTTCAGAAAAATATAATATAACCTTGAGTTTATGCCTAATATACAATATAAAATTGAGTTTACACTGTCACACAATAAATAATTGTCCATATAAACACTCAAGGTTATGTAGATTGTTATCTGATGTGTAACTACAAAACCTAGAGTTATATAGTACATAATTGTCAAAATTTAGTGTTCTATGTTATATTTGTAAAAACTTAAGAGTTATATTGCATATTACACCTAAATCTAAGGTTATATGATGCCGTTTTCTATAACTAATTAATTGATGCAAAAACATTAATTACATCCTTAAGTATAAAATTAAAAATGCTAGTATCCATTATAACAATAAATAAATACTTAATACAAATATTATGGATCATAATTATAAATAAATAATCAATCTAAATAATATTATTTTCATTCATATATAATTTTTTTATAAGATTAATATTAATCAAAATTATAAATAATAATGTTAATGATAGTTATAAATAAATAATAAATAATATTATTATTTTTCATAATAAATAAAAATAATAGTAGTCTTAATCATCTTAAAATAATAAAAATGAATAATATTAATTATAATTAAAAATAAATAATTAGTAGCAATAATAATAGTAATTATAATGATATATTAATAAATACTCAAAATAATATTAATCAAAGTCATCATTAATTAATCAAATAAAAAAATCATTATTATCTTAAATAGGAATTTGATAAGGACAATAATTATAAATAACTTTGAATTAATATATAATAAAAATATTATTAATCATAATTATAAATAATATTAATTATAAAGATACATAAATTAAATGTAAATGATAATTATAAAGAAAAATTTAATAATAATACAAAATTTGATAATCACTAATTATATACATTACAGATATTATTATTTTTAATTTTAATTAAATAATCAAACCATGTAAAATTAATAATAATAACTATTATTATATAAATAATAATTTTAATCAAAATAATAAATAAATAAATAACTAGAATATTATTTTTTATAATTATGAATTATAATCAATACAATTATTATTATTCCTAATATTAATTAAATAATATAAACATAAAATATTAATTATAACTATAATTAATTGCTATTAATTGTAAAGATGAATTAATAAACAATACAAAAAATATTAATTATATTATTAAAAAGCAAAATTAATAATCATAGTATTTATAGCAACCATAAAGTGATAATTAATTAAAAAAATTATTAATCTCAATTATCTATAATTAAATTTTATAAATAATATGAATTTTAATGACATACAAATTTTTTGTATGATTAATATTAATCATAATTATAAATAATGAAGTTAGTTATAATTAAAAGGACTAATTAATAGGATTAGTACATTTAATAATAATGATATCATTAGTCCTAATGATAACTATATGGTCAAATGAAATAATTATAATTAATATTAATATTAATTAATTAATATGATTATTAATTGTAATGATAAATTAATAAGTAATTAAAATAATAAGTAATTATAATCATAATTTATTAATCAATGCAAACATATAAATTACTATAATCTTAAATAGAAAATTAATAAAGATAGTATTTATTATAATCATATGTTAATAATAAAAACCACATATCCAAAATTTTCATTTCATATCATCCAATTTTATATTAAGTATGCTATCAAATATCATTCTTACTTTAGAAACTTCAATACATAAATAGAATGTAACTATTAAACATTATTATTATTATTTCGAACATATGATTATTTTAGATGAGGTATGAATGAACTAAGGTGCATTGTATAAGGTTTATAATATATATATATATATATATGGCCCCTAAAGTTTTCATATTATGAAGTGTGGTAGTAAAAGTTGTTTACTTATGTATTTAACAAAATAAAAATGTGAAAAATAACTTATAAAATATTTTTTCAGCTTATTAAAATTATTTATGAAAAATATAATTTAATAAGTAAATTTTATTAAAATTATAAACCTAATTTTTAAAAACCATTTTAAATATATCATACAATTTTAACTAATTTTATAACATAATATTCTATTTAGATTGGGGTAAGTCGAAGTAAGGGTAAACATAAACAATTAACTTAGGTGAAAAAAATAAGGTAAATACTTTAAATAATTGTTTGGATAATATTAAATTAGTCTGGGTGAAATATGATGAATATTTTAAAAAATTTATTTGAATTGAGACAAATAAAGTATAAGGTAAAAAAAAAAAGCAAATAAAAGATGAGACAGAAAATGGTCAAAAGTGAACAAAAAGATAGCGACCATTTCATTATTATAAATTAGAAATATTTTTTTATCTATGCTTAAATAAAAAATATTCTTTATATTTCATCTTCGTTATTTTTAAAATTAGAAGTTAATAAAAATAAATAAAACTTAAACTCTAATACCGATTCACTTTAATAAAATTAATTCATGCCGCCTCCCAAACAAACAGGCATAAGGCAACAAAAAATACAACCATTGAGAGTACGCCCGTCCGTCAGAGAGTCCGGCCGTCGAAAGTGTGCATTCACTATGGAGGGAGCAAAACCGCCCTTACTATTACTAATACTATAACTATATAGCGAGTAGTAGCTATTGGCTAGCACACTCAGTGGGCCACGGCAACTCCCGGGGAAAATAAAAAATAAAAAAATCGAACGCTCCTCTCACCAATGATGATGCTTTGATCTCCTATTCCATTGACCATTCGATTCTTAGTTTATAAACATTTGGGGGAAAACCCTAAAGTTTTAAACTGCGCACTCTACTTGAAAATAATTATATTAAAAACGGCGACATTAGTTGCGCTTTGTTCGGCCCACATGTTCGCCACCTACAATCACCCTTTCATCATTCATCACCCTCGATTTGTCTGTTTCCTGCATCGGTTCCATTTGGCAGAATAGCTGGGTCGACATATATAATATAATATAATTTGTCATACTCATCAAGCTAGTTGATTCGACCGACCCAATCATCTCATCATTAACTAGAAGAAAAAGTAAAAAAGAGAGAAAAAATAATCATCGCACCTGCCTACGTGTATAAATTCAGGAGGCGAAACCTTAAATATCACTAAAACGAAGCACTTTGTCTCATGTCATCAAATGTTGCATATTTCCTCAGAGGCAGTAAGATTTTGCTCGCTCAACAACCAATATTTTTTTTTGCCGCCTGCCTTATTTACACGCAGTCTAAGAGAGGTTATTGGCGCTGATTTGAATTTTTTTTTATATGAAAAAATAGACTTATTAATTTGTATATATCAATATATATATGTAACAAAAAAAAAAAAACAGTATTAGAAGCACGGTCTTCGGGAAATAAAATGCTTTTCAAAACCATCTCCATTATGTCAGGTAACACCATCCTTAGTTATATCATGTTAGTGCTGCACCAAAGTCTCGAGCAGGAGTTGTAAGGTGCATGTAAGTGAAAAAGATATACCTTGTTATTTTTTTTTTTATAGTATGTTTTTATATACAAACTCGTACAAGAGTATTGTGATTTGTACGCAAAAACATGGATTTCCATGTGTGGCCGAGCATCTGTACAAGGCTTTCATATTTGAAGGGCTCGTGCGTAGTGCAATGGTTAGGAGGGTCTAATACCTAATACCTAGTTATTGGTCATAGTTTGAGGTCCATCATTAATTAGTGATCGATGGTTCCCCTTCCCTTGTCCCCAACCTCCTCCTCCATCCATCCATCGATTGTCGAACAAATAAAAAAAAATTTCTGACAAATCTTAAAACTTTTATTGATTACAAACTCAAAGCTTACAAAATATTTTTCTTAAATGCTTCAAATTTCGCGGCCTTCATATATTTATGAGTCGTAACACGGAAAACTCATATATCATCTTGTGAGGCTGATTATTTGCATGTGTTCACATCCGCCGGAAGGAGGACATATTAGCAGCTAGGGGAGTGCATTGTCGGATATCCGTATCCGACCAGATATTTTTTTTGGATATCTGATCCGACCGAATATTCAATATCCCATATCCGAATCCGTATCCGAATACACCGGAGATCCGAAACATCGGATATTCAAAATATCGGATCGGATATCCGATCAGATATCGGATATATCAGATTATTGAAAAAAAATATTCGATTATTAAATTTACATATATAATCTATAACTAAAAAAAATTCAGCATAAATACTTGTTTAATTATTCAGCTTGCATACAAAAAGATAAAATGCATGATTAATCATATCAAAAAAAAATTAGCGATCAAGATTTGTGAATAATGGCGCTCTAGAAATGTGGAACGACCTAAGTTAAGAGGTTAAAAAAATTTAGGAGTTTTTTTTTCTGATTTGGGTGCTTGCGTGTGTGTAGGTCGTGACCTATTTGGCTATTTGTAGAGTGTAGATGTTTATTTTAGACTTTAGTTTAGTAAATTATATTTGGACTCATGTACTATAGTAAAAAAATGATCTAAACTTGAAGATTGAAAGAAAAAAATCAGATTATAAATTAAATTATGCCTAAATATAACTCACTTATTCTTAAAATCAGATATTTTTTACCGATCGGATTATCCACTATAAAATCGGATCGGATATCCGCTCCGCTTTTTAAAAATCGGATCAGATATCCAAAATTTTGGATTGATTTTTTCGG
Organism: Tamarix austromongolica; assembly: GCA_039764185.1. NCBI lineage: Eukaryota > Viridiplantae > Streptophyta > Magnoliopsida > Caryophyllales > Tamaricaceae > Tamarix > Tamarix austromongolica. The sequence continues at coordinate 16,791,847 of CM077808.1, read as the reverse complement.
ATACCGGATCGGTTTTTCGGATCCCGGTTTTTCTGCATAGTCCTATTAGCAGCAGCAAACCAATTAGAAGACAGTTAGACTGAGTCATACATTAGTTATATTCTTATAACTAAGTACAACTATGTCGTTTTGTCTTGTGCATATATGTGTGTATGTATAGTCGTTAGGAATGTTTCGGCAAGTATAAAAACAATCGAGATGTATGGGCTAGGTACAATGAAAGAAAAAGAAAAAGAACAGAGAATACACACGCATAGAGTAGAACAAGGAAAGAAAGAGGGAATTCAAGAACTGATTCAAAGTGTTCTTGATGATTGCTTGTATTTGTTGATGTCTTGAAATCAATAAAGCTAATACTCTCTTTCTAAATTTCTTACTTTCTTATTTGTTCAGGTTTCTATCTTTCTTCTTCTCATTCTCTGATTCTGTGAATTTAATCAATATCATTCAATATTGCATTTGAAAACTTCATAATTGGTATCAGAGCCTGGTGAAGTTTGATGGATTCTGCAAGGTTTGATATTGACAAGTTTATAAGGAAGAATGATTTTTTGGTATGGTGTGTGAAGATGAAAGCCCTGTTGGTACAATAGGGACTACATCTAGCATTGGCTAATAAAAGAGTATTGGAGAAGATAGATGAGAAAAAAAAATAACGGAAATCTTAGAGAAGGCGCACAATACGTTGATTTTGTGTCTACGAGATAGGGTTGCCAGAGAATTTTTGAAGGAAAGTTCAGCAGCAGCCATATGGACAAAGCTTGAAGCTTTGTATATGAAAAAAATCTTTGACAAAGAGGGTAGTACTGAAGTAACACCTATATTCTTTCAAGGTGTAGCCAAACAAGATCCCTGAAGACCATTTGGACGACTTCAATAAGATCGTAATTGATCTTGAAAATATTGATGTGAAGCTTGAAGAAGAAGATCTGGCACTGATTCTGTTATATTCCCTTCCTTTAGATACATATGAATATTTCATTGATACAATGCTATATCAATTAGAGGATCTTACCTTGGAGGATGTAGTGACAACACTAACATCTAAGGAGTTAAAGAAACAACATGTTCAGAAGGAGGAATCACCTGTTGAAGGGTTGTACACTTGAGGAAGGTCTGATAAGAGGGAGAATAAGATCAATAGAAATAGGTCTCAATCTCAAAGAAAGTCAAATAGGAAACGTTTTCATTACCATAAGAAGGGTCAATACAAGAAAGAATGCCCTGATAGAGAAAAAAGGGGCCTGGTTATCAAGAAAGATAGTTTAAGAAAGCAAGACTCTGATGATGTTGATTTGGCTTATGATGGTTATGAAAGTGTTGAAGTTCTTATGGTGTCAACATCACAAATTTCGAAGGATGGGTGCTTGACACAGGATGCACATACCATCTGTGTCCTGATAGAACCAGGTTCAAAGATTATGAGAAGACATATGGAGGGAATATTTTGTTAGGAAATAATAAATCATGTCTTGTCTTTGGCGTTGGGAAGATTATAGTCAAATCATTCTCAGGGTCTGATTTTGTTCTGAATGGAGTAAGGCATGTACCAAAATTAAAGTGGAACCTCATATCCCTAGGAACTCTAGATAATAAAGGTTATATCATTAAAGTAGAGAAGGGAGTGTTAAAGGTGACTAAGGGTTCTATGGTAGTGTCAAAGGGGGTACAAGAGAATGGATTGTATATGTTGAATGCCAATTCAATTCAAGAACTGAATGTATCTTCAAGTGTTATAAAGAGAGAATTCAATGATGCAATGCTTTGGAGTCATAGATTAGCTCATGTCAATGAGAAATGATTGAAACTTCTTTAAAGGAAGGGGTGTTTGGTGAAAACAAGCTTCCTGATCTTTAGTTATGTGAAGATTGCATTTATAGGAAAGCCATCATATTGAAATTCTCTTCCAATACACACAAAACCAAAGGTGTTCTTGATTATGTACATTATGATCTCTAGGGACCTACAAGAATATCATTCAATAGTGGAGCAAGGTATTTTCTGTCTTTGATAGATGATTGCTCTATACGGGTGTGGATATACTTCTTGAAAAATAAAGATGAAGCTTTTAATCATTTTAAGAATCAGAAGAAACTTGTTGAAACTCAAATTGGAAGATTGGTAAAAGAGTTAAGAATAGATAATGGTTTGGAGTTTTATAATAAAGACTTTGATGATTTTTACAAGGAGAATGGTATTGTAAGGTATTTGACTGTTAGATGAACTCCACAATATAGTGGTTTGGAAAAGAATGCATAGGACTATCATGAAAAAGGTAAGGAGCATGATAGTAGTTTCTGGGTTGCCAAATACTTGCTGGGCTGAAGCAGCAAAGACTGCTTGTTATCTAATAAATAGATATCCTTCCAATGCTATTGATTTTGATACACCAATGGAAAAATAGTATGGTGAACTTGATGATTATAGCTTTCTTAAGGTGTTTGGATTGTTTGCTATGCTCATGTAAGAGAAGGAGGCAAACTAGAACCTAGAGCAAGAAAGTGTGTTCTACTAGGTTATCCTGAAGGTACTAAAGGCTATAAGATTCTGATTATGGATGGAAATCATCCCAGAATCTTTGTTAGTATGGATGTTAAATTTAGAGAGATTGAATTCTACAAAGATCATATGCCTAGAGTAAATGGTCAGCATAGTGAAGATGCTGAAAAATTTAATCTTGAGGTGGAGCCTAGTAAAGACCAGAATCAAGAGAGGAATGGAATTTTTGATCAAGCAGATCTAGGTTTAGATTGTGAAGATGATATAGAGGCCCAAAGGAGTTTATCACAATACCAACTAGTAAGATATAGAAAAGGAGGGAAGTCAAGCCACCTAATAGATTTTCTTATGCTGATATGGTGGAACCACAGTGCTACAAGAAGCAGTTACAAGCAACAATAGTAAGGAGTGGATAGCAGCTATGGATGAGAAAATAAATTCCTCACATAGTAATAATACTTGGGTGCTAGTTCCTAAGCCTAAGAACAAGAAGTTAGTTGGTTGGAAGTAGGTATATAAGCTCAAGGATCCATTGGAAATAGGTTAGAAGCTAAGGTTTAAAGCAATGATAGTTGCAAAGGTTTTACATAGGTTGAAGGGGTTAATTACAAAGAAAAATTTTCACCTATAGCAAAACATACTTCAATAAGGTGTATGCTAGGTTTGGGGCTATAAATAACATGGAACTTGAGCAGTTAGATGTAAAAAATATTTTTCTTCATGGTAAATTGGATGAGAGGATATACATGAAACAACCTCCTAGGTATACTAAGAAAGGTATGGAGGACTGGGTATGTTTGTTGAAGAAGCCACTATATGAACTCAAACGAAGTCTTAGACAATGAAATCTTCGGTTTGATTTATATGTGAAAAGTATTGGTTTTAAACAAATTAAGTTTGACTCTTGTGTTTATAGCAGACATGAAAAGGGTGTTGAAGAAGTGTTTTTACTGTTGTATGTAGATGATATGCTCATTTCTAGTAAGAGCATGAATCAAATTGGTCAAGTTAAGGTGTTACTACAAAGAGAGTTTGATATGAAGGATTTAGGGGTAGCCAAAAGAATTATGGGCATGCAAATTCTAAGAAACAGAAAAGAAAGTGAGTTAATTTTGTCTCAGGGGTCTTATATTGATAAGGTGCTCGAAAAAATTGGGTGTTCATAAGAAAAACCTATATATACTCCTATAATAGTGCAATTTAAGTTGAGTAAAGAGAAATCCTCAAAAATAGAAGAGGAGAAGAGATAAATGGATTATAAGATATCTAGCTGCATCAAGAAAGGTTGGGTTGAAATTTGGTGAATCACAAAATGATCAAATATATATGCAAAACTATACAGACTCTGATTATATAGGAGATTTAGACATAAGGAGGTCCCAATTAGGTTATATCTTTCAATTAGGTAACTACACCATAAGTTGAAAGTCATCTCTACAGAAAGTGATAACTTTGTAATCCACGGAGGCTGAGTATATAGGGTGTACTGTGGCCATAAAAGAGGCAATTTGGCTTAAAGGGTTGATGAAGGAATTTCAAGTTGTTCTCAGAAGTGTGGTAGTATGGTGTGGCAATCAAAATGCTTTGTGTCTTAGTAAAAATCCTATTTATCATGAAAGAACAAAGCTTCTTGATGTCAAATTACATTTTGTTCGAAAAGTGACTCGAAGTGGCAAATTCAAGCTTGAGAAAATAAGCATCGAAAAATAATTCTGCTGATGTTTTAACAAAACCAGTAACAATAGCAAAATTTAAGTATTGTTGTGAACTGCTGTGGTGTGTCAGCTATATGGACAAGGTGGAAAAATGTGAGGCTGATTATCTATGTGTGTCCACATCAACTGGAAGGAGGACACATTAGCAGCAGCAAGAAGCCAATTAGGAGACATTTAAACCGAGTCATACATTAGTTAAACTCTTATAATTAAGTAAAAATGTGTCGTTTTGTCTTATGCATATGTATGTGTATGTATAGTCGTTAGGAATGTTTTAGCAAGTATAAAAATAGTCAAGATGTATGGGCTGGGTACACCGAAAGAAAAAGAACAAGGAATACACACGCATAGAGTAGAACAAGGAAAGATAGAGGGAGTTCAAGGATTGATTTAAAGCGTTCTTGATGATTGATTGTATTTGTTTATGTTTTGAAATCAATAAAGCTAATGCTCTCTTTTTGAATTTCTTACTTTCTTGTTTGTTCAAGTTTCGATATTTTTTCTTCTCATTCTGTGATTCTGTAAATTTAATTAAAGCTCATTCAATATTGTCTTTGAAAACTTCACACATCTCTACATGATATATCATATTTAAATAAACTAGCAAATCGGATACTAATAATTGAGAAAGAACAAAAAAATCTTTAAGATTATCAAAATATTGCAGTGAAATCTAAATAGGGGAAATATTGCCAAAGATACCGTTACATCATAGAGAGTATTGGTATCCGTTGTCTTTATGCTATTTTTGCGCACCATGAATGAAGGGCATTCACAGTTTCTCCCATGTTGATGACCGAATATATGACTCATACTACGTCACCCAAACCTCTAATCAAACTTATAAATGTTTAACAACGGCACTTTCACTTTCAAATATTAAAAATAATATATATACGTCGTAAGGGGGGCAAGTCAGCCGCACTCGACGAAAGAATATGTTAGTCCTTCTATATACGTCGGCTCTTAATTGGTCGTCTCATACTATATATCGTTGACTACATACTACCTTTTACTATTGCGTATCCACTGTGACGTGAACTTCCTATCGCTAAGCGTGTGGTGCGATGGACATGTATGCTGTGCAATATCGTATGCATCATAGGACCGGCGGCCACGTTATTAAAATAATATGTACTCGCAATCAGGTATATGTTCCACACGGTCTCATTTCCCTGTCCGTCTCACCATCCCCTCCATTAATCTTACTGCTCCCATAATATGTTGTCGTACGTCATAGCCGCACCGACCCTTAGCGGCTCCCTTTTGTGGGCGATATCATTCTCTCCATCGAAACTCAACTTCCTCTTTATCATCCCCCCATTTCCCTTCAGATTAAATGGCTATTTTTAAGTAATAATTAGGCAAAATTATATCCCTCCCCACAAAAATAGAGATTTGAAAAAAAAAAGTGTAGAAGAAGAAGAAGAAGAAGAAAATGACTTATATAAATGTTAGTTAGCTAGATAAGTTAGAAGGGAAACAACAATATTATTTTACAGAAACCAAGTGTATCTATAGTATTGGCGGGTAGTGCGCTTTCTCTTTTATAAAATACATTGATTACACAAAATGACAACTAAAATTATGAAGTTTCAATAAAGTTTTTCCCTTCTAAATAAAAAAGGGAAGATTGACCAAGATAATAATTTTAATGATATACTTGATTATGCAAACCAATAAGGATGCTTCATTGTGTTGCATCTATAATGACAACTATGATTTCTTGATAGTTACGAAGTCACCCTACAGAATCAGGTAAGTTTAAATGTGGTGGTTACATAACATATTTTCACTTAAAAATAGTATATATATATATATAGGGGAGGGGTCACATACAAACTATAATTAATATACAAACATAGGAACTAATCTCATCCATTGGATCAAAATTTGATCACATTCAAGATTTTACTAATACCAAACCAAAAAACTAATCCAAACCTATATCCAAACCAAATATCCAAACCTCTAAACCCTAAACCCTAAACCCTAAACCCTCTAAACCCTAAACCATAAACCCTAAACCCTAAACCCTAAACCCTAAACCCTCTAAACCCTAAACCCTCTACCCTAAACCCTAAACCCTAAACCCTAAACCCTAAACCCTCTAAACCCTAAACCCTAAACCCTAAACCCTAAACCCTAAACCCTCTCAACACTAAACCCTAAACCCTAAACCCTAAACCCTAAACCCTAAAACCCTCTAAACCCTCAACCCTAAACCCTAAACCCTAAACCCTCTAAACCCTAAACCCTAAACCCTAAACCCTAAACCCTCTAAACCCTAAACCCTAAACCCTAAACCCTCTGAACCGTAAACCGTAAACCCTCTAAACCCTAAACCCTAAACCCTAAACCCTCTAAACCCTAAACCCTAAACCCTAAACCCTCTAAACCCTAAACCCTAAACCCTAAACCCTCTAAACCCTAAACCCTAAACCCTAAATCCTAAACCCTAAACCCTCTAAACCCTAAACCCCAAACCCTAAACCCTAAACCCTCTAAACCTTATACAATATTAGAAGGAAAACAATCTTCCATGATTCAAAATTTGACAATTTCTTAAATTAAACCTTATACAAGTTTGGAAAGAAACCTTACACTATCATGTAAACTACAATGAAAAGCATAAATCACCAATACCTTCATGAAGTTGAATTTAAATTTACATCCAACTTCGGTATTTCATTCCAAAATCTGTCATCCAAAGAAAAAAAATTGACATTAGTTACAATTTGAAGTAACAAATTAAACAAAATATTGCAAATTTAGATGGAGAAGTAAAAAAAATTGATGTTACCTTTGATTTTAATTTTGATTTTGTGGGGCAGTTCCGGCTATCATGGCCTGCATACTCTCCACATGCCTTGCACTTTCTTATCATCTTCTTATGTTGCTCAATAGCCTTTTCTTTCTCCCCTTTGATCCTTTTTCCACTTCCTTTATTTTTTGATTGACGTGGGACTTGAATCGTAACTTCACTTGGAGCACTTATCCCAATTAAAGATTCAATGATATCTGCTTTGCTTGAAGGCTTACCACTAATATTCTTCTCACTCCATTCCTTCTTAAAATCTTCAAGAAGTGTTATAAATTGATGGATGCCTTCTTGATTCCCTTCAACTAAGCTAACGCATTCAAACATTTCAGACCATAACCTCCTCAAATTAGTCTTCATATCATCAGATTTAGAACATTGTTCCAATGGGTTTCCTTCTATATCATATATTGGCTTTTTCATGGCATCCTTAGTCCACCGATTCACTACCAATTGAGTAGGAATATGGTCTACTCCTTTTCCTTTCAAAACCCAAAGCATGTGCCTACATGGAATCCCGCATCTTTGAAACATCTTACAAGAGCACGCAATATCTTCATTTATTGTATTATATACCACCCGAAAAGTATTCTTATAATTTGACATATCGAGTTCACCAACCATAGCAATCTCTAAATCACCTTCCCTCATAAAATCATCAAGCCCACATGAAAATGAAGCAGCCAAAATCTCAATTTGAAACTCAAAAAATATAGCATGGGTATAAACTTCAGATGCATGCTTTTCCAATTTAAGGGGAGTCCTAAGTTCGGGATATGACAATTGTGATACCTTATTTAGCTCCAACTGTTTATACCTTTGTCCATCCAATGCACTCTCATGCCGCATACAAAATTCAACCAAAGTACAATGATTATTAGTGAAATTCCCAAAAAAGCTATTCTCACTCTCTGATCTTGAAGTTGTTCTTAGAAGCCCACCCATAAACAAGTCTCTAAAATATGCAGGTATCCATAAGTTTCTTATATCAAACATATGAGCAAGCCATTCATGTTCCTCCAATCCAAATTCAACAATTATCCCCATCCACTTACACTCAAACTCCTCGGGTTCAAGTTGGACACTCCACACACATGCAGATAACCTATTTATAAAATCAGAGTCACGTATGGAAGGACCAACTTTTTCGGGTAATTTACTCATAATGTGCCACATACAAAATCTATGATGAGTCTTCTTGAAAACCCTCTCTATAGCAATCTTCATTGCTGGATCTTGATCAGTTATTATACAATAAGGCTCAATATTTCCCATAGCCTTCAAAAATGTCTCAAATAACCATTGAAATGAACCAATATTTTCATGAGCTATTAACCCTGCTCCAAAGGTGACACACTTTTTGTGATGATCAACCCCGATAAATGGCGCAAAAATCAAATTATACTTATTTGTACCATAAGTACAATCAAATGAAATCATATCACCAAATAGGGAGTAATTCTTCCTAGATAAAGGATCAGCCCAGAAAGCACAGACAAGAACTCCACCATCATCAACCAAATAATCAAAATAATATCCATTCCAATTCTCCATCTTCTTACGAAAGATTTCCACAAACATATCAGAATCAGAATCTCCAATGTAACACTTCACATCCCTAGAGTGGTTCTTAAAATCTTGCAATGAAGCGCCTACATTCTCATACCCTCCCACATGTTATTTGAATAATCGAAATGATTTCGATGCCCCAATGTTCATCTTAGCATTATCTGTAATGAATTTCTTATGCAAGATAGTCAAATTCCTCCCTTCTTTTAGAAATTGTCTTACACTAGGAGTAGCTAGAAGATGATTATGTCCCTCATAAAAATTTGAAATGACATAAAACCCTTCAATGTCACGCTTAAGACACATTCTAGCTCTACATCCCACTCTATTAACCACTCTCCTTTTAGATACACCTTCACTACTACCTTGGGCACGATATATATTCCTTGATGGTTTAAATCCTTCCCTAGTACAAACAAGATATTTTAGTGTCACAACATTACTCACGGTTTTCTTTTCACCAGACAAACGGACACTAAAACCACAAGTGTACGCATAGTTCTTATAGAACTTAATCCCAACATCTAATGAATCAAATTTCATTCCTACAAAAGGGGCTATTTCTGGTGAGCAACAAGGTATCCATTCTTTTGTTGTTCCACCAGGAGATGTGTGCGGTATTGACTTTGGAGTTATCAACCCACCATCAACATCTTTTAAGTTTGAGGGAGGAGAACAACCATGTTTGTCACTCATAATGCCTATGCAAGTAAAAAAAAATTATCACAAACAAGAAAATCAAAATTAAAAAAAGTGCATGCATATTAAACAAATGACAAAATAGCAAATATAAATTTTCAAACTCATGGCCACTATATAATCCATTTAAATTATCAAACTAACAAACAACAATTATAATACAATAATCAATTTCGTAGAATACAAACGCATAATATCATGGCTGGAAATTTCGGTTAAATTCAATAAAAATATCACATAACTCAATATTTCGGTTAAACTTGATTAAGATCCTACCAGTAAAAATAAATTAAGAAGCCGGAGGTAAAAGCTTCACAAAAGTTAAAAACGAAAGGCCGTCGGAAGGAAGAAGTATAAAATAATCACTCAACATTCAACATCACAGCTGACGAGGGAGACAACCGAGAGCAACAAACAGACTAATTCTTCTAATATCCACCAAAATCAACGCGTACATATGAGACTATACAAATACAGTCCATCTACATAATCTATCGATGGACTATACTTCTTATAACTTACTGTATTTTTACAATCTCTAATCTGCTAGTGTTAACTTCATATAATATATAGTTATTATCATTTAATTGAAAGCAGATGAGCGAGACAGATAGAGAAGGAGCTTACCTTCCCGTCGAGCAGTAGCCTTCGCCGGTTTTGAGCTGTAATGGTAGCAGAGGAATTTTGAGCTTCTGCTAATCCAACAATGCCAAACAACAATAGTGAGTAACCAATTCCATATACAGCATTAGCCGTCGCCGGTTTTGAATCAAATAATAAATCAAATTACTTACCTCGGATGGAAATCGACGCTGAGTAAAGGAAACCAAAATGAAATGGAACAGAGTACAGACGAGCAGTGGCGTTTATTATCAACACTAAGGTCGGCAACGATGGCAGCAAACCGAGCGAGAGAGTGAAGGGGATGAATACGTCGAAGATCCCGTTCACGATTTGCCTCTTTAATTCGGCCAAAGTCTGGACCGAGATGGCCGACACTATTAAATTACACTATGAAAGAGAGAGGGAGACGGGAGGTGCAGAGGGAGGGAGAGGTGCAGAGGGAGGGAGACGGGAGGTGCAGAGCGATGGAGAGGTGCAGAGAGAGGGAGACGGGAGGTGCAGAGCGATGGAGAGGTGCAGAGAGAGAACGCGAAGGGGGCTGGGTCGCGAGACAGGTAACGCGACTGGGGCTGGGTCGGGAGAGAGAAGCCGACAGGGAGAGAGGCGGGGCGGGATACAGGGACGGGGAATAGGAAAAAAAAACGGGGAATCATTTTCAACCGTCAGATCTTTCAGATCCAACGGTTGAAAACTATTCCTACGTTTGTACCAAAATAGTGGTTCGCATATGAACCAATTTCTATATATATATATATATATATATATAGCTATCGATTAAAAATAATGTAAGGTTTCTTGAGAACAAGAAATTTTTTGATAGAGGTTATCAAAACTTAATTGTAAAATCAAATCGTAAGATTGTATGTGTTAAAACTATTAGCGGTGTTATATTTTTCTTAGCTAATGGTTGTTGGTTAGGTGGTGTTCTAGACACACACATTGTTGGTTAGATATTGTTTTTACTTCTTTTTCTATTTCTTAGCTGCTACTACCTACTTGAAATAAGCCAGATTGACATTATAAGGTTTACATAGTTGGTTAAGATATGACATAATATAGTTGGTTGAGGAATTTACTTATTTTTGAATTTATAAGGCATATAAAGTAACCTTGATGATGGATTGAATGGTTGATATCTTTTGTAGGTAGTGATATGTTACGCTTACATATTAAATACCCTCCACCATGTTTTTGGATGTCTCCCCATACGAATATAATGATTCATGTGATTTGGTTATATGGAGAGCTAGATTGCTTGATGGAGAGTCATTTGTACTTTCATCCATATATGTTCATATCGTATCACTTATTGTTGAACTAGCCTCGAATAGAACCATAGATAGGGGCTATGCCTAGTTATTTGGAGTTTTTTTTATCACTTATATGCCGCACCCAAGATTTGTTGAGGGTGAGGTGCTTGTGAGGCATTATGGAAAGATAACTACAGAGCTAATAGTCATAGGCGGCCACTAAAGGTTATATCATAACTTACTTATGAGTATCTAACTTAGAGTTTCCATCATGCTAGATGAACTCTCTAATGATGAAGTGAAGGAGAAAATGACTCTTTGGGATGAGTGAACTCTAAGAGTCATCTAGTTATGGGGATGTAGATGATTATCTATATGATGGTTTAGAAGGTTAGCAAAAGGATTTGAGATTGCCTTAAAATATTTGAGAAGTTATTGAGTGACATAAATAAACTTTTGTATGATGGTCATTTATTAGATTATATACTACTTTAAGGTTGTACAACATAAAAGCATGTAACAGATGGAGTGATAAGAGCTTTATTGATCTATTGGTTATTTTGAAAGAAATGCTTCCTAATGATAATGTTTTGCTTGATTATACATATAAAGCAAATAAGATTCTTTCATCCATGGGCATGAGCTAAGAAAAGATATATTCATGCACTAATAATTGCATATTGTTTCATAAAGAGTATTAAACTTTGAATATTTGTCCTAACCCTAAATATAAAATACCTTCATACAAGAAGAATAGGGTACCTACCAAGGTGGTGTGGTATTTTCAAATAATAACAAGATTTAGGCGGATGTTTGATGATATTTAAGATGCTTAAGTTGGTAAGCTAATGGGAAGATAGATGATAGGATACTTAGATATCCATATTATTATTTGTAATGGATGGCGATTGATGACTTGTTTCTGGAATTTGGTAAAGAAGTAAGAAACCTGTGTCTTAAAATTTCTATGGATGGAATGAATTAGTACAATCAAGGAACCTACATTATATGGCTAGTGATTTTATTCATATATAATATATCACTGTGTCTTTACATGAAATGCAACTACATGATGTTGTCTTACTCATATTAGAGCCAAACCAACTAGAGAATGATATTGATGCCTATTTGGCACCATTGATTGATGGTTTTAAGTTCTTTTAGGAAATGAGTGTGAGGGTTTTGAATGCATATTGTGAATATTATTTCACTTTGAGAGCCACGACATTCTATATTATAAATAATTTTATGATATATGGTAATTTGTCAGGTTATAGTGTGAAATTTCATTTTGCATGCCCGATATATGAGAAAAATACCTCATTACAAAAATTTAAAGCATGGTTAGAAGACTATCTATCTTAAGCTTTGTATATTTTTACCAAGGAATTATCATCATTTTAGGCAAAGGAAATCATTCAATGGTTTCCTAGAAGTAGGGGAATCACTTGTTCCGTTCATGGGTCAATAAGCGTATTTCAAGATATGAAGTTTAAAAGTCAAGTTGGGATAGAAGATCAAAGTTAGGGTTCCATTAGTTTGGTAGAAGAAGATGTTTATATTCTTCAAAATTCCTTATTCAAAATATTTATTAGTAAGAGAAGCCCTCAACATGATGCATATTGAGAAAGATATATATGATAGTCTTATTGGTACATTACTAAATGTTCTACGAAAGACTAAATATAGGATCAATGATTGCATGGATATGGAAAATATGGCATTAGATAGGAATTTGCACTATAGTGTAATGGGAGAAGAATGTATTTATCGTGACTTTCCATACTCCCTTTAGGAAACAAAAAAATTATGTTCTATGATTTCTTTTCTAGTGTTAACATTTTAGAAGGATATTCTTCAAATATCAGAAGGTGTGTGTTGATGCAAGATTTGAAACAAATCAATATGAAGTCTCATGATCGCCATATTTTGATGCAACATTTGTTGTCAATAGTAATATGTAGGATTTTGCTTAAGCATGCTTGAATTGAAATCACTAAACTTTATTAGTTCTTCAACCTCTCTACTCAAAATTCATACACCCTGATGGTTTGGACTCCTTGCAAAGAGAGGTTGTGATTAATTTGTTTTAGCTTAAAATGTACTTCCAACCCTTATTATTTGATATTATGGATAGCTAGATTGCTTTATGGAGAGTCATTTGTACTTTCATCCATATATGTTCATATTGTATCACTTATTATTGAACCAACCTTAGATGGAACTATAAACAGGGGCTATACCTAGTTATTTGGAGTTTTTTTAATCACTTATATGCCGCACCCAATATTTGTTAAGGGTGAGGTGCTTGTGAGGCATTATGATAAGATAACTAGAGAGCTAATGGTGATATGTGACCACTAGAGGTTATGTCATAACTTACTTGTAAGTATCTACCCTAGAGTTTCCATCATGTTAGATGAGCTCTCTAATGATGAAGTGAGGGAGAAACTAACTCAATAGGATGAGTGGACTTCTGGTTATGGGGATGTAGATGATTATCCATATGATGGTTTAGAAGGTTGGCAAAAGGATTTGAAATTTCCTTAAAATATTTGAGAATTTATTGAGTGACTCAAATAAACCTTTGTATGATGTTTACTATATTATATACTACTTTAAGGTTGTACAACATAAAAGCATGTAACAGATGGAGTGATAAGAGCTTTATTGATCTATTGGTTCATTTGAAAAAAAAAATGCTTCCTAATGATAATGGTTTGCTTGATTATACATATAAAGCAAATAAGATTCTTTCATCTATGGGCATGAGCTAAGAAAAGATATATTCATGCACTAATAATTGCATATTGTTTCATAAAGAGTATTAAACTTTGAATATTTGTCCTAACCCTAAATATAAAATACCTTCATACAAGAAGAATAGGGTACCTACCAAGGTGGTGTGGTATTTTCAAATAATAACAAGATTTAGGCGGATGTTTGATGATATTTAAGATGCTTAAGTTGGTAAGCTAATGGGAAGATAGATGATAGGATACTTAGATATCCATATTATTATTTGTAATGGATGGCGATTGATGACTTGTTTCTGGAATTTGGTAAAGAAGTAAGAAACCTGTGTCTTAAAATTTCTATGGATGGAATGAATTAGTACAATCAAGGAACCTACATTATATGGCTAGTGATTTTATTCATATATAATATATCACTGTGTCTTTACATGAAATGCAACTACATGATGTTGTCTTTACTCATATTAGAGCCAAACCAACTAGAAAATGATATTGATATCTATTTGGCACCATTAATTGATGATTTTAAGTTCTTATAGGAAATGAGTGTGAGGGTTTTCAATGCATATCGTAAATATTAGTTCACTTTGAGAGCTATGTCATTCTATACTATAAATGATTTTATGATATATGGTAATTTATCAGCTTATAGTGTGAAAGGTTATTTTACATGCTTTATATATGAGAAAAATACCTCATTCCAAAAATTAAAGCATGGTTAGAAGACTATATATCTCAGGCTTTGTAGATTTTTAACAGGAAATCATTATCATTATAGGTAAAGAAGATCATTCAATGGCTTTCTAGAAGTAGGGGAATCATTTGTTCCATTGATGGGTCAATAAGTGTATTTCAAGATGTGAAGTTTAAAAGTCAAGTTGGGAAAGAAGATCAGAGTTAGGGCTCCATCAGTTGGGTGGAAGAAGATGTTTATATTCTTCAAAATTCCTTATTCAAAATATTTATTAGTAAGAGAATCCCTCAATATGATGCATATTGAGAAAGATATATATGATAATCTTGTTGGTACATTACTAAATATTCCATAAAAAACTAAATATGGGATCAATGATCACATGGATATAGAAAATATGGGCATTAGCTAGGATTTTCCACTTTAATGTAATGGAAGAAGAACGTATTTATCGCGACTTTCCATACTTCCTCTAGGAAAGATAAAATTATGTTTCATAAGTTCTTTTATAGTATCAAGATTCTAGAAGGATGTTTGTCAAAGCCTATCCTAGCATGTTTTTGTACACAAATAATTTAACAATTTAACATGGTTTATTTTACATAATTCCATGCTAGCACACTTAAAATAATAAATACAACATAATAAGACATGATTTGGACAGTAATTGTAACCTAATGCACTAGAACCCTAACATTTTATCATGTAACTTTTAACATTTTAGTCAGGCATATGTTTTACCTTATTTTCAACAACTAGAAAAATTTTTAGTAACTTAAAAATAAATTCTTAACCTCCATTAATCCTCCTTATTTACCTAAAATAAAACTAAAAAAATAAATTAGTTACTAAACAACTAATAACCTAATAATATTAAAATCTAAAAGGACTGACTAATAAAATAGTTAAACAAATTCATTATGTGAGGGAAAATGCAAGCTTATGAGGGGATGACACACATGAGCCACTTATGTGGCATGGACTAGGCCAATTAAGTTGTCCATGCTGCAAGGGTAGGGGTGTGCGAGGGAAGGTTCTTGGGTAGAAAAAATAGGGCAATAATGGGTGGTATTGGCTACATGTGGAGGACTAGATATAGGGTGTAGGTTGCAAAATGAATGAGTTGTGCGAGGAGATGATGGGTGCATGGGGAAAGTGGTCCAAAACATTAGACATGGGTAGAAGTGGTGGAGTTAGGTGATTAGTATTCCATGAGGTTCGACCAAAGCTCCCCTATTGCTTAGTCCAAAATCATGCATGAGAGGGAGACTGGCAGAAGTGGTGGTGGTTGGCTACAAAATTAAAAATCCCAAGATAGAGGGCGGAAGAAGGGGATGTTGCAAAAAAATGGTGGGAGCTAGCAAGTTTGTGAGGTAAAGAGAAAAAATGAGTTGCTTGTGTAGTGCGAAGAGGAGGAGGGAATTATTGGTTCACGTGGGAGGGGAAATAAGAATTAGAATGGTAGGGGAGGTTTGCATAGAAGGTTTATGCTTGTGGCAAGGTGATGATGACTACAAGAGGCTCAAATGAGATGGGATAATGAACATTGTTGGTTGCTAGTGATGATGGAGGGTTTATGGGGGAGGTCAATTCAGTGGTGATTGGTGTAAAGAGGAGTAGGGATCGGGAATAGATAAAGAACACAAACTAAAGAGAAAGAAGGAGAAGAGTGCTTGGTGGTGTGGTGTGGGGTTGGGTAATGTTGCAAACCAAAACAAAAAATATGAGGGGTATGGCCTAGGCCAAACAAAAAGGAAAAAGAGAGGAGAAAGATTTTATGTAGCCGGTGGTGGTGTGAAAAAAAAACTTGAGGTTTGTTTCGTGTGTAGAAGGTAGCATGAGGGGTGATTGTAAAGAAAGGAAGAATAAAAAGGAGATAGTAAAGGGTGGTTAGATTAAGGTTACTTTAGAGAGAAAGGACAGGGTTGAGTGTTAGGCTTGTTTAATTAGGTTAGGGTTTTCGGTTAGAAAATCAAATTGTAAAAGAAAAAAAAACGGTCAAGTGTGAGATTTAAAGGAAAAGGTAAAAGAGAAAATAAATACTTAGCATATAAATTATTTAAGAATTGGTTTAGGTTATGATTTAAGGAATTAAGTTCAGGTTTAGGTTTAAGTTTTGATAAAAGGGTTAAACAATTGAAACTAAAGGTTACAAAATTTTAGGGTGTTATAAGCCCCTTGTAAAACTACATGAAAGCACACTTGATTTTATGTGTATTAGTGGTACCCTTATTATCTTCCGATTTTATTTTAGGGACATCATTACGATTTTGTATTACCTTAATATGCACAAAGAAAAAAAACTAAGGTTTGAGTCACCAACATTTAGCCAATGAATTTGGCATTTTGTTTCAAAAATGACTCTCACATTAGGTAAGTCTATTGAACTTACATTAAGGTGCATGTAGATGTTCATGTAGTTCAAAATTAGAGCTATCATTGAGGATATTTGTTTTTAGCATTCAACAATGATTGTTCAGCTACATCAACAATGCTTGAAAATTGGTTTCAACAACTTCAGTTTCTGTGCCAAATCATATAGAAAGCTCCCAGTGAAAGTGACATGTCAATTGTTTCGAATAAAAGAGAGGAAATCTTCATCGTTTGCCCAAAAATTAAGAAAATGAGAAGGCTTCTTGACAAAATTAGAGGGGAGACCAAGTTGAACTAAAATAAGATAGTGATTAGAGGAAAAATATGCTTGGAGATCAACAAAAGAATGGCTAAAAGTGGATAGCCATGTAACACTAGCTAAGGGTCGATCTAATTTGAAAGTAATGAATTCTTCCCCATCTCTTCTATTACACCATTTGGGAAACAACCAAGTCATTTAAGATCAGAGAGCCCCAATTCTTGTACACATTTAGAGAAATCCTAGACATCTTGAATATGTGGAGCTTCACAAATTGGTTGCTCTTCTATCATTAAAGTCACATTGAAATTCACTTGAAGATCCAAGGAAGTGGACCGATAGAATTCACTTGAAGCCATGTGAATAAGGATTTCCTAGATTTTCTTAGTGTTAAAGGCATAAATAAAAGCAACAACAAAATGGATTGCCCTGTCAACCCCAACAACATCACGGCATGTCCTATTCACTAAATAACAAAGTTTACATTTGTTGTGGGTCCAGCCCACATGTATTAGTAAAGTGTATATTTTATTTTGTCCTAAGGAATGAGCATTTGATAGCATTTTTACTAATCTTGGATTAAGTCCAACTTGGGCTTATTATTTTGGGCTTCTTAATTAAGCCTTTGGTATAAATACTTGCTTTACAAATTAGGGCAAGAAGGTGAGAGGTGTGAATTCAGAAAGTCACACGCACGATCAGAAGCAAAAGAAGAGAGAAAGACAAAGGGTTTGGAGAATATTGATTTGCGATTGTTCAAGAACATCGTTCAGAAAATTGTCAATCGCCTGAGTTTCCACCGTTGGATTTTGCTGAAGTTTTGACAGATTGTTGGGGACACATAGGGCCTTATTTTGAATGGTTGGATTGTCGTTTTGAGATCTGGTTTGTCTGTTATTGCAGCGGGACCGAAACTCTGATTTGTGGTGATATTCTTCACCTTTGATCTCTTCTTGCTTAAGCTCTTATGTATGTTCTTGTTGGTGGGTTGTGAATTGTTGTGAACTGATTTGGATGGTTCATTTTGCCCTCAATTTATCATAATAAGAGAAGGAGATAGGGTGGACTCCTCAAACGTCCCGTGGTTTTTACTCTTCACATCGAAGGGGTTTTCCACGTATAAATCGTGTGTTGATTGGTTCGTTTTGCTAATCTATTCATTTGTACTTGCTGCCCATAATTAGTTTTGCTTGGTGATTTTATTTGGTGAATTATTTGTGGTAGATTTGGGTTCTATTATTTGGTTGATTGTCTTGGTGTTGATCCTTGTGGGTATTGTCATATATTACTCGGGTCCTTTTCAACTGGTATCAGAGTTGTGGTTTAATTTGACTGTTATTATGGAGTCTAGTAGTAGCAGTTCAATGATTAAATTGACATCAACCAATTATTCCATCTAGAGACCGATGATGGAGAATTTTTTATACTATAAAGACTTGTTTGACCCAATTGATTTAATCACAAATGAAGATGGCACCATTAGTAAACCTGCAAAACCTGAAAAGATGGAAGATAGAGATTGGGAAAAGATGAAAAGAAAATCTTTGGGGACTATTAGACAATGGGTTGATATTAGTATTTTTAACCATGTGTCTCAAGAGTCCGACCCATATGATCTGTGGAAGAAATTGGAGGGTCTTTATGAAAGAAAGACCGCTCATAACAAAGCTTCATTAATCAAGAGACTTGTTAATTTGAAACTAAAAAGTGGAAAGTCAGTGTCAGAACATTTTAGTAACTCTGCTCCGGATGGTGTGCTATCATTGGATGTGATCAAAGAAAGCATGTTCAATGAAGAGATAAGAAGAAAGGAGATGGGAGTTGATAATTCACAAGCTCTTGTTGTTGATAACAGAGGAAGAGGCAAGAGTCGAGGTCCCAAAGGGCATGACAACTCAAAAGAGAGGTCCAAGTCCAGAGACAAGGAGACTAGGACATGTCATTATTGTAAGAAACCTGGCCACTTGAAAAAGTTTTGCTACAAGTGGAATAGAGAGCAAGGCAAGATGCAAAATTCACAAAAGGAGGGAGATGATAAAAATACTGCAGCAACCGCTTCTAAAAGGGATGATGAGATCGCTTTGATTTGTGCAACTAATGATTGTAATCATGTTGAGAGTTCAGATTCAGAGTGGCTTGTAGATACAGGAGCTTCATACCATTGTGTTCCCAAAAGGGAGTACTTCATGAACTACCAAGCTGGTGATTTTGGTAGTGTTAAGATGGGAAACCAGAGCTCAGCAAGCATTGTTAGGTTAGGTGATGTTCGTGTGAAAACGAGTGTTGGGTGCATGCTTACATTGAAAAATGTGCGCCATATTCCTGATCTACGCCTTAACTTGTTATCTCCAAATGTCCTTGATCAAGAGGGATTTTGACATACCTTTGGTGATGGCAAGTGGAAATTATCCAAGGGTTCTATGACAGTTGCTCGAGGCGAGTTGTGTTGTTCTTTATACAAGACATGCTTGAATGTGTGTTCTGATGAGTTGAATGCAGTGGAAGAAAAGAATTCTCCAAATTTGTGGCATCGAAGGCTGGGACATATGAGTGACAAGGGGTTGAAATTGTTAGCAGGTAAATCTCTTATTCCTGTTGATAAAACTATTTCTCTTGATCCTTGTGATCATTGTTTGGCAGGAAAACAACATAGAGCTTCCTTTGCTAGGAAGTCTACTAGAAGGCAAGATAAGTTGGAGCTTGTACACTCTGATGTTTGTGGTCCTATTGAGGTGGAGTCTCTTGGTGGTAATAAATATTTTGTTACCTTTATTGATGATGCTACTCGAAAAACTTGGGTCTACATGATGAAGACAAAGAGTCAAGTTTTCGAGATTTTTCAGAAATTTCATGCCATGGTAGAAAGGGAGACAGAAAGAAAGTTAAAGCGTCTTCGTTCAGACAATGGTGGTGAATATACTGTAATGAATTCAAGCATTATTGTTCACAACATGGCATTAGACATGAGAAGACAGAGCCCAACACACCACAACACAATGGAGTTGCAGAGAGAATGAATAGAACCATTGTGGAGAAAGTGAGATGTATGCTTAGAATGTCAAATCTTCCTAAGACATTCTGGGGTGAAGCAATTCAGTGTGCAGTGTACTTGATCAACAGAGCTCCATCAATTCCTCTTGGCCTTGACATTCCTGAGAGAGCATGGAAGGGATGTGATCCCACATATTCACATCTAAGAGTTTTTGGGTGTAAGGCATATATGCATGTGCCGAAAGAACAGAGGTCAAAACTTGATCCCAAAACTCATCCTTGTGTGTTTGTTGGCTATGGTGATGAAGAGTATGGTTTTATACTATACTATCCAGATAAGAAGGTAGTGAGAAGTAGAGATGTAGTATTCTTTGAGCACGAGACTGGTGCAGAGCTTTTGAATACAAGGTACTCTTCTTCTTCAGAATTGTTATTTGATTATACTAATGTTTCTTCTTCTACTACTTCTGTTGAGCAGCCAGCAAATGATTATGTTGATGTGATACCCGATGATGTTGGTGAGGTACAACCTGATGGTGGTGATGTACCAGTTCATGATGATGGTGATCATTCAGATCACAGTGAGTCTTCATCTGATGAAGAAGAGCTTCATGAGGGAGAAATTTATGATGAAGAGATTCATGAGCAGGGGGAGCAACCTACCCCTCAAGTGGAGGATACAGAGGTTCGAAGGTCAGTTAGAGAGCGTAAACCTTCAACAAAGTATCCAAGCTCAGAGTACATTCTAGTCACAGAAGATGGGGAGCCAGAGAGTTATCAGGAAGTACTGTCATCTGATGAGAAAAATATTTGGCTTGATGCTATGAAGGAAGAGATAGATTCCTTGAAAAAGAATGATACTTATGAGTTAGTGAAGCCTCCCAAGGGCAGGAAAGTCTTGAAGAACAGGTGGGTTTTCAAGAACAAGAAAGATGGTGAGAAGATTGTGAAGCGGAAAGCTAGATTGGTGGTTAAGGGATGCAACCAGAAAAAGGGCATCGACTTTGATGAAATCTTCTCTCCAGTGGTCAAAATGACATCTATCAGAACCGTGCTAGGTTTAGCTGCAAGTCTTGATCTTGAGTTGGAGCAACTTGATGTGAAAACTGCTTTCTTACATGGTGACTTGCATGAAGAAATCTACATGGAGCAACCTGAAGGATTTGAAGAGAAAGGGAAAGAGAAACTTGTTTGCAAGTTGAAGAAGAGTCTTTATGGGCTTAAACAGGCACCAAGGCAATGGTACCGAAAATTTGATTCATTTATGATGAGTAATGGTTATAAACGAACTTCTGCCGATCCTTGTGTGTATTTCAGAAATTTCCCTGGAGGTAAATTCATCATCCTTCTGCTATATGTTGATGATATGCTGATAGCTGGACAAGATGCAAATATGATTCAAAATTTGAAGAAAGACTTGTCCAAGTCATTTGACATGAAAGACTTGGGTCCAGCAAAGTAAATCTTAGGCATGGAGATTGCTCGTGACAGGAAAGCTGGGAAATTGTGGCTATCACAAGAAAAGTATATTGAACGGGTGCTTGAAAGGTTCAATATGAAAGATGCCAAGCCTGTTAATACACCACTAGCTACTCATTTCAAGCTAAGCAAGAGAGATTGTCTTACAACAGAGAAGGAGAAAGAAAGTATGTCATCTGTTCCTTACTCTTCTGCTGTTGGTTCTTTGATGTATGCTATGGTGTGTACCAGGCCAGATATTGCACATGCTGTTGGTTTGGTGAGCAGATACTTATTCAATCCGGGTAAGGCTCAGTGGGAAGCTGTGAAGTGGATTTTTAGATACTTGCGGGGCACTTCCAAATTGAGTTTGTGTTATGGAGGTGGCAAACCTATACTTGAAGGCTACACTGAGCAGACATGGCTGGTGATTTTGATAACAGAAATTCTACCTCAGGTTATGTGTTTACAATTTCAGGGGGAGCCATTTCATGGCAATCCAAGTTACAAAAGTGTGTAGCATTGTCCACAACTGAGGCAGAGTATATTGCGGCCGTGGAAGCAAGTAAAGAGATGTTATGGCTTAAGAGGTCCCTTCGAGAGTTGGGTTTGAGGCAAGGTGAGTATGTAGTATTCTATGATAGTCAGAGTGCTATTGACTTGAGAAAGAATGCAATGTATCACGCTCGCACCAAGCATATTGATGTTAGATATCATTGGTTGAGGAATGTGATCGAGGAGAAGCATTTGAAACTGAAGAAAGTCCACACAGATAAGAATGGTGCAGATATGTTGACAAAGGTAGTCCCTAGAAGCAAGCTTGAAGTTTGTGGTAAGCTTGCTGGGATGAAGGTCAAGTGATCATGGAAGTGATCGTGTCTTCCCCGCATTGGGCTGGAGGGGGAGATTGTTGTGGGTCCAGCCCACATGTATTAGTAAAGTGTGTATTTTATTTTGTCCTAAGGAATGAGCATTTGATAGCATTTTTACTAATCTTGGATTAAGTCCAACTTGGGCTTATTATTTTGGGCTTCTTAATTAAGCCTTTGGTATAAATACTTGCTTTACAAATTAGGGCAAGAAGGTGAGAGGTGTGAATTCAGAAAGTCACACGCACGATCAGAAGCAAAAGAAGAGAGAAAGACAAAGGGTTTGGAGAATATTGATTTGCGATTGTTCAAGAACATCGTTCAGAAAATTGTCAATCTCCAGAGTTTCCACCGTTGGATTTTGCTGAAATTTTTACAGCTTGTTGGGGACACATAGGGCCTTATTTTGAACGGTTGGATCGTCGTTTTGAGATCTGGTTTGTCTGTTATTGCAGCGGGACCGAAACTCTGATTTGTGGTGATATTCTTCACCTTTGATCTCTTCTTGCTTAAGCTCTTATGTTTGTTCTTGTTGGTGGGTTGTGAATTGTTGTGAACTGATTTGGATGGTTCATTTTGCCCTCAATTTATCATAATAAGAGAAGGAGATAGGGTGGACTCCTCAAACGTCCCGTGGTTTTTACTCTTCACATCGAAGGGGTTTTCCACGTATAAATCGTGTGTTGATTGGTTCGTTTTGCTAATCTATTCATTTGTGCTTGCTGCCCATAATTAGTTTTGCTTGGTGATTTTATTTGGTGAATTATTTGTGGTAGATTTGGGTTCTATTATTTGATTGATTGTCTTGGTGTTGATCCTTGTGGGTATTGTCATATATTATCCGGGTCCTTTTCAACAACATTGTTAATATAGAGTACCTGGCTTTTTTGGAGATTGAAATAGAAAAATGATGTTTTATAACAAAATGATGATGATAGTATTGATAGCAATACTGGTCAATTTATTTTGTGAATTATTGTTGTATAACATATGTTGAAACATTATAAAAATAGTGTTGAAAAATTTTAACAATAGTATTGAAGTATATGTTATATTATGTGTGTATGTCTACATATATAGAGACACACACGTACTAGCAGCAGTGTTGAAGGATAGACATTTGACAGCAAGTAGTTGGATTATAAAACGCAGGGCACAATCTTCGCAACTGTTATTTAGATTAAGGCATACTTACAAAGTTAGCATTGGGTTGCACCACAAGCATAGAGCAATTGCATAACAAGAGCATTTGATATGTTAATTAGCTCATAAGTTAATTATCTTTTATTAATTTGGTTAATAAATTAGTAATTTAAAAGATTACTTGTCTTTCATTAAGTTGACTCGTAATAAGTTACAAATCTTGATCGTAGGCTAATTTTCCATACTTCTTCCGTTTTCGTCTTACAGTACATTTTCATTAATTTATATTGGTACATACGGTTTTTAATGATGTCATTTTGTACTTCTATAGCTAGAATGACAAATAGCTTTATGGACCACTTTAGCAGAGAACAAACAAATTATATTGGCTTTACCACTTTTCGCTAGCTATTGGTTTTTAACTTTTCTTTTGATTAGGCACACCGATGGATGGATAAGGGAGAGGTAGAAAGCACAGGATGAAAATCAATTCCGAAATGAAATAATTAACCGGAGCATAGTTGGCCACTAGATTAAACTAAAATTTGTCTATAGGTTTTCTAATTTTAAGCTATACACTACTCATTAATATTTTATTTGATTCAAAGAAAGTTTAATGAAAAAAAATTAAAATTAAAATATTTTTCTTCAAACTTTCTTCAAAGAAAATTATATAGTTAATCTTTAACAATTTATACTTTACTCTTTTTCTATTTCATTATCTTATATAAACTAAAGACACAAAATTATTTTTCTTTTTATTTTTTTCTTTTATTTAAAACTTTCCATAAATCAAATGGAACATTGATTGATTATATTGACCTTAGCAAATATCATATCCACAGAGCTAGTAAAAATTAATCCAAGTCGTGTAAAACTTGAGCCTACATAATCTGTAAAATTCATCAATATACCAAAATCCAAAACTAACATGATCTATCTCACTATCAACCTGATTCAATATCAATATAAATTAACAAGATCAAATTTAATATTGATCGATTAATAATTACATTATAGGACTTATTGTTTATTTAAAACTTTTAAAAATATATTATTTTTATAAAATTTACTTTTTTTGTTACTTTTATTGTGGACATACTTATTTACTAATGATATTTAAATTTTACTGATTTTTCTACATAAAAACATAACATTAATTTTTTTAATAATAAAAAAATAACAATTATTAACATATTTTTAATTATATGCTTACGTAAAGTCAAATTTAATGCTTGTCTACTAAGTTAATAAGTTAGATTAATTTTGGTTGTAAATGACTTATTTGACCCAAATCCGAAGTGATTTGATCTAGGATTAACTCAACTTAAGTCCACCTCAACCTATCAAAAACTAAAAAGACTTGATCCGTCAAGTTAATCCAAACCTGACCTGCCCAATAATTTTCAATTCGAAATCATCTAGTGTAATACCCTAAAATTTAAAACTAAAATTTTTTATTCTGGAAAAAACATATTATCAAAATAGTTAGGTGTTACTGCCATACGCAACATAAGTTTTACTTACTATAACATCCTTACATCGAATATAAGAAAAAATAGTTAAGGCATAAAATATGATAAATATAGAATAAGAGAGCTTTCATAAATATAGATAAAATTTTAGAGGTTAACTCTAAATATAATGTCATTGATATTAAATCAAAATACATCAAAAGGGATCCCAAAGAACTAAGAATTCAAAAAAGTATTCGGTAAAACCTGACCATAGGATAACATGACTCAACGTCTAACCTAAATACATAAGAATCACTTCTCCACACATATGGTGTCATATGCATCATAATCATCTAAAGAGTCCTAATCAACCTATACAAAAATATTTGAGTCATCTACTTGTGGAAATAAACAACACCCATGGAAAGGATGATTAATATACTATATACTGAGTAAGGTAACCATACAACCGAAGTGAGGGTACAAAAGAGAATAATCATACATGTGAGTTAAAAATAAGTAATGCAAAGTAAACATCAGTTTCATAACTCATAATTAGATATAAATATGATTCATACTTTTATTTAAGTTGAGTTTAGAAATCTCGCTATTCTTAATCCGATGGAATGGAATGAAGAATTTGTTAACATAAAACACATCTAAGCTACTATTAATGTCTAGTGGAATGGACCCAACATATACTAGGGAAATATGATCGTAAACACTACTCTTAAATCGATATAATGGTCTAAATACCTCTTAGTTAAAAACAAACCCGAGCCACTATTATCGTTCAATGGAAAAAATACAACACCTTAGTCCCGACTCACGTAATCTTTCACTTTAAGTAATTAATATCTTATTCATTAGTTACACATCTTAAAATAATATTATTTTTCATGTTGAGTTTAGGGCCCCACTATTTTTAATTTGGTGGAATGGACTAATGAACCTCTCAAGGTAGAGCACTCTTGAGCCAATATTATCGTTTAGTGGAATGAACTAGCAATACCTCGACCCAACTCACATAATATTTTATTTTAGGTGATTGATGTCTTATTCATAGTTTTTTATATCGAGAACATATTGCATGACTCATGTAGATATGCATAACACAAAATTAAAATATGTAAAGCACAACTAAATAGTTATTGGGGCATTTTTCTAAGAAAATGGTCCATAATTCCCATAAGAGACTCAAATTCGTATTTTCAAACCTTATCAACAAAAATAACCTTCCAATAACCTCATAATATCATATTAGGTAGCTTACATATTAATCAACCATATTATGACCTCATAACACCATTCAAACTTATCATGTCATAATTATTTTTCATCAAATGACCATAATGCCCTTACGATAACTAAAATACTCATTTTCTCAAAGACCTTGTGTGTCCTAACATTAATAAATTTAAACCTCCAACATTTATATCATCATAAAATATATAAATCCAACTATATATATAGGTACTATGTATCTAGATTCATGCTACCCAACAATATACATATAATGTATACTTTCACCTTTTTCTTAATTTCAATATATCATATAATAGTATTATTATAATCAACATTATCTATATAACATTACCAAATCGAATATTACATACAAAAACAAGTTTTATATACAATCCCTAACTAACACGTATCCTTACCAAAAAGGAACCTATCTCTAAAGTAGATAAGTCTAACACAACTCATTTGAGATCACCAAAAAGTTACATATAAAACACTAATAATACAAGATTATAACTTAAGAATACAACCTAGGCAAAAGTTAAGATAAAGAAGAGTGAAAATTGGTATAACCAAAATAAGTGTAGAAGCTCAAGATACAAAGGAGTATGGTGGAATGTATGATGGTGCTAAGGCAAAGCTAGAGTGGTGTTATATTGGAGTGTGGGATGTACTAGGATAGAGGCATGGTGGTGCCAATGAGAGTCGTTGAAGGTGCACGAGCAAATCATGCAACACACATAAGGGTCAAGAAGGATAAACTCATACAAATGAGGGGTGAAGGGTGTGAATGGGTAAGAAGAGAAGGAGTACACAAGTTATGTACAAAGCCATGCATGGGTTATGTGAGAGAGGCATGGTTCGGGTTTTCGAGGGTGTATGGTCATGCATCTTAACAAAATTAAAATAGAGAAGGATGGGAAGAGGGAAAAGAAATGGCGTAGGGTGGAAATGGTTAGGAGATGGAAAGGGGGAATAATGGGGAGATATTGGTGGTTGGTTCCTAAGAAAAAATTGTGGTTTTTTCTGGTTGGTGGAAGGGAGTGATGTTGATGATGAATGATGATGATGCACAGGGGTAAGAAAGAAGGAGAGTAAGATGAAGCTTAAGTTGGGGTGCTTGAGAATAATGGAGGGAGTGAGTGAGTTAGGTTGGCATTAAATGAGGTAGAGAGAGCTTGGAAGGGTGTATATATATATATATATATATATATATATATAGTTTTGTGTATGGTGTGGAATGATAGATAAATTAAGGTAGGGACACAAGATTGGTGGGAAAATTAGCCAAAATTTTAAATGCGACATACCCCATGGACGGAGGGAAGAGATTGTAGAGTCAGACATTAATGAGTTGTAGGGGGTAAAGAAGAAGAACATGTAAGGCAAAAAAAAGAAGAAAAAAGCTAGGCAAGAGAAAAGAAAAGGAAAAAAAGGAAATAAGTGTGGGATTATGGTTAAGATTAGTTAAAAAAAATTTTGATTAATAAAATTAGGTAATATTAAAATAATGGTCATCCAAGCTTAAGGATAGGTAATGGTATAAATTACCTAGAATAATGATTAGTATTTTGTTAAGATATTAAAAGGACTTCGTCCCTACAATCAAAAATTCAAAGTTGTAGAAGAAGAGAAAAAAGATTTTAGGAAAGGTTATCTCAATGGTGAATTCTAAGGAAGTTAATATTATGATATCGGATACTACCTTCTTAGAAGAAAGGGCCCCAAAACCTAACCCAGCTATGCTGAAAAGCTCAAGATGCAATTAGTGCATCTCTTTCTCTCTCTCCCAGGTTACCTTTGCTACTCCATGTCTGTTCCAAAGAATTTTCATAAATGGAACTAATCTCATCCAATTCCATAGTATCTTGGTGTTGAGAATCTACAAGGGTACCTTCGCACAGGTTAGTGAATTTTGAGCTCAATCTCATAAGGTCTAATCATGTGGAATGGATGTGCAATGTACTTTCTCTATTTCTAGATGTGAAGGACATTATAATCTAGTGGACAACCCAAGTAGTAAGAAACCATACCGATCCAATCAAGGATATCATAAAGACCAACATTTCTTGGGCTTAGCTTACCCTTCCAACCAAATCTCTACACTACCTTAGTGGGTGAAACTGTCAATAAAACTATGTCTTCTCACTTAAATCCATCACTATGATGTCTCTAATTAGCATAAGTCTTCTACTAACTCTCACATGCCCCCATATTTTCCTATATCAATTGAACCTTCTAATTCATCTCCTTAACCATATATGGTCCAAGAAAGATATTCTATCTAATGTCTCTATAACACAAGGGTGTCTAACACTTGTATCCATATAATTCCTTAAAGGGTAGCATCCCTATATTAGCGTGATAATTTTTGTTGTACAACGACTTTAACAAATGTAGATGATCCTCATAATTACCTTGGAAGTCCAAAATACATTCTCATAGCATATCCTTAAGTGTCAGAATCATCCTCTCAGTCTGCCTTTCTATGACTGAGTTTAAGGCGGTACTCATCCTTAACTTTGTGCCCATAGCCTTTTACAACTTCCCTCAAAAGTGTGAAGGGAATATCGAATCCCTATCAAAGTATATGTTGGTAGGTGTACCATACCTACTTTCCACATACCACATATACACATTTGCCAACTAATCCATATTCTAAGCCGACTTCATCGACACAAAACTACAAACTTTGTTAATTAGCTGATGATGACCTAGATCTTATTACAGTCATTCTGTGTCCTCGATAATCTAATAAAAAAATCCATCAACATGGAGTCTCACTTCCATATTCTCACATCTAAATTCTGGACAAGCCCTGTAAATATTTGGTGCTAGTTCTTGACCTTCTAATAAATTAATCACCTCAACTATAAGGCCACTAGTAGATCCTTTTGAAGTCCTTGAATAACGGATCCCCTTTTGTGTGAATGGAATAGAGAGTGTAATGATCCTGCTCTAAAATCCAACACTTTATATCATCATAACTTTGAGATACACATTAGAAATCCCTATAGAGCCCATGTTGGTAATCTGAGTAGAATCTAGTGTAATCTAATCTATTTCTAGAAGATAAAACCATAGATCTAGAGACATTAGTAGATGGAGATAAAAACAACTTAACCAATAAAATTATTACACTAAAATGAAAAGGATGTACCTGAATCATATTACACAAGAACTAGTAATAAGAGGATGGAAATTGTACAAGAGACCACATCCAACTGCAGATTAGCCTCTACCTACCTGATGATATTTGGGCGCCTACCTAACTATGCTCCCAATTATCCTCCATGATACCCTCCAAAACCCTAGTTATTTCCTCTTCCTTAGGATATGGGCAAGGCCCCTATGGTCTCCCCTTAGCCTTCCTAGGTTGTACAATAACAAATCTAACACAATACTAAGGTAGGGAACTAAGGCAACTATTGAACAAAAAATTCATCACAATACTAAGATAGGGCACTGAGGTAACTACCTAACCAATAATCCATTCATTTCATATTATTACACAATAATCATTTCCATTTTTTAATTCCTTACTCGATAGGAATATATCTTAACTCAAGGATACAATGGTACAACTAGTCATTTTAGAGCCCAAAAGTAACACAATACCCATAGCTCAAACCCAGGGACATAGGGGTATGCTTGATCATACCGGTACCTATAATCAATAAAGTATCCTCCCAACTTTGTTCACTTATTCCTTAAATATTGATACCCCCAATAAGCCCCCTAATTAACCTATAAAGTAGAGTAGGGCCTTAAACTAGGGCCAAATGGCACATAATGTAACACCCTGATTCGATACGACTATGTGTGGGCTATTTTGGA
Source organism: Tamarix austromongolica (assembly GCA_039764185.1). Taxonomy (NCBI): domain Eukaryota; kingdom Viridiplantae; phylum Streptophyta; class Magnoliopsida; order Caryophyllales; family Tamaricaceae; genus Tamarix; species Tamarix austromongolica. The sequence continues at coordinate 16,761,591 of CM077808.1, read as the reverse complement.
ACACTTTCGGATTCATAAGCTGGCCCTATAGATCAACACAAGTCCTTTCAACATGCTTTATCCTTACTCAAACACGTTTTGAGAAATTTTCAAAAAAATTATAAAACTTCCTAGGAGGGTCACCCATCCTAAAATTTGTTCCACGGCCAACACACATAACTATGGAGTTTTTAGGATGGAATCATCAAAAGGATGGTATACCATGTTGATATAAATAGACTCCGCTCAATTTGAGGTATTACATTCACCCCCACTCAAATAATGCAGCGTCCTCTTTACACCTCAACCATTAACTATCTTAATATAGTTTATTCCAAGAATCATCCTGCTAGGTAGCTGTTTGGCTCATCTAAGTTCAACTCACAGTCGCGGTTTCACTTTGATACCATTTGTAACACCTTGAGTCAATACAACTATGCAATGGTTACCTTATAGCGCTTTCGGATTAATTGGTTGTCCCTATAGATCAACATGAGTCCTTTTAGCGTGCTTTCTCCTCACTCACTCACTTTTCAGGAATTTTTCAGAAGATTTTCTAAACTTTCCAAGAGATTCATCCATCCTAAAAATTGATCCACGGCTAGCACACTTAGAGATAGATTTCTTAGGATGGAATCATCAAAAGGATGGTATACCATGTTGATATAAGTAGCTATATCAATACTTATAGCACCCCGCTTAATTTGAGGTATTACATACAAGTGCACCAAAAAATCAATGGGTAACACCTCACTTCTAAGGTAGTGACCCCTATAGAGAAACCATTCCCAACTTGAGGTCTTTCACTTTATTTATTAATATTTTATATGGTAATCACATCAGTCACATATGACATAGAAAATTTCATTTTCCATACTTAACCATTTTCCTTTTTGTTTTTAATTATTTAGACAAATCCTAATGTCATAGGTCTATGTCAAGCCATGTCAAAGCTAAGGTCTACCAATCAAATGTCTAAGGTCATCGAAGCATTCAATAATTTACATTATTTTAGCATATAGGTAACTTTGCAATTTGGTGATTAACTGTATTTATCACTTTTCAAGCATTTTGTGGGTCGGGACCACTAAAACTCTAATCATGCAACCTTCACATACCACATATTTAAAGCATAAAACATCATTTAAATAGGCATGTTATCATCATAGTACATGAAGAAAAATAATCTCTAACCTTAGGTCATGCAGATAGGATTTAACTTAAGTAACCCTAAATATGTGCATATGTGTCCAAATGAATTATCATAACCTTAACATTCATGCATGAGAAATCATCAGGCATTTACCATGGGATTTGAATCATAAATTCATAATAATAGAAACCCTAGCAAAATCTTAGACTTGTGGAAGTAAAATATTAGACATATTATCATGTATAAATCTTAATTATCAATACTCATGCATATCATCCCTTTAACATATTATCATTTTATCATGCATTCTACAATACTCAAAAAGAATAAGCCTTAGCATGATTCTAGGTTTCAAATTTCCTAGAATGTTCACACATAATTTCTAGCATCCTATGAGTGATTGGATTTACTTAACCCAATCTTATACAAATGAGGTCTTCCCAAAGTTTTCAAGGAAGACCTGAGAATTTAACATTCAAACACATACATATATGAACATATAATATTAAAAAATAATAATCCACAATAACCAAAATAATTAAGGGCTACTAACCAGTGGAATAAGCAAGAAGAAAGCTAAGGGAAAAAAATTTAACACCAAACGAGAGGTTTCGATCTAGAAGAGTGGAAGGTGGCAATGGTGAGAATGGTCGGTGCTCAAGGGAGCAAGAAATGGTGAAAATAGATGAAGATAGGGAGGGGAGAAAAAAAACAATGGTGCAGCAAAAGGGAGAAGGAGAGGTGCAGCACAAGAGGGTTGAAGGAGAGAGAAATGTTTTAGTAGAAATGAGTGCAGGGAAATGGTGCATATTCCACCAAAATGGCTAAAGGTAGGTGTGTAGTGATATGGTACTCATGGCCAAATGGAAGAGTGAGGTAACACTAGTATTGGGAAGCTAAGGCTAGTGATGGAGAGGTTGAAATGGGGAGGGGTTTTGAAGGTAAGAAAGGAAGGAAAATTTTGCAATGAATAGGGGGTTGTAGGGTGTTTATGCATGGGTGAAGGTGTAGCTTCGGTGATGGTGGTAGGTGGTATTAGGATTTAGCGATTGTGGTTAGTGGTTGGTTAAGGAGGCCAGAAGGGGTTGGCATTGCAAAATAAAAATTAGTGGAGGAAAGGAGCTACGATGACGAGAGAGGAGAAGTTTTGTGCACGAAAGGATGCTCAAGTGAGGTAGAATTTTGTAGAATGGTGAGGGCTTTGGCACAAAACATGAGGGTTTAAGTAAGGGGTTTCATGTAGGAAAAAGTGGAAGAAAACAAGGAGAAAAAAATTTGGGGAGAAAGGCGGTATGGAGTAGAGTCTAAGAGTGATGGTTCACATGTAATGTGTTGGAGTAAGGGAGGGTAGGGTGGTGGTTAGGGGAAATAAGGCATAGGTCAAGGATAGGTTAGGGTAAAAATCTAGGTAAAGATTTAGGGTAGAAATATCCAGTAGAATTTAAGGTTGTTGGGTAAGGTTTATTTGACGAAACGGATACCGGTTACGATCAAACGTAGGTTTACATTTTTATACACATAGTTTAGCATATATTAGCCTAATTAAAGTTTATAACTAATAAGTCATAATAATATTATACATATTGAAAAATATAGTTATTATCAAATATCCTAAAATAATTATTACAACTAATGTATATAATTACCGGTTATAATTAGGATTTTTTGGAAACAAGGTATTATATTACTACCCCATTAAAAGAGACTTCATCCCCAAAGTCTACAAAATAAAGTTAACTCGCTACAACTTTAGGTGGTCCACAAACAATGGTTCTACAAGCTGGGAATCACTACCCTTTTAAAAAAGAATAAACATTAATCAAGATACAAATAGCATGCAATGTTACAAAACAATCATCAATTTATCACGCCTATGCATGCATAAATAATGATGAAGTATAGACACTCAAAAGCACAAAAGGTATACCGACAGTTGTGTCCACGAATCCACGAGCCTAAGTGTCACTAATCATATTTAGACTAATGAGCATCATAACTCCTTGGGTACCTCTCCTTGGGTACCTCCAATACCCAAAGTTTGACCTACACTATTCTCCAAGTAGGAATGAGAAGCAAGTCCTTTACCCTTGGCACTCACACTTGGGTTGCTATTAGTGGGCACCTAAATCACCAAGGATGACTATTAATAATAGGTGGTTCTCCCACTTGACCATGCTTACTAAATTAAGTTACAAATCTAGAATAGTAACACTCAAATCCTTTATGGCCCATCTTTCCACACTTCCAGCACTTAATCATTTTATCCTAGCATTCCTTGCTATGGTAGCTCCCTCTACACACCTTATAGTGATAGTGCCTCAAAAGTCGATTATTCCTAAACGATGCTCCGAAAAACTATGAAGATTGACTGTCACTAAGCTAACTCTATTAAACGCTTGATTAAACCCTCTTATCACCTCCATGACAATAAGAATTCTCTGTTGGCCTTTTCCTCCCACTAAGGACCCTCTTTTCTTCCTATATCCTCCCTAGGGAACAAGCTATCTTGTATACTATGAGCACATGTGTCATAATTTATCCTCCAAAAAGTTCCTAAGTACATATGTCCAACCCTTGCTCAAAGGAATAACTAAATATCTCCTCACTACAAGTTATCTCTGATGCAAAAGCAACAAGCTTGGAGAACTTACTGATGTAATCCTCAACATAAAGGTTAGTAGAAAACTCAACATGCTTTGCACAATGCACATGTACAGGTTAGTAGCATTCTCTCAAAGTTGTAAAAAATCCTTCCTAAGTGTCTACCAGCTCAACCACTTAGAGCAATCATAAGCCCTAAAAATCTTCACTAACTCCCTAATCCACCTCTCTAAAACTGGTAGATCCTAAACTCCATCAAATATAGGTAGGTGATGAAACCCAACCTCTTTAAGCTAATTCTCAGCTTGAAATGGTGCTAGATGTGACAACTAAGGCTATGGTTGTGGCTTTGGCTCTGTCACTATGATGAGTAACTCTTTCATACATGTTAAGTTCAACATTTGAGATATAGTACTAAAAGAATATAGAATAGTAGGATTACAACCCTAAAGAGCATAAATAAATCCCACCTATAGGAATGATAATCATTCCATGTCATTCAAAGGATGAAAATAACATTAACATGATTCACAAGGGTCGCACAACATTATACACATATATTAAGAGAGGTAATGACATTCATACCAGATGGTCAAACAATATTCATGCTTATAATCATTATAACAATAATAGTTAGAACCTCACAATCAAAGGAAATTATATCCACTAGGGTTATGCATACTACAAGGATATATCACTACTCTACTAAGCATTCACATAACATTAACCTTAATCACATAATGACTAATAAAAAAAACCTTAAAACCTATATCAAATTAATCATCACCATCATAATTTTGAAGGTTCAAATCCATAGCAACATCAAATGCCCAACTATCTCAAATATGGAACAACTCCTTTTGTACTATCATTTACTCTCTCTCTCAAAATCATAAGGAAACCCATCCACTTCATCTGACTCACTCAGATAACTAGGGGCAGTACTCGATGATATTCCCATCATAGCCCTCCATACATCACCGATCATGATCAACTCCAACTTGATTTTTCCCCTCCACATTAGTATTAAGTGGACACTCCTCTTGCTAACACCACAATCCCTCCTAATCCAGCTCACTCTACTACACCTGTCATCACCGTTGGTGTATCTCTCATGGAGGCCTTATGAATTGAAAATCATGTCATTCATTCAGCTGATTTTGAGGCCACTACCTGCGATGCCATTGATGATCTGCAAGGGCATACATCAATGAATTTTGCTAAGGTCCCATCCAATCCTTCATGTCCTCCATGATCATGTCTAGTCTTGTTATTTGTATCTTATGCTTTAGATATTTTCTTTAAACTATGTACTTGAGCACTTTCATTGTATATTGTCTATATTATGTACTAAAGAATTTCACCTACTTAATGAACACTTGAATTTTTTTCACCACCTCTATGTCATTTATTTGTTGCTTAAGGAATAGTATATGCACAAAATCTTCATTGTTACTTTTATTTCCTTTTAGTCCATGCACTTGTTCAGGGGGACCTCTTCCTCCCTAAAAGGGCAATGTTTTCTTGTCTACAATATTTTTAGGCCCTTTTTGCTCTCAAATTTTACTGATGTCCAAAAGGGGGAGAGAACCTAAGAGTCTCAAATTAAAAGTATAAATCGGTAAATGTAAAACTATCATTTTCACTCATTACTCGTTCACATTTATAATTATGCACTTTTTGTTTGTCATCATCAAAAAGGGGGAGATTTTTAACCTCAAAAGTTAAGCAATATCATTATACTTATTTTGATGATAAAAAATTGATTTCAATATCTAATGTATTTGCTTAAGTGTGAATATTCAAAAAATCAACGCATACAAATGGAACCAAGACATGAAGCTAAGCATTTGGTATGTCTTAGGTATACTATAAAGATTTAAGTTGACCAAAGGTCACATTTCAAAGAAAAGCTCTTTAAAACTCTTTATTGAAAAATACTTGACATGATTTCATATTATACATCTTTTACAAGTATTTTCCAAACAAATTGATTGGTTTCAATCAGAACCAGTCGACTAGTCTTCAAATCAATCAGCTGGATCAGTTTAAACATATCTATTAGTTGTGTTAAAACTCAAACAGGTTGGCTGGTGTATAAAATAAATCAACTAGTTTCCTCAGACCAATCGATTGGTTCATAAACTAATCGCTTGGTTTGACAACCAGTCCATGGGTTTCAATCTTAGAGAAACCTAGTTTGTCTCTATTTAAACACATCGACTGGTTCTGGCAAACCGATTGATTAGTTAATAAACTGATCAACTAGCTTGACCAACTAGTCCATGGGTTTCAATTTTGCTGAAATTTAGTTCGTCTCTATTTAAATATATCAACTAGTTTAGGCAAACCAATTAACTAGTTTAGCTAAACTGATTACCTAATTTGACCAATCAATCCATGGATTTTAATTTTGTAGAAACCCAATTAATCTCTTTTTAAACACATCGACTGGTTAAAGAAAAACAGATCAACTGGTTTAACCCAAATGATCAACTCGTTTGACCAACTAGTCCATGGGTCTCAATCTTACAGAAACCCAGTTCCTCTCTATATCTTATATTTGGTGAGAAATAGTTGTACTCACAACCTCCTCTCAAAAATCAATCAAAGGGGTTAGTGAATGTTACCTATCATTCTTGAGAGATTCATTTAGTGAATTTAGAGAAGATAAATAGGTAAAATTGTAAATCATCTTGTGAGAGGATAATTGATATTGTAAGGCTCATAAACTAAGAGATGAGTGATTATCAATAAAACACGTCACTATTACAAAAATTCAAAAGGGAGAACCTTTTGGTAGTGGATGTAAAGAGTAATTCACTCTTAAACCACTTTACATTGTGTGTAAATTTTTAATTAGTCATTCTCATTCCATAAGACCCTATTCACCCCCCTCTAGGGTATTTTCATAATTCCAAGTAGTAAGACCAATAAAAAGATATCCCCTATCTCATAATCTTGATATGACTAAACAAGGTTTCAAAAGACTTTGTAAATGGAATCTTTCAAAAACATAAGAGATAATTTTAAAACAAAAGCTCTGAAACCAACTTATAACACCACTATTTTACCAACTAATTTTTTTTGGAGGTTTCAATTACTAAATTACTAGGTTTTACCACCAAACTTAGCATAATTTTTGCTCTCTTGCCTTTTTTTTCTTCACGAAGTACTAAGGCTAAAATAAAACATAACTAGAGTAAATCAGTGGAATTAAAAACAATACATAATAAAGCTACGAATAAATGCCATAATACAATAGTATAACCAACATATAGTAAAGGATATAAGAGTCTAAAGGAAAATCAAACATGATAAAAACCAGCACCTAAAGGTACAAATCTAGTTTACCCTAGCTCTTAGACCTAAAGGCCCATTTTGAAAATGAAATATCTTCCCAAGGACTCCACTTGTTCTACAAGTGATTATAAGCTTCATGACATTCCATTGCCCTCACATAGTCATCTATATAAATAGTATAAATAAAAATTCCTCAAAGTGAGTAAACCACAATACCTCACAAGAGGCAACATACCCACATTTCACATATTCACACAAAAAATCGAAAAGCATACATAAGAACAAGGCATGAACCATATAAAAAATATTCATGAAGAAGCATATATCAATATCCAAGTCTCAACTCAACATTAAAACATACCAAACCACTTCTCATCATTTCAAAGTGAAAAGTTATATTTGATTAGTTAAATACACTCCAATCATAGTGTTAGGGAAATAAGGCAACTACAAAAATAAAAATATAGAACAATACTAGGGTAGGGCACTAGGTGTCTACCAAACTAAAAATCGAAGACAATACTAAGGTAGGGCACTGAGGCAACTACCAAACTAATAATAAGAAACTACCTAACTAATAATCCATTCCTTTCATTTTATTACACAACAATCATTGCCATCTTTTTTACTACCTTAATCAAGAGGGATACAAATAAACCCAGGGACATAGCAGTACATCTGATCATATTAGTATCCAAAATAAATGCAATACCCTTACATTATCATAACAATACATGCAAGAGAATAATCACTTATCCTAGGTCATGCGAATAGGATTTATCATACTGTAACCCTAAATATGTGCATATGCATCCATATGAATTATCGTAACCCTAACTTCCATGCATGAGAAATCATGAGTTATTTACCATGGGAGTTTAATCATAACTTGATAAGAACGGAAACCATAGCAAAATCTTAGGCATGTATATGTAAAACATTTTACATATTAATATGCATACAACTTAATTATCAATAATTATGCGTATCATCCCTTCGGTATAGTATCATTTTATCATACATGTTACAATACTTGAAAAGCATAAACCCTATCATGGTTATAGGTCTAAAATTTCCTATCATTCTAGGACATAATTTTAATTTTCTTATGAGTGATTGAATTTACCTAACTCGGGCTTATACAAAAGAGGTCTTCTCCAAAGCTCTCAAGGAATACCTGAGAATTCAACATCTAAACACATACATATATTAGCATATAATATTACACAATAATAATAAATAATTATTAAAATAATTAACGGCTAATAACCGATGGAATAAGCAAGAGGAAAGCCAAGGAAACAAAACTTAACACCAAAAGAGAGTTTTCAGTCGAGAAGAGTGGAGGGTGGCAACGATGAGAATGGATAGTGCTCAAAGGACCAAGAAATATTGAAAATAAATGAATATAGGGAGGGGAGAATGGAAAAAATTAAGCAGTAAAAGGGAGAAGGGGAGGTGCAGCTCAAAGTGTTGGAGGGGAGTTATTTTGGTAGAAATGGGCGTAGGGAAATGATGGAGCTTTATCCAAAATGGCCGAAGGTAGGTGTATAGTGATATGGTGGTTATGGGAAAATGGAAGAGTGAGGGAGAAATAGTATTGGACAAAGGGAAAGGTGGAGAAAATTAAGCTAAAATTGGTTGTGGGGAGGTTGACATGATGAGGGATGCCAAGGATAAGAAAGGAAGGAAACATTTATAATGAAAAGGCAAGTTATGGGGTATTTATGCCTAGGTGAAGGTATATCTTCGGTGATGGTGGTTGGTGGAGGGTATAGGGATTGGCGATTGTGGTAGGTGGTTAGTTAAGGAGGCCGATAGGGGTTGGTGTTATAGAATCAAAATCTTTGGAGGAAAATAGCTATAATGGGGAAAAAGGAGAAGATTTTTATGTGAAAGGAAGCTCGGGGGAGGTAGAATTTTTTAGGATGGTGAGGGCTTTTGGAATAACACAATAGGGTATAAGTAGTGAGTTGCGTGTAAGAAAACGAGGAAGAAAACTAGGAGAGAAAAAGATGGGGAAATGGAGGTATATTGTAGAATGATGTAGTGATGGTTCATAGGTAATGTGTTAGGGTAAGGAGAGTAAGGTGATGGTTAGGGGGAAAATATAGATTATGCCAGGGATAGATTAGTGTAAAAATCTAAGTAAATATTTAGGCTAAAAATATCCAATTGAATTTAAGGTTACCCACCTAGGTTTATTTGATGAAACTGATACCTTTTTACGACCCAACCTAGGTTTAAATATTAATACACACCCTCTAGCATATTTTAACCTAATTAGATTTTATAACTAATAAGTCCTAATAAGATTACATATTAACAAGTATATATATAATCAAATATCCTAAATTAATTATTATAACTAATACACATAATTGCTAGTTATAATTAAGATTTTCTATAAAAGAGATATTATAACAAGTGCCTTCTGCTGCTACTTCACTGGCTTATAGATTTTTTGCTAATAGGTTTGCTACTGAGATATAATTGGTCCCCTCTAATGATACTAATCACACTATAGCTAGATCTTACCCCTCTACTGAGGATGGCACTCAAATGATCACTAGCCCAACTTACCATACATCATGCACTAAACGAGAGTGTCCCAACAATTTCATCACAGATGATCCTTACTGCAAAAATGAGATATGAAGCACATCAATGGTCCCATTAGTCTTCTTTCTCTACCCGTATGACCCTTGTGCTAGTAAACTGGAGGTCCAGCACCCCAAAACTAAATCCAAAATCCTAAACCTTATGTTTCCATCTTCCTCTTCTCTAGAATGGAAGCCTACTCCTGAACCATCATAGCAACAACACATGCCCACTCATACAACGTGGTTAAGTCATACAAATCCATGACCTCCATCATCCTTTGGATGTTGAAATTAAACCCTTGTTCGAACTAGTTGACCTCTATTGACTTACTAGCCCTTATGCTTAGAGCGAAAATCAATAGCTTTGTGAACTATACATAGTACTGCCTCACTATCATAATCCCCTAAATCAATACATAAACTCCTTAAGCTTATCCTTTTTAAGATTCTTTGAATAAAACTTGGTGTAAATAACCATCTTGAAGTCCTCTAAGGACATTGGTGGACATCCCTATGTATGATGACATATCCATGAGGTATCTGTGGTTCCCTAAAGAGAAAAGGCGGTTATGCTCACTTTTTGAGTAGGTGGATAATTGAATTCCTGGTATGTGTTTTCCATATCTTAGATTCATCCTTCTAAGATGACCATATCCTCCTTACAATCATAGATCAATAAGTGTTATCTAGTAAGCCTCTAAATTCAATCCACGTCGATACCCTATTGTGGGTAATGTGGAGGTGACAGTAGTAGTTAAGGTTGAGGTGGGGTGGAGGATGCCTGACAAACTTGATGAAGACATCAAAAGCCTCCTCAAAATGATCAATGCAACTATTTATAGCTATGGCAATATAACATCAAGACAAAAAAATGTTAGGATAAAAATTCCTATCATACTAACATATTATACATAAGCACATTTAAATGTCGCATAAGCTACCCGTTCTTGATTCCTCACAAGTTAATATGAGTTTTTGAAGAATCTAGTTTTTCAAAATATGAAATAAATTGATAAATTTAGAAAAACCAAAGGTCTAATATCAACTTGTAACACCCCAAAATTTACTACTAATTTTTTTTATTGGAAACCTATTAGCAATTTAGTTAGGAGTTATTGGAAACATAAGTCTAACTTACCATACCATCCTTACATCAAATATAAGTAAAAATAATTAAGACTTAAAAATTATTAAACAAAGAATAAAAGAACTTCCATAAACATAAATAAAATTTTGGAGATTAACTCCGACTACAATATTGAAATACATCAAAAGGGATCATATAGAACCGAGAGTTTAAAAAGTTATTTGGGTAAAAGCTAACTTCTAGATATCATGCCTCTATGCCCAATATTGGGCATAAGAATCACTCAACCACACATAAAGTATCATATGTATAAAAATTATCCAAAGAGTCTTCATCAACCTACCCAAAAAAATATGGATTGTCTACTCGTGAGAATGAGTAGCATCCATGAAAAGGATAATTAGTATGCTATGTACTAAGTAAGGTAACTATATGATGAAGTAAGGGTGCAAAAGAGAATAATCATACATGCGAGTTAACCATAAGCAATGCAAGGTAAAAACTGATTCTATAACTCATTATTAGAAGTAAACAAGATCCATACTTTTATTTAAGTTGAGTTAAGGGACCCCACTATTCTTTATTTGTTGGAATAGAGTAAAACACCTTTAAAGTAAGAACATACCAGAGCCACTATTATCTTCTGGTGGAATGCACCCAACATATACAAGGGAAACACACTCTAGGCTACTATTTTTAAATTGGTAGAACTATAAGCATCATCTCTCAGGGCACACCCAATCCACTATTATCATCTAGTAAAATAGACATAATACCTTGATCCTAACTTATGTAATCTTTCACTTTAAATAGTTAATATTTTATTCATTACTTTCTCATCTCAAAATCACATTCACATTCACGTTGAGTTTAGGGGCCACTATCCTTAATCTGGTGGAATAGAGTATTGCACCTTTTAAGGAAGAATACTCTTGAACTACTATTATTGTTTGATAGAATGGAACAAAAATACCTCGGGCTAACTCATGTGATATTTCACTATAATTAATTGTTGCTTATTCATAGTTGCTTATATCAATACCATTATGTATGACTTAATTAGACACATACAACATATTATTAAAACATGTAAAGCACAACCACGTAGTTTTCAGGGCATTCCCTCAAGGAAAAGGTCCGTATTTCCCTTATGAAACCCAAAATTTCATTTTAAACCCTTATTAACCAAAATGGCCTCCCAAAAACCTTAAAAATCTTATATTAGGTAAATTTTATCTTACTTAATCATTATTTAATCACATCACTTACGAAATAATTGATAAAGCCCGCAAAACTTATAAGATAAAATGCCCTGAAATTTTATAATTTTAAAGATTATATTTAAATAAGGTTTTATTTGAAAATTTAATGTAATAAATTATTTTTACTAAAATAAAAGGAAATTTATTAGGGAAAATTAATAAGAAATTTTTATAAATATGTTAAGTAAATGATTTGGGTACATTATCTAATTAAATATTTTAATTTGGGAATTTATTGAAATAAATTATTTTATTTAAATTAAGAAAGAGAAAATAGTTTCAAATTAATATGAATTTTATAAATAATTTAATTTGAGAAAATTAGAGTACTTTGATAATTAAAATGGAAATTATGAAAAATCCTTTAAAAATCCTATTTTAGACAAAAAGGGATTTAAAAATTATTTTATTTAAATATTATTAATTCTTAATATCCTAAATATTCAAATTAATTTAATTGGCCCTAACCTAATTATTTTTCTTTTCCTTTTTCTTTCTTCCTTTTGTCTTCCTTTTTCTTTCTTTTTCTTTTTTTTTCTTCTTACCTCCTCGGTTTGGGCCTGGCGCGTCCCACTCTCCTCCTTTCCTTTTCTTCTCCTACCGCGGCCCACGCCCCTTTGCTCCTTTTATTTTTCTCGACAGCCAGCCCGCCGAGTTTTGCCTCTTTCTTCGCCAAAACGCATCGTTGCATTTAAAAAAAATTAGCCATGGCCAGCCCGCACAGCCGTCCCGTTCATGGCACCCTTCCACACCGCGTTTTGACTTCTTCTTCCCCTGAACGTAGAGCTTTATTTAAACTCCTCCCTTCCTCGCGCCCAACTGCCCGATCCCCTTCTTTTCTTTTCCTTCTTTTCTCCACTGAATCGCCGGTTCACCCACCCCATTGTCTTCTTCCTCTTCTTCCCCAACGCCATAACAGCAACCTTCCCACCTCCCCCGAAAATGGCGCCGCCGACCACACTTGTCGTTACCGACATTTCTCCCACCTATTCTTTTCCCCTTGACCCATACTTCAATTTGAAATTCCCCACTCTCCTTTTCTTCCTCACATTTGCCCTCATTTCCCTCGCGAAGGTTGGGCAAAATTTTAAATTTGTGCCGCTAGATCAACGGCATAAACAACCCATTTTCCCACCAAATTTGATCTTTTGGTAACCTCCAACACTCGATCCTAACCTCCACCACTATAAATACCCCTCGTATGGCCTGGTTTTGAGATTTCTTTCCCCGAAACCCTAAGCACCAATCTATGTGCCACCGCCCCATTAGACACGCTTTCCTCCGCCGTTAGCCAACCTCATCGCCTCTTCTTCCTCCCAAACTCTTCCCTGCAACGCCCTCTAGTTAATTAAACCATTCACATCCTTCGCTTCTCCTTGCACAAGCCTCCATAACCATAAAAAGTTTGCTAGTTCTCTCGCCAGAACTTTTACTCCAAAACCTTAAACCACCTTCCGCCACTTCTGCCACCCTCTAAACCACCCAATACCTCCTGATAAGTCTTCTCCACCGACCCATAAACTTATATATTTTTCTCCTTCCCCCTTCCCTCTTTTTCTTCATTTTCACCCCTCTTAGATCACTTTTCCGGCCACCTCCGGGAACCACCGTTGGTGCCACCCATCCCCTCTGACTCAAGGTGAAATCCTAGACCTTTTCAACACTTCCTTTTGATTTATTGATAATTATTCTGCTTTTATCCTAATATTTAATGTTAAGTCAATCTTAATTATTATTATTTTTTTATCAACTGTATCCTAATTGCTAAATTTTGTTGACAGATTTGGGAGTTTCCTTGAATTAGATAAATTATTATTCTAAAATTTTGGTTATTTAATGAAATTATTACATGTTTACTATTATTACTAATAATATTATTAATATTATTATTAGTGTAATTATTTATTTAATATTGTAATTATTTCAAGAGGGGTAGAAACCTAAAATTTTAATTAAGTCTTGCACCTTTGCTCTTTATTACTATTATTAACATTTTTAACATTATTAATAATTATATTATTATTATTATTATTATCTTTATTAACTTTTATATTATAAGTATATATATAATATTAATATCATTATTACATTTTCGAATAGTATTATTATTAAATGGGGTGGTTTTGAAAGCCACCTTGTAATTTTAAGATTTATGGTATTATTAATATTAATATTCTACTAATAAGAGTATTATTAGTAATGTTTTACCTTTATTATTATTTTTACTATTACTAATACTATTTTGGTGAAGGGTAGAAACCTTTATATTACCACCCTTTTTGAATGAAAATAGTAATGTATTTGTATTTTTAAGTAATATTTTATATAGTTAATTATTGTGTAATATTATTTTAATTAAAAACCAAATCTTAGAATAAGTTAGAGAATAATAAAATTTTATAAGGGAGCCTAATTCTAGTATACTTTTATATAATAGGTGAACTCAGTCAAACCCCTCAAGTGGAATAGGAGTGTGCACCAAGACCAGTGTCATTTTAGGTAAGGGTTTACTAAGGCCATTTATGTGTTTGTATGCACTATGTGTTTCATATGCCATGTATTCTATGTTTATTATTATTAATTATTTCGTATGTGGCATGATTATAGAGTTGAAGTATGTTAGTGTGAATAAACTGTGGCATGAGAATTTTGCGTATGATTATATCATTATTGTATGATATAGCCTTAAGACATGCATGTTAGGGTTGTAAAATCACGATGGGAAGTGTAACAATGTAGTATTAGGGTTGTGCATGAAATGGCATGGTTTTAGGGTTGTGCATGAAATGGCATGGTATTAGGTTTTGCATGACATGGCATGATATTAGGGTTTGCATGAAATGGCATGATGTTAGGATTTTGCATGAAATGGCATGGTGCTAGGGTTTTCATGGAATGGCATGGAGTTAGGATTTGCATGAAATGGCATGATGTTAGGGTTTGCATGGAAGCATGTCTACGTGGAGTTAGGGTTGCTTGTGAATTAGGGTTTGCATGGAAGTGTGGTATACGTGGAGCTAGGGTTTGCATATGAATTGGAGTTGCATGGAAGTGTGGTACGTGGAGTTAGGGTTTGCATGGAAGTATGGTACATGGAGATTGGGTTTTCATAGGAGCTAGGGTTGCATGAAAGTGTGGCTTACGATGAGTTAGGGTTTGCATGGGAGCTAGGGTTTGCATGAAAGTGTGGCTTACGATGAGTTAGGGTTTGCATGGGAGCTAGGGTTTGCATAGAAGTAAGGTACATGTAGTTAGGATTCGCATGGGAGCTAGGGTTGCATGGAGTTAGTCATGCATGCCTGGGCAAATGTTTATAAATGATAAATGTTTTTGAATAAAATATTTAAGACACTAATATCTTAAAGTGGAAGATATTGAGACGGGATCAGCCGATCCACCGGTTAGAAATAGTGGTTAGGGTTTTTACCCTATGTGTGATCGATCCACCGCTAATAATAGTGGTTAGGACATGAGGTCCTATATGTGACCGGCCCATCGGTTATAATAGTGGGAGATCCCGAGCTCAATAAAGACAAACCAGATCATCAATGCTATTAAAAGATACTAATTACTTACAGTGGAGCACCATGCGAGCAGGAACCAAGCCGATCCACCAGTCAGGAATAGTGGTTAGGGTTTTACCCTATATGTGACCCATCCATCGGTAATAATAGTGCTTAGGGCATGATGCTCTATGTGTGACCGGCCCACCGGTTATAATAGTGGGGTATTCCTATTTTTGCATGGATCTGATAAAAGGCATGGTGTGTATCGACTTTTAATAAAAGAAAGATTAAATGATTAATCCGGACCTTTTTGGGCCTTATGTGTGGACTTGTTGATTATAAGTCATGGATATCACTTTATCCTTCTATGTATCATATGTATGGGTTGTAATTGTATGTGATCATTATCCTACATGAATTAATGTGTTATATGCCGGCCTTAGTACTCGGTTACCTTACTCAGTACGTAGCGTACTGATCACCCGTTTCATGGGTGCTGCTCATTCCCACGAGCAAAAGGCCTGTCTGATCTGTTGCAGGTAGGAGATACTTACTTTGATGCTATCGATGTCTATGGGATATCAAGAGGGGTAGAGTGATAGCTGGGCTTAATCAATCTCTAGAGTGACGTGGTCGTTGTCCTTTTTAAATTTATGATTCATGTTATCTTTTATTATGTTTAAGTTGCAGAAACAATTTTATTAATATTGTTTAGTTATTATTTGAAAAACAATAGTTGGTATTTCGAATTATGTAAGACTTGCGCGTACTCTGATTCTCGTTTATTTTTATAAATTTGAATTTGTATGGTATTACTGATAGTGTTTTATTAGCCTTAGCACTTGGTACCGGAACGGTAGGAGTGACCCAGTCTGGTACTAAGTATGGCGGTAACATCCCTAGAAATTTACGATTTTAGTTTATGAGTATTGCTTTAAAAAAATGTGTAAATTTTGGGGGTGTTACAATCATGCCATGACTATTTTCCATATTAATGCCCTTGCAATAGTTAAAATACTCATATATTCCCAAAGATCTTATGAATCACAATATACATAAATGTATACTTTCACAATTTTCTCAATTTCAAGATATCATATGATAGCATTATCATAATCAACACTATCCATATAACGTTATCAAATAAGATATTACATAAAAATACATGTTTGACATGTAAGCCCTAACTATAACATGTATCCTTACTAAAAAGGATACCGATCTCTAAGCAAGTAGGCCTAACTTGTTTCCTTTGAGATCACAAAAAAGTCACCTATAAAATAAGAATAATATAATATTAGAACTTAAGAATAAAACTTAGGAAAAATTTAAGGTAAAAGAGGGTGGGAATGGGGCTAATGGAAACAAGTGGAGAAGCATGGGCTGTATAGGAGTATGGTGGTGCTAGAGTGGATCATGGGTTGTGCTAGGAGGGAGCAATAACCTTGCCAATTTGAAACATCAAAGGTTCATGGGCAAAGCATATAGCACATGCAAAGGTTAAAAGGGAAAAATGTGCATAGGTGAGAAGAAAAGGCATAAAAGGGCTATGTGCAAAGCCGTACATAGGTTGTGTGAAAGAGGTATGACTAAGGAATAATACCCCAAAATTCAATGGATCATTATATAGATATTTATGGATACTTATGTCACATGGTAAACCACATTTTTTATGATTCTATCCTAATAACTCCATAGTTAAGTGTGCTTACCGTGGAACAATTTTAAGTTGGGTGAATCTCCTAGGAAGTTTTAAATTTTTTTTGAAATTTTATTAGGAAGCCTTGAGTGAGGATAAAGAATACTAAAATGACTTATGTTGATTTATAGTATCAATCGATCAATCCAAAAGCATTCAGGGTAACCTCCACATGGTCGTATTAACTTCAGGTGTCACAAATAGTTTTAGAGTAAAACTATAACTCTAAGCTAAACTTAGATGAGTCAATTAGTTGCCTAGTAGGACGATTCTTAAGATAAATTATTTTAAAATAGCTAATGGTTGAAGTGCAATGAGGACGTTGTGATATTTGAGTGGGGGTGAATGTAATACCCTAAAATTTAGTGGAGTGTTATAATAATTGTCAACACGGTATACCTCACTTTTAATGATTCTATTCTAATAACTTCACAACTAAGTGTACTTGTTGTAGAGTAATTTTAAGATAGGTGAATCTCTTATAAATTTTTGAAAATTATATAAATATTTCTCAAGAAGCCCATAAGTAAGAACATATAGTGCATTGAAAAGACTTGTGTTGATCTGTGGGGCTCTTCAATCAATCCAAAAGTACTCTAAGATAGATCCCAAGTGGTTGTATCGACTTGGGTTGTTACATAAGACATGAAAGGGTGCATGGTCATACATCTCAACAAAAAAATAGGGCATAATGGGTAGAGGGAGAAGAAATGGAGTGAGATGATGATAGTTGGGTAATGATGAGGGAAATAATGGGGAGGTAATGGTGGTTAGTTTCCGAAGAAAAACAGTGGTGGTTTATGGTGGCAAGTGATGTTGATGATGAATGGCAACGATGCATAAGGTAGGAAAAAAGATGAAGCTTAGGTTGGGGCTCTTCATAGTAATGGAGGGAGTGAGTGAGTTAGTTGGGCATTAAATGATGCACATAAAACTTATAGGGATATATAGAGGGGTGTGTGTGTGTTTGTGTGTGTGTGTGTAGTTGTGTGCATGGTGTGGAACGACATAGAAGGTAAGGTAGGGGCACACGTATAGGTTGGGGGAGCATGATCGGGTAAAATGTTGGGCACAATTTTCAACTGGACATACCCCATGGATTGATGGAGGGGATGTTAAACTCAAACATTAGTGAGTTATAGAGGCAAAGAAGAAGAACACTCAAGGGAGAAAAGGATGAAGAATAATCAGGTAAGAGAAAAAAAGAAAAGGAAAAAAGAAAGGAGAAAGAAAATGGGGAAAGGGAAAGGAGATAAGTGTGGGATTATAGTTAGGATTAGGTAGAAAAATTAATCAAAAAAATTAGGTAAGATTAAAATATCGGTCATCCAAGCTTAAGATTAGGATAAGGTATAAATTACTTAGAATAATAATTAGAATTTGATTAAACTGTTAATTATTTGTGATTAGGATTAGATAATGTTCAGTATATTATACTTAGATACAAGCTAGCTTGGCCTAAACTCAACTTGACCCTACCTAACAAATTAATCTGATATAGTCCAGATCTACAATGGCCTGTATCCAACCAAAATAATAAAATGACTTAACCGAACCCACAATTGACCTATAAAGAAAAATAACTCACAAGTAACTTAGCCCGAAAATGACTTGACTCGCTATAATCTAACCTACCCAACCTACTTGCCACCTCTATATATATGTATCACCAAAAGTCTTAACATTTTTATTTTATTTTATTTGGCAAAAATCTCTCATAATTTAGAAGACCATCCAAATTTTAGCTTTCATTCCTTCTTCCCCCCCCCCTTTTTATGGGTTTATTGATAAGAATTTTGTAGTGCCAAGCCTAAAAATATATAGAAGATATTATTACATTCCTTCTTTAGAAAATCCTTTTTCTCATTACCTATATTTAATTAAATCCTTTTTTATTACCTAAATTTAATTATAATAACTATTGATTTGAAAAAAAAATTGTTGTTGTTAATGGTTGTGTTTGATTATTTTTTACTATTTAAAAATTAGATGTATAAATATGATGTAAATTATACATAGTTACGGTTGAAAAGAAGTATTCGATAGCTGAATCATATCTTAATAACAAGGAAAAGTTTGGATTATATTATATTACTAATATAAATTCCTTAGCAAATTAAAATATTGTAGTAATTTTGTTAGATAAAAGGTATTGTACAAGTAAATAGCCAAAAGCAAATTATTTTAAATAGGGAAATAAGTCACATAAAATCTTAAAATAAACTTGGCAGCCATACTAAAAGTATATTAATACTATATTTGATCCTTGTTAAATAAAGGGACGTATAGTGATTAATCTTATTTATACAGTGTCCAAAATAATATGATTATCTAATATGATACGTATCTTAAACAAGTTGCAATAGTATAATTATTTATATTATTAGTATACTAATGTTGATGATTAATATCATTATTTAATATTAAAATACACATTTAAAAGAGTGGTGTCATTGATATGCTACAATAATATTGCCGTTTAATATCAATGCTATCTAAGTTATCATAACTATATACTCGTAACTATATAGTGTCATTGTATAATATCAATAATATAACTTTATACATTAATAGTACATCAATTGAATATTAATTATTTTATGACGAATATTAATCTTATTCTTTCCTAATTTTACAGGTTACCTATAGTAATCATAGAAACAATATTTTTCTAATATAATATTTATGATTATTCAAATAATATAGAGTTATTTTTATTTATTAATTAATGTAAAATTTGACATATTATAACTAAAATGTAAGAATATTCATTGCATGTCCAAAAAATGACCTGAAATAATCTTTGAAAAGAGTTTAAAGCATTAATGGGACAGTGGATTAAAAACCGACCTAGTTTATAATTTTCTATAATAATAATCGAGAAATCATCCTATCACGAAATGACCCTCAATGCGGCCACTCTACACACTTTTACGTCAACGGAGGGAGACATAGCTTAATACCTACTTAATTTTTAAGCATAAATTAGGGATGGAGGAAAAAAATAATGATTTTCAACGACCCAGTAATTGCTAATGTCTTTCCATGCCCCTGTTGATTCCCACAACTAAATAAGAATAATCAAAGTGACGGGTTCATAAAATTCCTCTAAAATGGCAGACAAAATTAAAGTTATACCAATTAGCCAACATTTGAGTGAAATCAAATTATATTATAATCCTGGTATTCTACCGTTTCCAATGTGTAAGTTATTAGTGGAGGGGCCATAACTATGATTATCCTCATTATGTACGTCGATGGTGTTGTGTATTCACGTGTCTTCATGGTGGCATGTTTCTTGGGTCAATATCAGATAGATGCATTCATGAAAAGAATATTTATTATTTTGAATATCTTATAAAAATATTTGAATTAAATTATAAATAATTTATGATTCTTGAAACTTTTAAACAATTTATAAATAAAAAATATTAGATAAAAAAAAGTATTCAATCAAAAGATGATAAATGATTCAATTTGAATTAATTTGATCTGAATCTTTAAAGATATTATATTTAATTAATAATTCTATATTTATAATAATAATTAAATATTTAATAAAAATGTTAATTAAAGAAATAAAATTTGCTAACAATACTTTACTATGAGATTTTATTGTATTTGTATTTGTTGAATTAGTTCATCGGATATCAAATTAGATGAATAAACCTCCTATTAGAGTTTTTCGGCCCTTGCTTGAGTTTTGATGCATCTACTGTACTAGGCTACTAGCTATGATTCTTTGGTGCTAAAATTTTGTTAGTTGAGCGAGAGTTTCGCGTTTCTTGAATATTTCCCTCTTATGTGCATCTTCGGTTCTTTAAAGTACTCCAAAAATCCCTATTTCCTTATTTTTTCCATTCCTACATCAGTTCCATTTCTTTGATATAATTCCATGCTAGAAAAGTGGTTTGTTACGGGGGTGTAAACACGGCTACCCTGTGCTGGGTTTATGGAGCTAATACATTCTTCTCCTACCTACCGACACTTCTTACGATTTGTTGCGGCATGGTAGAATGATGAACTGTTGCTGATTTTCTGTAATGGCTATTGGGAGTTCTGTTTTAATAGCTGCAAGGTTTTGCTTCATGTTAAGGCATAGGCCATTATGTTTTGTCTATGCAGCGATAGATTTTTTTTTTTTTCTTTGTTGTTGGATGTTGATGCAGGCCGCTATTGGTTGTCCGTAGCTGATATAATGGCTGTCCCCTTATTTAGTTTTGCGGTAACAAATTATTGGCAAATTTTCTAAATACTTCTTAGAAGGGAGGGGAAATAGTCCATAATGATGTTTTATAGGCAATTCTATTTTTTGATTTATGAATGATGTTGAGGCATAGGCTATTTTGTTTTAATAGCTGGGTGATTTGGCTATGGTTCAGAACTTGGTAGCTATGGGGGAGCACGATGACATGGTAGCTTATGTTGGCATCTTTGGTAGGGGGTTTTGTTGCTAGGATTGAACAAGATGTTTGATGGCTATGATCCAAGAGACCTTGGTTGACATAGGATAGCTATTGCTACGTGACAATAGATGCTGGTATGCTCTTACAGATAACGTTGGTCCTTTGAAAATTATGCTTGAGACCACCAAGCAGCATAAGCCTTGATTTAATGATTTCATTAGAGCCTGAAGGTGTGATACAACAACCTGACATACCCTTCGGTAGTCCTTGGTGGCCTAGGTGTCTATATTAGGTGAGAAGGATTGGTATGTTTGGTTTAGATATAGGTTGATGTATGTTGTTTGTGGGTGATGTGATTGGTTATATCAGTGAACGGATAATGTCATGAAATATGGCCATTATAGATATGATAGTGTTTGTTTAACAAGTGATTGGTGGAGTGTGTCATACCCTTCATAAAAGGTGAGAGTATAGGTTCATAATGATACTTTCAAAAAATTATATTTTTAATATAATTTTATTTCTAAAAAAAAAAGATGATTTGGTTTGATAAAAGGGTGTGTGTCTATCTATCTATCTATCTATAGACACATACACACACTTACTTTTTGGGAGCCCTAGGTGAACGTTTAATTCGTCTATACTAAATGCCGGCCATGGTGTCGTATTCCCTAATACAAGCCATGTTAGCATTGCTGTAATTCTAAAATTTAAACTGTGCAACCTATTCTATAGTATTACACCTAGAATTAGGTGCTACATTATCTTTTTTAATTTGATTTTCTTCTAATTATTTATTATAACTTTGGTTTATTAAAAAATATACCATAATATTTCTAAAATTTTACTTTATAAATAGGGATTCTTATTAGTATATATTTTTTATTAAAAAATGGTAAAAAAAAGTATATTAGTGGTAATAGATTAGTTTTAAGTAGAATAATGGTGAAAAATTATCTCACTGATAAAAGATTGGTATATTAGTAGTGAAAGATTAGTTTTAAGTAGAAAAATTTAGAAATATTAACTCGATGAAAAATCAGCATATCGCTGGTGAAATATTAGTACATTAGCAATGAAAGATCGCTACATTAGTGGTAAAAATTTAATTTTAAGTAGAACAATAGAAAAATATCAACTTGTTGGTGAAAAATCAACATATTAGTATTATCAATAGATTAGTGGCAAATTTAGTGTATTAGTGGTGGAAGACCATTTTTACGTAAAATAATAATAAAAGATCAACTCATTGATTAAATGATGGTAAAAGATTAATTTAATAGTAGTGAAAGATATTTCAATGTTTGAAGATACACACACACATGTAGTTGTGGTAAAAGTTAAGTGCAGTAGAAATAGTTCTTAGAAGGGAGGGGAAATAGTCCATAATGATGTTTTAGAGGTAATTTTATTGTTTGATTTATGAATGATATTGCCCTTACTTAATACATGTATGTATGTATGTATGTACAACACAACACTTAAGATACTTTTCTTTTTCTTTTCTTTATTCATTGTTGATTAGAAAACTTTCGTCTAGTGAATCATGCACATTTAAATTTAAAGTTAAAAGGTAGTCAAGATAGTATACCCCATAATACAATTGTTAGATAACATTTTAAAATCTCAGCTTTAATTTAGCTGGGTACTAATGATTTGGCTATGGTTCAAAACTTGGTAGCTATGGAAGAGCATGATGACATGGTAGCTAATGTTGGCATCTCTCATAGGGGTTTTTTGTTGCAAGGCTACAACAAGATGATGGATGGCTATGATCCAAAAGACCTTAGTTGGCATGGAATAGCTACTACTACACAACAATAGATGCTGGTATGCTCTTATAGATGACGTTGGTACTTTGAGAATTATGAGTGACAACCAAGCAACATAGGCCTTGATTCAATGATTTCATGGGAGCCCAATGGTCTGATATAACTACTCGACATACTGCCTAATAGTCCTTATTGGTCCTGGTGTCCATATTAGGTGAGGAGAGTCGGTTTGTTTGATTCAAGTTGACCTTACATACCGCTTGGTAACCTATCCAAAAAGGACATAAAGTCTAGGTTGAAGACAATCACCAAGCAGACATAAGTGTAGGCCGAAGCCATCCAATATAGATATAAGTCCAGGCCGAAGCCATCTAATATAGACATAAGTCTAGGCTAAAGTCAACCACCTATGTAACCAGACCCTTTAGTATCAATACCCTCTAGTACATAATTAGTGTCTAGAGTAGGTAAGGCATCGGGACCTCTCAGGATACCGCCCAAAGACACCAAAAATGTCTGAAGGTAGACTAACCCCTAGTAGCTAATTGAATATCGGGTAACCCAAACTGAGACCTACACTCAACTCAATTTTATTTCACTTTAAGTGGTTAGTATTTCACTCATAAAGATAGTTGATCATATGAGACCCATATAAGCAAACAAGGTAAATCCCTATACTAACCCATATTAATCATTCTTATTTTCATTTTCCCCAACCATGTAGGTTTACCATTTATCCTTGTCCAATGATTTTTATATCCATCATAGGGTTTAATCCAAGCCCTTAATTATTTCCATTATTCTTATTCCTATTTCATCACTAATTACAAGTGAGTTACACTTTTAGCCTTTACATTACTCATAATGTAGGCGATAAGTTAAGATCCATTTTAGTTCCTTAATTAGGTCAATAATCCATGTTAAAATATATATTTCATTCCATTAATAATCATGATATAGTCCTAAATATAGCCTTAAAACATAATCGAACCACAAAGTAACAAATCATGCAAAGTCGAACCAATCAATCGGTCTGGCCCGACTAATTGATCAGTTTGGGTTAACCAGTTAATCTATTCAACTCAACCAAACCATGCTTCCTTCAAATCGATCTATTGGTTTGGGCAAAATAGTCAGTCTATTTTTCTAAACCAGCCAATGGGTTTAAGTAGAAAGTAAGTTCAAGATCCCTATAGGCTAACCAGTTGATGGGTAGGGTTAATTAGTTGATTGTTCTAGGAACTAGTCGATTGATTTGACGTAATTGGTCGATCAATTTACCCTACCATAACATCAATTCACAAATTCCGTGTAGATTCTTGCATAAAAATCATTCCAACTCACATTAGAACATGTATCCACATCAACTAACATATTTCTAACCAAATTATCATGCTTTTCTTACCATAACATTATCACAACTTATTTCCTCCATTTTTGTGCTATTTTATCAACTTATGTCATTTAAAGATATAAATCATGAATATAACTGTATTTCTTCATACCAACGTATATAATCTAATAAAATACATCACTTTTCATGTAGGAACACATGTTAACATTTTAGGTTTAAGAATTACTTACTTGATGGAGGCTAAAACTGCTCAAAAATAGGATTTTTAAATCTATGAAAACTTTAACTCTCAAAACCTTAGAAACCATAATCTTAACTTAGGTATTATTCCAAAATTCATAAAATTTTGAACAAGAAAACAAAAAAGAAAAGAACAAACCATTGGGATAAAAAGAGAAAAACTCAACTAGACCATTTAATCTTTTTCCAAAATCTACCTCTACCTTACTTAACAATTGCAACAAGATAGAGCTAGAGGTAGGATCAGGAGAGTGTGTAAAATAATTTGGTAAGTGCTCAAAGTGTGGAAGAGAAAAAGAGAATGTAGAACTCAAGGGAATTTTGGTGGCTAAAAGAAAGTGCAATGCATGGAGGATTTGGGCTATTATAGCTAACCAATTGAAGGAAAACATAGAGGTTTCAGAAGGCAACTCAAAACCCTACTTGTGACCTTTTGAATTTGATCAGAACAAACATATTTAGCTAATATTTTCTGACCTAGTCTCCCAAGCTCAATTTGTGAATCTGTGGAATTTAGGTTAAACAGGCTAAAATTCTCATACATAAATGAACAAATAGGAGGTCAACATTGAAGAAATCTTCTAATTGCTTAAAAGAACCCCTAGGGTAGAAGCAATCAATCTCAAAACTAGGTAGAGGAGAGAGGAGGAAGAAGATAATTGGCTGAGGTCACCTCTCTTCCTCATATATCTCAATCGGCCTCTAGAACAAATAGAGGCTATATTTCAGGTTAAACACATCATAAAAATGGTTAGGAATCTCTTAGAGATAATTGGTAAGAATTGGTAAGGTTCCATTTTTGTATAAGGGATTTTTCAGAAAATCAAATTTTGAAAAAATATGATTAGCTTGATGAACTTGTCAATTGGTTTGGGTATACCAGTCAACTGTTCATCCGCCAGTCAATCGGTTTTTCTAAATCACTGGATTAGTTTGTTCGAGGAACTCTATTTGGCTAAAAAGATAAACCACTTGATTAATTCATAAAACTAATTGATGGGCTCATTTTCGAAC
>CM077808.1:14678112-14933112 GCA_039764185.1 Tamarix austromongolica | reverse complement strand
GGCTCATGCAAAAAAAGAAATAGAACATACAATAACAAGATAATAGCATGCCTACATATATATGTCAATTGAGAAGAAGAGAAATCAACCATCAAACATAAAATAATGTAATATGAATGTACGGATAGATAGGGTTCATTAATTACTATATTTTATTATTATGATCACAACCAATATATTTTATTAACTCGAGGATAGAGACTTTAAGAAATCATAACAACCAATATAGTACACAAATGCTACCAACCCTAGTTAGGCCTCCTAGAAATATAACTAGACCACTAAATAATAAGACACCTAATTACTTAAGTATGCATACTTCCTATAAGGCCAAAATATATTGAGACACCTATAGAGTAGAATAGGGTTCCCAGACCTTGTAAGTCATCTAGGATCATAGAATAAAAAAAATACTAGAATAGTACCAAGTGAATACCAAACTTGACTCGGATAGGTACCCTGAGTGGTATAAGTCCTAATTTAAAATCTTTCACTTTAATTGATTGATTTTTTATTAATAATTTAGGTCAAACAAGAACAAATGCCCACATAATAGCACTTAATCACTTCTATGAACATACACTAATTATTTTATTAAATTTTGATATTATCTACTCACTTGAACCATAGAAGAATCAAGGCCCAAACCGTTTAGAGCAAATAGGTCCATAAATGCCACAATAACCCAATTGAAAATATGAGGTATTAAAGCCCAAGGAATATTATTAAATTATTAAAGACAAGCAATATTATTGAGGCATTAAAGACCAAGTTTTATGCTATAAAAGACCCAATAAATAATGCACATTAGCTCCAATTATTCAATATAAGGTTCAATAGCTAACATCTAAGCCAACTAAGGGTTCGCATATAAAGCCAAATTAAATAACTAGTTTAAAGACACATAAAATGACTGAAATATTTTTAACGTCAACTAATTTACCTTAATATTGAGATGGGTGTGTTTCAAGTTAAATAGGTTATAATTAAATAATAATTTTCTTATGACAAAATATAAACATGGATACCAAGTATTAGATGCTAAAATCACTTAATGTACCCAGAGTCTTTTTTTTTTCTTGTTTATTTAATTAGTTTAATTAATGTCTCTCAATCTACTCATCAAAAGCCACCCAAGTATTAAATTTATCCATTTTAACTTATTTTATTAACATAATATTCAATTAGGTCTCAAAATTTCTAAAACTTACATGTAATGGCCAAAATACCATTATTCACCTATAATTACCTTAAAATTCTAAAATTTATAACCTACTATAAACAACATCAAATCCAAACTTATCACATATCAAATTTTATTTAAAAGACCTAATGAATAGAATAGTACACTTAATTTTTTTTTAAAAAATAATCTATAATATTCAATATATTGATGTCTGAATAAGCCTAAAACCTAAAAAAATTATTTCAACTCTTAATACTCCAAAATTCATAATCTAGCTTCTATGGCCAATTCTACATACAAATTCATACTTATTGGAAAAAAATATCAATTGAATTATAAAAATCATAAAAAGTTATAGAAACAAGTTAAATAATTTGAAAAAAATAAAATATATAAATATATTGTATATTAGAGTTGGTTTGAAGCTAGACGAATGAAAATGAGTGAAAATAGCAAGAATAGATAAATTGCGAAAATGCATTTTTCAGTAAATACACAAAACAAATAACAAGATGTTCAAATTGCCACGGATTAATATGGAATATTTTTTAAAGTCCAAATATAAATAAATATTTGGTCTTAGAACTTATTTGATGACTAATAGATTTAAAATGAAAAAAGGACAAAAATCATTTAATCACATAAATAGATTTTTTTTTTTGCGATTTAATGATTTAAAAGGAATGGGTGAAATACAAAGAAATATTTTGGGCAGATGAACTCAATTTTTTTTATTCAATTCAAAAAAATTGAATGGGTTGAAAAGGGTGAAAACACAGGATTTAGAAGAATATTAATAAAATGCATTTTACACAGACAAGAGAAATGATGGACGAAATATTTAAAGTTAACACAAATAGGGTGTGTGGGTGTGGATGGGTGTGCGTGTGTGTGTGTTTAAGAGACATGTTACTTGTCCAATCATGCATACTAATTAGGGTTTGAGAGAAATGATGGAAGGGGGTATTACAAAAAACATGGGTGATATATTCTTGATTCTATCACGTTTAATGTATCCTTCCTTGATTTGTACAATACAAGTTGCATTATCTTTAAATATATATCACCATCTACTCTCTTTGATTTGCTTTCAATTAACATAATCCATGTATATGATCCATCAATAACCTAGGCCGCACATATTCTCATTATATATCATATAATATAATCAACTCTGCATAGTTTGACAAAGTGGTTTCAATGGTGTGTTTTGTTGAGAGCTAGGAAATTATAATTCCACCATATAGAAACACATAACCTGATTGAGATATGGTTTTATATGGATAGGATAAATATCATACATCATAATAACTCATCATTTAGGTAAAATTTTCTTCCCCATTTCTTTTATAAAACAATCTTATATCACTTTTCCCCTCATAAATAATAGATGATGTGTTTTACACCACTCCAATGCCTTCATGTAGGTGCTCAGCTTTATCTTGATTGTAACACCCCAAGTCAATACGACCACACGGGGCCTACCTCGGAGTGCTTTTAGATTGATCAGTTAGTCTCACAAATCAATACGAGTCCTTTCAGCATACTTTGTCCTCACTCACGTGCTTCCCGAGAAATTTTTAGAAAATTTCTAAAACTTTCGAGGAGGGTCATGCATCCTAAAAATTTCTCACTACCAATATGCTTAATTGTGAAGTTCTTATGATGGAATCACCAAAAGGATGGTATACCATGTTAATATAAGTAGTCATATCAATCGTTATAACACTCTACTCAAATTGGGGTATCACATTCACCTACACTCAAAGAACGCAAAGTCCTCATTGCACCTCAACCAATAACTGTCTTAATATAGTTTATCCCAAGAATCATCCTGCTAGGTAGCTGAATAGTTCATCTAAGATTAGCTCACGATCGTGGTTTCGCTTTGGATACCATTTGTAACACCCCGAGTCGATACGACCATACGGGGGCTACCTCAGAGCGCTTTTGGATTGATCGGCTGGCCCCACAGATCAATATGAGTCCTTTCAGTATGTTTTGTCCTCACACACGTGCTTCTTGAGAAATTTTAAGAAATTTTCTAAAACTTCCCAGGAGGGCCACCTGTCCTAAAGTTTGCTCCACAACTAACATGCTTAATTGTGAAGTTCTTAGGATACAATCACCAAAATGATGGTATACCATGTTAATATAAGTATCCATATCAACTCTGATAACACTCCACTCAAATTGGGCATTACATTGATATTAGATTAACTGCAAATGATATGTTAGGTTGGTTATTATTAGCAAGATATATTAAATCACCAATATCACTTAGGTACGGTACTTTAGGACCAAGTATTTTTTTTCCCATTATTTTTCCTATGATGGGATAAGTCTTTATTAGCATTAAGTGACTGAATTACCATTGGTGTACAATGTACTTAATGGATGTACTTTATCCATGTTAAAGTGCTTTAACACATTTTCTATGTAGTTTGATTGATGGGAAGAAAGACCATCCTTAGTATATTCATCCTAAATTATAAGGCGGTACTTGATAGCTCCTAAGTCTTTCATTTTAAACTCTTCCTTTAGGTAATCCATTGCTTGTCGTATCTTTTTAAAAGTTCCTATGATATTTTGATCATCAAGATAAATAGCAATGGTTACACAACCCAAAATTTTCCTCTTGATGAACAGGCATGAACTGATAGGATTATTCACATATCCTTCTTTTAGTTGGTACTCACTGAGGTGGTCATACCACCTTCATCAGAATCGTTTAAGTTCATATTGAGATTTCTATAATTTAATTGTGTACATATGACAAAGTTGTGATTTACATGCTTCAAACATTTTAAATCCTTCTTAGGATCTTCATATAGATATCTCTATCCAGTGATCCTTATAGGTATATAGTAAGTACATCGATGAAATGCATTTGTAATCTTTGAGACACCACTAAGCTAACTAGAAACCTAAGTGTAATTGCATCCACTACAAGTGAATATGTTTTTGTAAAGTCAACTCTTGATTTTGGGTGAATCCTTGTGCCACAAGTTTTACTTTATATCTTACAACTTCATTGCAATCATTTCATCTCCATATGAACATCCACTTCTGGCTAACAGTTTTGATACCTTTAAATGTTTGAATGACAAGTCTAAATACTTCTCGCTTGTTAAGAGAATACAACTCTACTTGTATAACTTCTTTCCTACTCTCCCAATTATTTATATGTCAACATTGCTATCATTTTCATTTGAAATGTCGACAACGACATTATATACAAAGACATCATTGATGACAACCTCATTTCTATATCATTCAATTTTAGTGTTGACATAATTGATTGACAACTCATAATAATCATCAAATTTATCATTATCTTTGTTATCATGATCCTTTAATAAAACCGCTTCAGGGTTTTTATCTTTAGCATTATTTTTCAACTTGTCAACAACTTTCTGAGTTATTATGGATTTTTTCCAAAGATTATTATCTTTAAAGTCAAATATATGGTCTACTACGCTTCCATTGTACTTGTGACTCACTTGATATTCGTTGGGAAGAATTCCCTACATGGACTTCTATACAAGATGGAATAGTTTTCAACTTGTATATATGACACTGTCACTTTTTAGCATTGTTATATACATCTGATAACATATTGGTTGTGTTTTATAAGTAGATGATCCTTTTAACTTCAAGTTCATTTTGATTTACATTAGGATCTAAGAATTTAATGGAAGTGGCATTCCATTTGATCTCTTTATCAATGATCTTATTTTCATATCCTACTAAGGTTGGGAAGATTGTTTTAATGAAGTTACAATCTAAGTACTTTTCTACGAACAAATTCCCAATTTTTGGTTGTAGGTACTTTATAATAGAGGACGATTCATGACCATCATAAATTATTGACCTTCTTTGTGGTCCCATTTTTTATTGTTGTAGGGGAGAAATTGGGACATACATATATCACACATCCAAGGACTTTTAAGTGTGAGATGACAAATATATTGCAGCGGGGAATACTTATGATATACAATTAACCGAAGTCAAATCAATTCAACAACATGTAGGATTGCATGTCCCCATCCCAAGGAGGATAATTTTGAACCTCTTTAACAATGGTTAAACTATTATTTGTAACTACTTCATTAAAAACTCTACAAGGTTATTTTGAGTATGAGTGTGAGTCATTGGATGCTCCACTATGATGCCTATTGATTGACCATCATAGGATAAATTTCTTTTATTATCTAATCTAACTATCTTGATTTGATGAGTAGGATAATGAGCCCTTCATTGAATTATTTGAGCTAAAAAGCCTTGCGAATTTAATATTCCTTGTTGATATTAGACTTGTACGTGGCCATCTAGCTAATGCATCAACCAACACTATGAAATATCTGAATGGCCCACTTGGTAATGTTATGGGCTCATATGTCTCTTTGAGTGCATTCAAAGAATATAGGAGATTCTACCTTTACTCTTACTACAAACAACATTGTTATAAGTTTGTTAAGAAAATCGTCCGTGCATATAAGGTCACCCATCAAAAGAATTTTTCATATTCTTTAGTGGGTATCCATGTGAATTTACAATGATTATGTGGATCAATGTTTCACTTGAGTGACCAAGTATTTTGTGTCACAAAGTAAATGTTTTTTTATTAGCTACCTCGAGGCAGCGCCATTGCAAATCTCAATGGAATTTATAAAGGTGCCATATAAACCAAACATACATGCTGACAATAAAGATATTCAATACCATCTTTGTAAATGGCTTCTACATGATAACCATTTTTTTTTGAAAATATTTGAAACTAAGTTATCACGTGGCTTACTCGAAAACTATGCATTTTTAATGTCTAATCTCATCTCTTCAAGGAACAATGTATAAGAGATTTTGTGGGGTCTTCTATCATATTAGCAATGTCAAATATAGTAGTAACATTTGTTTCCCTCATTTATAGAGTAATAACAAATTTATTATCTTTAAGAGTTTAAGCATATTAAAACTATCCAATAAACTCATATTCCCACCATTGAACTTCATAGTTCCTCGTCCAATCTAAAACAACCTCCGAGCGGATAATTTAAAATAGTATTAGAAGGGTATCATTTAGCCTATGGCTCTCTCTCTCTCTCTCTCTCTCTCTCTATATATATATATATATATATGACTCATACAATAGTGATTTGATCCTAATAGTTAACTCGTTTACTATCCATCGACGCCAATTGTCCTGCCTTAGGAGAGGCTTGGAGTCCAAAGTGAAGATGATCCATAAACTAATGGATCTTAAGCAGCGTTGGAGGTTGCTCCAAATCAAAGTTTGGGACTTACTCAAAAAAGAAAAAGAAAAAAGAAAAGTAAGTTCGGGATTGTCAAAATTTTGAATTATTATTTTAGACTCCTGTGCGAAAACGTCAGATAAATTAATCTTAAGCAAATAATTACTAAGATGAGATTGCATTGCGTTGTGATTACAAAAGTTTTATACACCGAAGCAATCAATTAGACTACCATTTATTATAAATAAATACATAATTTGATTGCTGTTTTTGTTTTGAGTCCGATTTTACGAGGGTTATGACAGCAACAGACTGACTGGCAAAATGAAATACTCGTGGATTGGCCGTGCCAGCAACAGAGGAAAAAGCGGAAAGCTTACCCCCACTGCTCCTAGGAGCAGCCCAGTCATATTCTCAGACCCCATGACACTACAATCAAATCATATAGATCAAAACCGTCCATCTCCATCGTTTTTTCTTCCCTTTATTTGTCGTTTTTCTTCTTTCATGGCAATTGGCAAGTACCAACAACAATACAGTACCCCCTTCATCTCATCTCTCTATCTCCCTTCCAGCGTTAAATCCAACCGTCCATTATTGATCTCATGCAACGCCTTCAACAATTGACCCCCTTTTCTCCTCCCTCTCGCACTACAATTCTCCCCTTGCATTGCCAAAACCACCGCACGCGCCACCTGTTCTGGCGGAGCCGATATGTTCCCATTTCCATTACCTTGCCTTCCAGCACCACCATAAATCACAGCGAGCACACTGATCGCATACTCTCTGCCTCTCCCTTCCATCTTTGCCATCACTTGCACTAACATAGGCACCGCAAGTGCGTGAGCTCTCACCTCCGCTGCCCCTTCCGGTACAGTACACAAGAGCTCCAACGCTGCCAGAGCTCTCTCTGCCGTGGAACCTTCTAGGTCAGCTAGGGCTTCTACCAATCGACCGGCAGCGCCTCGTTCCACAGCTACGTGGCGGTTCTGATGGGAAAGACATAAGGCTAGGAGGACTTTTGTTGCGGGTTTTGAGGCTGGCTTTTGTTTAATGAATGATACTATACCGTCCATCACGGTTTTTGGAACAGCAATACTACTCTCTCCAGAGGCGGTGGTGGAGGAGGATGGTGGGTTTGGAACTAGGGTGTGTTCTAGCATGTGGAGTGCTGCCATGCGGTCGATTTCTGATCCGTCCGTGAATTGGACTTGGGCAACGTGGAAGAGTTCTATGAGGTTGAATTCGGCGGGAGTGGGAGATCGGCCGGCCTGTGGAGGTGGAGGAGGGTCAGGCTGTGGTGGGCCGTTATCGGAGTCTGAGGAGGATAGGGGTCGTGACGATTGCTCTAACGATGGTGGTTGGTTGTGGAATGTGGGCGGAAAGCGCCACTGAGTGAAGCTTTGGGAGGTTGAGGAGGAGGAGGATTCAGAATCTGGCTTTCGTGGAGGTAGCGGTGTTGTTTTTTCTTGGCGCTGGGGGGCAATTGGAGGAGGTAGAGGCGTTGAAGGTGTGCGTTGTGTTGGTGCTGGGTTGTTTGGAGATGATGACGACAGAGGTAGGGGAGGAGGGGGTTGAGGATTTGTGGGACTTGGTGTTGATTCAGTACAGTGACGAAAAAAAGCGCATGATAAGAATGGACGGTGTGGTGGCTTCAGCTTCGGCGGTGGGTGGTGATCTTGGTGTCTGTCGGGTTGATTCTTCATCTTCATCGCGGTTGACTCCTCTTGTGGTACGCGCGCAGAAGATAACAGAGAATTAGAGGGGAGGAGGTGCTACTGCTAGACGCTAGTAGCTAAGTAGTGGTGGTGGCCGGGGGGCTAGCTGGTTGAAGGGGAAAGGGAGAGAAAGGGTAGGGATTTTCGCTGCTATGATCTTCTTTGGAGCACGGTCCGATGCATGCCCAATTTGAAACCATTATTATATTAGAGGGTCCTTGGAAATGGTTGTCACGGTAGAAAAATATCTTAAAATTTTAAGGTATTAAAAGCGTAAAAATTGATGTTCGGTATATTTTATAGGCTAATTTTTGTTATTAGAATGTATATAATTTTTTTTATATTTTAAAAACATAGTTTTTATTTTTTTAAAATAGTTATTATGAATAAAATTATTTGTAAAAATATATTTAATTACACATGATTATTAAGTAATATTTATAGATTAATATAAGTTAAAATTTAAATATTTTTTTATATAAAAAATTATTATATCATTAAATTTTATATAAATAAATAAATTCATTTAAAAAAAGACTATTTTTTATTTGCACCATCATTTTTTTATCTATGTAATATGTATTTTTTTTTTTAATTAATGGTGTAATTATAATTTTTAAATTAATTTTATTAGTTTATTAAAAAATATTTAATTAATAAAATTCTTTTATTTTTAATACAAATGGAATACAGTATAAATAATTGAACATACAATTGAAAATATTATAAATATAAGGTAGTAAAATATAGAATATAAAATTAAATTTAAAATAAAATAATAAAAGTAGGAAAAAAATAGGAGAATTAAGTAACTTATATTTAAGATAGGTGTGTTACTGTGTAAATGTTCTCGGATGCATAAACCTCACGTACGATAATACAAGTACTAGTTTCGAAGGGGCTGGGACGCAGCGGTCCAAACTCCAAGGAATAGGGTTCCTCAAGAGTGTACGACAAACAGGGGGGACCACTGTACGAAACATTTCAGAGTGCCAGTTGGTTAAAAGTGCGGAGAGTGACACAGTCACAGCATAGCAGAGTAAGACACTTTTTACGGTCCCGTAACCAGGGTTTAGGCATTGGGTAAACGGTAGCTAAAACGATAGTCAAACGTCTACGTCGACCTTAAATTTGAGTTACCCTATTATAATATCTAATTATTATATTTTTCTTATCTTTTATTTTTTTATTAATTTATCTTAAATTTAATTTTCTACTCCATATTCCACTATCTTAAATTTATAATACTCAATTACTTTTATCAATCATATCATCAATTATTTATACTTTATAATTTTTAACTTTTAAATTATATTAATCTATAAATATTAATTAATAATATTATAGAATCAAATTTTATTAAATATAATTTAATTAATATTTTTAATAAATAAATAAATATTTCATATATGTTCTAAAAGTAATAATTATTCTAAAAAATATAGTGAATGTGATTCGATTTTCATACTTTAGACATCTTAAATTGAAGATATTTTTTCTATACTTAGGACACTTTTTTAAAATTTGAGATACCTCAAATGTGCGATTGGGAGCCTTTTTTTTCTTTCCATTGTAGACACTCTCACTAGGAATTTTAAAAGAAAAAACAAATACTATTATACATTGACATTTGATATGTATAAGTGTATGTTTATCTCCCATGTTATTTTTATTCTTCTTATCTCTAGATTATCTTTAATATAACGTAATACCTTTTATAAAAATTTAAAGGTATCTCTATTCTTTATCACAACTTACACTACTACGAAAACGGGAAATAATAACGGGACATTAATAACGGTAGTTCGAAAACCGTTGTCAAATGCGTGAAAATTTATGGGCGGGATAGTTTTGATAACGGTTATAGTAAAAACCGTTATTAAAAGGGCAATGTTAAAATTTACACGGATGTTTTAATAACGGTTCTTTCAAGAACCGTTATTAAAAGAGGTTTTAATAACGGTTCTTTCAGGAACCGTTATTAAAAGTCTGAAAGTTTTAATAACGGTTCCTGAGAGAACCGTTATTAAAAGATGTTTTAATAACGGTTCTTTCAGGAACCGTTATTAAAACCCCAAAATCAAACTTATATTTCATTCAATTCAGTTCTGTTTCGTGCCAAAATTTTCAGATTCTCTGCACCTTCGTTCACTTTCTCTCCTTCTCCTTGCAAACCCTCGCACCGCCAACTCTCCACCACGCCTCTGCCATTGCAAACCCTTGCACCGTCGTGTTTGAATCCTTTGCCTCTCTCAACATTCTCACCATCATGTTTTTAGCTAGCTCACTTTATGTATGTGTTTGTTATTCCTCTCGTAACTTTTTATCTACTTATATAAATTTATGTCGCCAGGGTTTCGTTCGAAAATGTGTTGTTGAATGTGTTGGTTGAAAATTTTTCTGTTTGTTGTTGAATTTGTTGCGTTGTTGTTATATATTAACAAATACATGTGTTGGCCGAGACCTTTACATATTATTGTTGTATTTGTTTGTATGGAGAATATAGATTCAACATTATTTAGAGCTACAACCATAATAAGCAAAAGAGAAGACATTATTGAGGCTATTTAGAGCTAGATTCACCTCTCGTAACTTTGGAGGGTCATAACTTTTTCATGGGACCTCGGATTTAGGTGATCTAGGAGGCTATTTTGGGTATTTTTTTGAGATCTACAACGTGGCAAAGGCGTAGCCGGTTTGGGCAATATCGGAGCCTAAAAAAAGGCTATTTTGGCCTCTAAATTGAGGTTTTTTTGTTATGTTTCTTATTTTAGGGCCTTTTCTTACTGTAATTATGCCAATTCCGTGTAATTAGGTACCTCCAAAGAGCTACTGGAACCAGATTTTCAAGACAAAGGAACTTAGATGATGATGATGATGATGAAATTCCAGTTTTTAAGGGTTCGAGTGAAGAAGACGAGCTACATGTTTGTATTTTGTCTATGTCTTTAAGTCTTCTTTGAAAACCTTAAAACATTTTGCTTTGGGGTGTAGAGCTACCAAGTTGTGGTATGCCTACTAATTTTGATTCTTGAGTATATATGTCCGGTGTATTAACAAGGGATTGATTGAAATTATGGTGTGATTGCAGATTTGTTATCAATTGATGTTGTTTTACAATGCAGATTTGTTATCAATTGATGTTGTTTTACAATGCAGATTTGTTATCAATTGATGTTGTTTTACAATGCAGATTTGGTAATTATTTGAACATACAAATGTGTATGTGGGCAGGAACAAAATTGCAAAAACTGCGAAAAAATAGGAGTTTTAATAACGGTTCTTATGAAAACCGTTATTAAAACCTTGTTTTAATAACGGTTATGATGAAAACCGTTATTAAAACGTAGGTTTTAATAACAGTTTTCATAAGAACCGTTATTAAAAATCCTGTTTTTAATAACGGTTTTAATAAGAACCGTTATTAAAACCTACGTTTTAATAAGAACCGTTATTAAAACCTACGTTTTAATAACGGTTTTCATCATAACCGTTATTAAAACCTGGAGTTTTAATAACGGTTTTTACTTAAAAACCGTTATTAAAACTCCAGTTTTCGCACATATTCGCGGGTTTTTGTGTATTTTTCATAACGGTTATGAACCGTTATTAAAGATTTAATAACGGGCGATTCAATAACGGTTGAAAACCGTTATTAAAACTATAAAATAACCGTTATTAAAACCCCTTTCCGTGGTAGTGTTAATATAAAAACTTTGTCATATAAATAAATTAAGATTAAATTACATATCCAAAAACCCAATATCCACCACCATCATCCATTGTTTTAATTCCTTATAATTGTTGACGTAAATAAAGAGAGTGAAATAAATATTAAATACCCATTTTCCTATTTCTTTTTCAATTTCATATCTTTGTTTGTGATCTCCTCACCTCTTTAGCTTAACCGACAGTTTCTTCCTCCATAGGAGAGTTGAATGAAAGTGTGAAGTCTTTAGAAAATAATTTCAAATCAAGATAGTTAGGGTTGAAGTTCTCAAGATTGTTGCGAAGGATGTTGTTGATGGGGATTAAATTTTTTTGGTGAATGTTTTTGGTGCATATCAAACTTGGTATCCCGCCACAACAATGGTCATCAAGAAGAAAGTGACATTACAAGATCTAAAATTTATTGGTAATTAATATGCACTTTTCAAATTGGACAAAAAAATCAAGAATATTAGAACACAAAAAGATTGGTAATGAAGTTGTATATGGTGACTCCCGGTACTATCTTAAGAGGTATTCTTGTACTAATTTATTGTTGGATAGTGTTTGACTATTAATTATGGTAAAGTTGAGAAGGGAAGAAGATAATAAAAGGTTAGGGTCTTTTTAGTTTAAAAAAATTAAAAGTATGTTAAATGAGTAAGGGGAAAATGTAACCTAAGGGTAGCACATGCGCTAAACTATAAATATAGAATTTTTTTGGTATTGTAACACCCCCATTTTTAGTACTTAAAAATTGCTTTAAAAAGAGTTGATTGCAGAAGTTAAACCAATAAAAACATAGGGTGTTACCACCATACTTAGTATAAGTCCAGATCCTCTACATTTCTTATATTAATTGTTAAGGTTAAAACGTTTATCCGCTTAAATTAAGAATAATAATTGATAAGAAGAAGAGAAAGATTTCATTACAATATTAAACTCTTCTAATAAAAAAATATTAAATAAAAGAGTTACAACTGACAAGGAAAAGAAATACATAAGGGGATATAAGAGTCCAAAAGATATCTATATCAAAAGGTGTCGAAATGGACACCAGATAGTTCAAACTCTCAAACTCTACCAAAAGCCATCAAGATGTACCTTCAAAGTATTCCTGTAAGGTAAAGACTGCTCATTGAATATGCAAGGGACCATAAAATAGAACCCATCAGTACAACAATACCGAGTAAACTAATATCCAATACTAAGTATGCAAATATCACATGGAGCACATAGAAGATAACTTAAAGTATCATGTCATAATATGTTAAATAGTATATACTATAGCTAAGTGTCACATTCATACCATAACTCATATCATACCATATACCATATGTCCATCACATCAAACTTAATCATATTATAACTATTTCATTAATCCAATTATATCGAGGGTGTCCCATGAGAAGGAAAACACCAAACCTTTCACAATAACCACATCTATTCCACTTATAACATGATAAGGAAAGCATTGAGACAATTACCAACCAATACACCAAATCCAAATAGTGCACGAATGAAACTATTAAACCAACATATCAAAACCAAGTAGTGCATGGAGGTAACTACTAAATAGACAAATCACAACAATCTATTCAAATCCTTGCACTACAAGAAAACTCTTTTATAGCAACAAAACTTTTGCAACGACAACACTTTGTTGTTGCGAAAAATGTACTTTAACAACGACAATTTTATGAAGTTACAAAAAGTTTTTGCTAAAAAATAATTCATTTATATGGTAATTATTAGGAAATGTGTTTGCAACGACAAATGTCATTGCAATATATGTGATAATTTATTTTTAACGACATTTATATGTTGTAATATACAAAATGTTTTCGCAATGACTTTTTCTATTGCAAAATGTTGATTAGATTTATTGTAGTGACTATAATTGTTGCAAATATTTAGATTTTAGATTATTTTATCGCAATGACATTTATATGTTTTGCAATGACATTTTTTGTTGCAATATAAGCGATGGTTTATTTGCAACGACATTTATATGTTGCAATATACAAAATATTTTTGCAACGACTTTTTTTTGTTGTAAAATGTTAATTGAATTTATTGCAATGACTACATTTGTTTCAAATATTTATATTATTTTAATGCAATGACATTTATAAAATGTTGTTGCAATATATGCAATCACTACCCCAAAAAGCAGTTTTAATAATGATTATTTTATAGTTTTAATAACGGTTTTCAACAGTTATTAAAACGCCTGTTATTAAATCTTTAATAACGTTCATAACCGTTATCAAAAATATAAAAAAATCCTCGAATATGAGCATAAAATGCATGTTTAATAACGGTTTTTCAGAAAACCGTTGTTAACAAAGAGGGTTTTAATAACGGTTATTAAAAAACCGTTGTTAAAACATCATCCAACTACACTTGCTGACATTATTTAGGCATTTATTAAACCCTAATACGTATTAAATGAGCATAAATTTGAGATTAAATGTACATTTTTAATAACGGTTATGATGAAAACTGTTATTAAAAACTGGAGTTTAAATAACTGTTTTAGAAGAACCGTTATTAAAACTTCAGTTTTTTTTATTTTAGTTTTTGCAGTTTTGTTCCTGCCCACATACACAGTTGTATGCTCAAATAATTACCAAATCTGCATTGTAAAACAACATTAATTGATAACAAATCTACAATCACACCATAATTTCAATCAATCCCTTGTTAATACACCAGACATATATACTCAAGAATCAAAGTTAGTAGGCATACCACAACTTGGTAGCTCTATACCCCAAAGCAAAATGTTCATAAATCTAGCTTAGAAGACTTAAAGACATAGACAAAATACAAACCTGAACATGCATGTAGAATATATAGATCTCTACCTAATACCGAATGAATGAGTGCACATGCTTGGCCCATTGCTCTCTCACTTCATCAATTTCTTCAACATTGTATTGCTGGCCTTGTGCATAATCATTGATGAAAAACTACAAATCCCAAGTTTTGATTAATATATAATTAGCACTTACGTCAAGTACCAAACATATATGTCATGATTCTTTAATGGAAAAATATCGAAAAGAAAACATACATGGCTTGGATCTATGTTGACCGATCTATTTTGGACTATCAAATCCATTGCTCTACATACATAGTATCCACAATCTTTTTCATTTTGCCATTGTGGACACTGTCAAATAAATTCAATTATCTTTCTAACTATTAGATATTAATTTTAATTAAAATAAAATACGAAATAGTTGCCTTCCTACTTACTATGACAGGCTCGTATTGAACATTCTTTGGGTCTGGGACACCATTCCCACCTCTCCTTTGATACGCTGTCCGTAGTGCCCTAATAAATAGAGATGGATACACAATATTATAAGTACGCATATATACCTCAAATAATGAAAGTTAGGCGAATATATGTATAAATAAGCTAATTAAGTAAGAAGTGAAAAGTATACTAACATGTCGATAAATTCATTCCCACCACGACGAGCGACTTCAAAAGACACGTCATAGGTTCGAAGGGAATCAAACACATAGACATTATTAAGATCAGGTCGGACGGCGTACAAAACCCAATATTCAGTTGCGAGGTGAGGAATGAGATAGAGCTTGTTGTGTCCCTCAATCAAACTACCGTCAACTATGTAGTATGGGCACACAAACACAATAGAGGACAACATTCCCTCCATCGCAGCTCGAGTAGCTACCAACCTATGAACGACAAAAACAATGCATATTTGTTAATAAATAATAACTCATAT
Source organism: Tamarix austromongolica (assembly GCA_039764185.1). Lineage (NCBI taxonomy): Eukaryota > Viridiplantae > Streptophyta > Magnoliopsida > Caryophyllales > Tamaricaceae > Tamarix > Tamarix austromongolica. The sequence goes on along the minus strand of CM077808.1, from coordinate 14,917,484 downwards.
AAGAGGTCATAAAAATTCCAATTGTATAAGTTAAGAGTACTAAAATATCAAAATGAAATAATACTTACGTGACATAGACGGCGACACTTATGGTTGACATCCATTCTTGATTATAAATGTCGCTTATGTTAGCCGTCGATACCATGTAAGTAGCATCGTCCCTCCCAAAATACTCAGGACAACAATCAATGAAAATATAATTGTCCCTGAGGTAGTTTTGGACATAAAAATATAATATAGCTAATGCTGGTGGAGGTTGGCTTTGCTGATCTGAAGAAGGAATCTTTTGTGGGGCAACTAAATTTTCAGATTTAGCTCTCTTTCCTTTAGCAGCGCCCTATTTTTTTGTTGCTTGTTTTGCTAGTATCTCTCTTAGTTTTACTAGCAGAAGCAGTCTTCTTTTTTGATTCCATTTTTGATTCCTTAATTGATAATATTAAAAAATATATATATTGAGCATATAAATATATATATGAAAAAGGTATATATAGTGTAACTACTAAACAAGGTCTAATGAAGATGTCAAATGTCAATACCTCTTCAGTAGTGAGACGTATTTGATCTGCAGACCAAGCCACGAAGCTTCCATGAGCTTCTAGTACTGTGGTTGTGTAACACCCCCAAATTTACTACTAAAAAATTTCGTTTAAAATCAAAAGGTTTAGCGGAAGCAAATGATAAAACCGTAAACTTGGGGGTATTACCGCCACACTTAGTACCAGACCGGTTCACTCCTACCATTCCAGTACTAAGTGCTAAGGCTATATCCGATCAACCTTTAGTACAAAGTATCAAAAACGCAAGACAACATTTAAAATAAATCCTTAACAAGAGGTAAGTCAAACAGAAGTTAGAATACGATTTAGGATTACAACCCCAGAATATGTTTCTCAAAACAGGAATGTAATACAAAATACAACTAAACAAAAACAAATCCTGAAGGATCAATATCCGGATTGCCTACTCACTCAAGTCAGGCCTCCACCCCAAGATAGTACCCGATCATAAACCTGCATAGGTAGTCTGCTCCCCACCATCGGTGGATCATCACAGGACCCATTCAATCAAAGTAGTATCAGTACGGGTCCAATACTGAGTAAGTCCCACTACCCTATCTTAGGAGAGATATCATCAAGTGCATATTAAATCCGGGTACAACACGTTGATACAATATCATGCATATTCACAACCCACAGCATAAATCTTACCATACACCTAGAGTAACATATAAAACATACATAACATCCTATTTAACATATAAGCGTGGTATAACCGAGATGTAAAGTGGCTCATACGCCTCAGGTAGGAATAATCCATATTATTGAAACTCAATACGTGGCATACTCACGTAAGCAGCATGTAGCAATACAGATAATAAAAGCTGGCCATGGTCCAATTAGACTTATTCTTTATTCTCATTAATAATATGTTCATTCCACACATATTATTTAATAATCCATGTAAGTGCGGGAGCCCCACTATTATAGCTGGTGGACCGGAAATCAACACTCAAGGCAGAACGCCTCTGACCACTATTATAGCCGGTGGATCGGAAATAAACACAGAGGGCAGAACGCCTCTGACCACTATTCTTACCGGTGGACCGGACTGGCCCCGACTTACATGGTGTTTCATTGTAAGTACTTAGTATTTTCCCATAGATTACTTCATTCGTATTCATTCAAAGCATTCTTCATTAATCCATGTGAGCGCGGGAACCCCACTATTATAGCCGGTGGACCGGAAATAAACACACAGGGCAGAACGCCTCTGACCACTATTATAGTCGGTGGACTGGAATCAACACCCAGGGCGAAACGCCTCCGGCCACTATTCTAACTGGTGGACCGGACTGGCCCGACTCACATGGTGTTTCACTGTAAGTACTTAGTATTTTCCCAGTGGATTAACTTATTCGATTGGGTCCGTCGAGCTAAGGCCCCCTACTATTATAGCCGGTGGACCGGGAATAAATACACAGGGCAGAACGCCTCTGACCACTATTATAGCCGGTGGACCGGAACGAAACGCACAGGGCAGAACGCCTCTGACCACTATTATAGCTAGTGGACCGGAACGAAACGCACAGGGCAGAACGCCTCTGACCACTATTCTAACCGGTGGATCGGACTGGGCTCGGCTCAACAGTCTTTCGCTTTACGTTATTAGTGTCTTATTCATGTCTTATTGAATCACGCAACATTCTTGACATGCATAAATCATTCTCTTTATACTGTACACATCACAACTAATAAAATCCCAGATTCATAACTACACTTTAATCAATAAATACACATGATAACACCAACAACTCTAAGCAGCCATAACCGACCCTAATTGTCCACACCAAACCGTGGTTACCCACTCCTAACCCTATTTTACCATAAAAACCATACTTAGCCATCCCAAACCTTAATTATCCTCAACAAATCACAATTAGCTACTCCAACCCTACTTAATCACGACGGCCCAGAGTTAATCACTCCAAACCCTAATTCTGTCTCCTCCATACCCTTATAATACTCTACGTACTATTCTCCGTCCAAAACAGTTAAAACACCTAGATCATACTTCCATTACCTTTCTTACATCCCAAATCAACCTTTTATACGTAAATTTTGCTCCCACGCAAACGTTACACATCCCATGCAACCTCTCGAACTTTTCATACAAGCCCTAAATCCCATACAATCATTAACTCCCATGCAAAACCCTAACTCCACCATGCAGACCCTAATACCACCATACAAACATTAATACCACCAAACCATAACACCACTATGCAAACCCTAATACCACCATAAGCCATTAATACCACTATGAAATCACTAATACCACCATACAGACCCTAATACCACCATGCGAACCCTAATACCACCATTCCAACCATAATACCATCATGCAAACCCTAATTTCATCATGCAGCCATTAATACCACCATGCAACCGTTAATACCGCCATATCACATTGATACCACCATACAAACCATAACACCACCATGCAAACCCTAATACCACCATAAGCCATTAATACCACCATGAAATCACTAATACCACCATACAAATATTAATACCACCAAACCGTAACACCACCATGCAAACCCTAATGCCACCATAAGCCATTAATACCACCATGAAATCACTAATACCACCATACAAATATTAATACCACCAAACCATAACACCACCAGGCAAACCCTAATACCACCATAAGCCATTAATACCACCATGAAATCACTAATACCACCATACAAACTTCAAGACTCCTATGCATGGTTCCCAACTCTCATTTATTTCAAACATTCCTCCCACTTAAATCTTCTCTCATAGATCATGAGGTACTTAGGTCAATCTCATATCCCCCTTAGTGGTCTCACTTCCCGTTTATTTCCAGTCATCCTTATATTCCCAACTCATATTACCATTTACCCTAACATGCATGTCCTAGAGGGCCATAACATAATACATCATAAACATCATACATATACATGTCATGCTCATGTCATGGAAGCACATACAACATACCTCAATCTCCAAACTGCGCTACACACAAGACAAGTTATACACAAATCATATAATACATGGCATAGCATGGCATACACAATATTCAACACATCCATGTCACACATAGCACAAGGCCATTAGCTTTGTCCTTACCTAAGGCGATGCTGGGCTTGGAGCACGCTCCTCTAACTCCTTAGGGCTTTGGTCGGGATTACCTATAAAAGAGGGAAATGCTAAGTATTAGTTTCCCTTATAAGTACCATAATCCCTTATTCCAGTTTAGGATTAGAGTTTTTATTACTAAAGAGGGTGTTATACAAAAACTAGGGTTTTTACCTTATAATTAGTATACTAAATATTAGTAGTCAAATTTTTTTTTTGATACTTATTGTTACACTTATTTTATTAAACCCATTAGTTCTAATCTTGTAGTAATAGGGTTTATGCTAGCTATAGGAAAATAGTGTTAGTATTAATAAAATAGTGACACTAATGTCTAGTGATAGAAACCCTAGAGTTTTAAGGCCAAGTCTATTAATAGTGTTATATTTGAAATGATAATATTATAAGGTCACAATATTACAAGTAAACTATTCCTAAGGGTGATAATGATAATAGTTGTATATTCTTGAATAATAAAAGGGTTCAAATGCTTTTGATTACAATAATAAGGTAGTGATAGTAGTAATAATAGTAATAGCTAATAATAGTGTCCTAATAATGAGGTTAGGGTTAATGTTAAATGGTATGGTAATAAGGTTCAAGTACTTTTCATAGTTAACCACCACATGATATTTACTAGCTTGAGTTAAGTAACATGGATAAGAACAAAAGTAGTATTATTATTACCAATAGTGATAAATGTGTTAAGTATAATAATAATAATAATAATAATAATAATAATAATAATAATAATAATAATAATAATAGTAGTAGTAGTAGTAGTAGTAATAATAATAATAGTAATAATAATAATAATAATAATAATAATAATAATAATAAAACAACCAAGTAAGGGTAAGCAATAATAATAATAACCATAGTGAGGATGATAGAAATAATAATGATAAAATGTTAATACTAATAACAATAAGACCAAAGTTAAGTATAATACAAGTTAGGGTTTAAAAGGGATGTTAATATTAGTAAGAAAATAAGAACATTAATAATAGAGACAATAATAATGGTAATAATGATGATAATAATAATAATAATAATAATAATAACAATAATAATAATAATAAAAGTAATAATGATGATAATAATAATAATAAGTATATTAGTATTAATATTAGTAGAAAATAGTAGCAGTTATATAAAAGGGATATTAGGGTTTGGATGAGTGGAGAACCACCTAGGTTCGGTGGTGGTCCGGCGGTGGCGCGTGGCGGCGGCGGCGGCGGCGGTGAAGGAGGAGAAGAGGGGAAAGATGGAGGTGATGGTTAAATGGGAGGGGAAAAGGAGGAGTTTGAGGTGGAGAAAGAAACAACAGGTGAAGGGGAGTGGAGTGAGGGTGGTTGCGTGGCAAGGGGTGGCGGCGCGCGGTGGTTGGCGCGGCGGCCGAGGGTGGTGGAGAGAGGTGGAAGATGAGGGAGGAAGGAGGAGAGGGAGGCAGGGGGAGTTGAAAGCAGGGGAAGGTAGAGGAAGCTTCCCTGGGTGTTTTGGAGGGTGGAGGAGGTGCTGGTGGCGGCTGGGTTGGCGATGGAAGGCGGCGCAAGGGCGGCGAAGGCTGGGGGTGGTGGTTTTTGAGATAGGAACTTTGCACGGCTAGGGTGGCACATGCAGGGCAAGGTGGAGGGTGGCGGTGGCTTGGTTTTTTCGAGGGAGTTGCAGGGATGATAATGGTGGGAAGAGGTGGCGGCGGCGGTCTCTGGTGACGGCGGAAAGCCCGTCTTTTTGAGGCGGTAGAGAGGCAGGGTTTCAGGGCAAAAATCGAAAAGGGAGCTGATCGGGGCTACTGATGGGGGGTATTTATAGGCAATTGGAAGGGGAAAACGACAAGGGGAGAAGGAGGCGTGCGGGGCAGGTGTGCAGGTGGCCGGCCGGTGGTAGGCGGTGCAGGTCCTGCCATGGCAGGTTGGGTTGGGGAAGGGGAGAGGAAAAGGGAAAGAGGTGGGCACGTGGGAAGGGGAGAGAGGGACTTGGTCGGGGTCGAAAATAGAAAGACAACGACGGGGAGAGGGCAGAGAGGGGAGGCCGGACGGTGTGCTGCTTTCGGCGACAGGGCTGCAGGGTTTGGCAGTTGCATATCGGGGTTTGGGAGGGAGGAAGACGACGACTGGACCGGTCGGTCCAGGGGGAGAAAGAAAAGAAATAAGAGGGCGGTTCGGCCGGCTGGGGGAAATGGGCGACGAAGGAGTTGACGGGCCTAGCACGCGAGACCGGGGGGGGGAGGAAGGAGAGTTTGGGCTGCGGGCTGGCCCAAACCGGGAGAAGAAGAAGAAGAAAAAAAATAAAGGAGGAAGAAAGAAAAAGAAAAGAAAGGAGAAAATGGAAAATGGAAAATGATAAAGTAAGTTGGGTTGGGGGTATTGGGTCTTTATTTATTTATATAATTAATTTGGATATTTAATTTTAATAATAGTTATTTTAATTATAATAATTAAATCCATTTTTAAATTAGTTAGGCTATTTTGGATAAATTGCCCTTAACTTCCATTTTAATTAGTAAAATGTCCAAAATTTTCTAAATAATTTATTTATTATTTTCTCCTTATTTTCCTCAATTAATTTCCTCTTTATTTAATGAAGTAATATATTTTATTAATTTTCTCTTATAAATCATCATTTTTCCATAATTCCATAATTAGGATTTTTGGGGTATTTCAGGTTGCCTCATCGCCCTCTTTATAAAAAGGCAAGTGTGCACTACCAATGATTGGAGTGTCAATACTCACCGGCCTTGTATTTAGGGCTAAATTGTACCCGTGGATTGTCTGCATTTCGGTATTGTGACTGATGCGGACCCTTCCTTTCGCCAAAATTGTTGAAAGGTCATTCGCTAATAAGTCACATTTATGTAAACCCTAAACAAAAATATTACACATTATTAATAATTCATTACACCGAATACATTTAATAACAATTCATAGTTTGTAATGCTTACCTCGGGAAGAGTAGAAAGAAATGCATCAGCTTCACAACTATCTCTGACGCTATTTACATTAGGTATATGAAGCTGATCATGGTCTACTGAATCAGATGGCTTATACCCTTGAGATTTAATACATGACAACTCTTGCTCCATTGTTGTCATCCGTTCAAATGCCACGTTCAATTTTTGGGTGAGGATGGCAACTTGCTCATTAGTGCTACGAGAACCACGAGATCGACCACATATGCTCGTTCTCATAACACCCAATCCAAGGCCCCTGTGTCTTCTAGGGTGTTCTACAATTTCTGTAGCCTGGGACACAATGCTATATTGGTCCACCTCCTCACCTTCTGACGTTTCAAGTTCGTCCTGTAAATTTAACTTATAGGAATAAGCATAATATAATAGTTTTCTAAAAGAAAACTAAGTAGGGTTTTAGATATCTACAAACTTACAATTTTTTTGGCTGCAACATCAACATATTCATTAACATATCCATCTCTTGTTGCTCTAGCCTTCTTCCATAATGTACCAATATTGATGGACGAGGTACATTGGTCCAAGTCTTGGGCTAGGAGCTACAAATAAAAAAATATTCTTAATTAAGATTATTATTATAAAATTCAACATTTACATGTAAATAGATAATCACAAAATGCATACCAACTCCTCTTCAAGGCCCACATAGCCTTTGCGAGCCATATTATGCTGGTATTTATTTTGCTTGGCAATCTCTTTATTTTGGGTACTTTGTTCCTATGTGACAAGCTAAAACATAATGACATGGTTATTTCAATATTAAGCATAATACTGGGATTGATACAAAAAGTTTAATTGTTATCTAACAAGTACCTTAAAATCCCCCGTAAGACGATAAGCAATGAATTGGTTCCAACTTTCTTGATCGATGAAACCGTATCTTTTGGGTGGGTTCTGTCGTAGAGAACCATCCCTCTTTCTATACATTTTTCTATGAGTTAAATATGACCTAAAGGTTCTTAGACGCTCCCCACAATGTCTAAGAAGCCATTTCTTCCTACTCTCTGGGACATTGAACACTCTTTGCATGTATACCAATGTTAATGTAATAAAATTAATAACATTTGACATACAAAAATGATTACATAAAATAGCATATTTACCATGATTTCTTGCCAAATATGCTCCTTATGACCCTATGGAACCTGCTTCCAATTATTATAGGAGATAGGAACACGGTTACGGGTCACAAGTGAAATGTAGGTCAAGAACATATCTGCGTAAGGGCCGATGGGAAGATTGTAAGTATTCCATCCCAACTCGACTACTTCTCCTCTATTCCTCATGTCTATGATAATTCTCATAATCGTAGGTCCTCTCTTCCCTTCTTCATCACTGCTATCCCTATCAATGTTTTTGTTGGCCATATCTCTACAATAAATAAATAAATAAATAATGTTAGAATGTTATGTATTGAGCATAATAATGTACCATTATATTATCAATACGAATCATGCTTAGAAAGAATTAATCTCAAATGTATCATGCTATTCTATATATATATATATATACGAATCATGCTAACACATTTCCAGAAATATATTAATACTAACCCTAACTCTAACCCTAATTAAGCATAATTAACCATAATAAACGATAAACCCTAACCCTAACCCTAGCTAATTAACCATAATTTATTATAATAAAACCTAACCCTAAACCAAAAAAAAACCTAATCCCTAAACCTAGCTAAATGTAATTAAAGCATAATATATAAATCATATTATTAATAATAATTATTATTATTATCATACACAATTATTTCTCTCTATTTAATTATTCACTTTTATATATTCCTTATTCTCTATATCTATTTAATCCTCATTAAATAGCAATCATTAACATATGCATATGTAAAATATATTTGCATTTCATTATATGACATTTCCTATATCTTATTGCTAGTCTCCTATACTTATTAATGAAAATGTGTGTGTGGGTATATATATATATATATATATATATAGTTTTTATGAGTGAAAATGTATATAATTCTACACTCACATTCATATTATATATATATGTAAATGTCTCGGCCAACACATGCATTTGTTAATATATAACAATAACGTAACAAATTCAACAACAAACAGCAAAATTTTCATCCAACACATTTAACAACACATTTTTGAACGACAAACCACAATCTTTCAATAACAAACAAACGAAACCTTGTAGCAACATGCATGCATTTATATATATATATATACATATATAAGTAGATAAAAAGTTAAGAGAGGAAGAACAAACACATACATAAAGTGAGCTAGCTACAAACACGACGGTGAGAATGTTGAGAGAGGCAAGGGCTTCAAACACGACGGAGGATGAAGGTGCAAGTGCTAGCTAGCTTCGGAACAATGACAGCACGCACATGCAGAGCCGACAATGGTAGAGGCGTGGTGGAGAGTTGGCGGTGCGAGGGTTTCCTTTACTTGAGAGGAGTCGGTGTGGTGGTACGAGTTGGTGGTGCACGGTGTGGTGGTGCGAGGGTTTGCAAGGATAAGGAGAGCAAGAGAACGAAGGTACAGAGAGTCTGAAAACTTTGGCATGAAACAGAACTGAGCGAAATAAAATTTTGATTTTGGGGTTTTAATAACGGTTCCTTAGAGAATCGTTATTAAAAAGAGGATTTAATAACGGGTCCTGAGAGAATCGTTATTAAAAGCTTCTGACTTTTGACAACTGTTCTAATATGAACCGTTATTGAATCATCTTTTAATGAAGGTTTACATAAAACTGTTATTAAAACATCCGTCCAAATTTTAACGTTGCCCTTTTAATAACAGTTTTTAACTAGAATCGTTATCAAAACTCTCCCGCCCATTAATGTTCACGCGTTTGACAATGGTTTTCGAACTACCGTTATTAATGTCCCGTTATTATTTCCCATTTTCGTAGTAGTGTATGGTTATTAGCAATGACATTTATATGTTGCAATATATAAAATATTTTTGCAAAGAATTTTTTTTTGTTGCAAAATGTTGATTGGATTTATTACAATGATTATACTTGTTGTAAATATTTAGATTATTTTAATGCAATGACATTTATATGTTTTGCAACGATATTTTTCATTGCAATATATGCGATAGTTTATTTGCAACAACATTCATTTGTTGCAATATATAAATCATTTTTGCAACGGCTTTTTTTTGTTGCAAAATATTGATTGGATTTATTGTAATGACTATACTTGTTGCAAATATTTAGATTACTTTAATATAATAATAAGTTGTTGCAAAAGAAATTATCAACAATTTTTTGTAATGACTTTATTGTTGCAATTATGTATTTTTTGCAATGATAAAGTGTAATATCCCCAAATTAAGTAAAATGTTATAATGATTGATATGACCATTTATATCAATATAGTATACCATCATTTTGGTGATTCTACCCTAAGAACTCAACAGTTAAGCATGCTTGCCATGAAACAATTTTTCAGGATGGGTGACCCTCCTGGGATGTTTTAGAAAGGACCCGTTTTGATCTATGGGGTTAGTTGGTCAATCCAAAAGCACTCCACGATAGATTTTGAAGTTCTTATGGGCCTATGTGGCTACCAAGTGGCCCCGTGTGGTCGTTTCGACTCTTGATGTTAGAAATTTATGGGTCTTGAGTGCTATAAGGTGGCCCCTATGCAGTTTTATTGACTTGGGGTATTTTGCAATTTTTTGTTTCTAAAGTATATTCAATTTTTTGCCACAACATAAGTCATTGCAATTAATGTGTTTTTGCAACGTCAAATATTGTTGCTATAATATGCTATTTTTTTTGCAAAAATTTTTGTTGTTGCAAATAATCAGCTTTCGCAACGACATAATTTGTTGCCAAACTACAACCAATTTTTTCAACGACAAAAGTCGTTGCTAATTACAGGTTTTTGCAACAACATAAATTATTGCTAAAGTAGGATCAATATTTTGCAACAACAATAGTCATTGCGATATATAAACACATGTAGTTAGGTGAAATGATGTATTACAACGACATTTATTTGGCAACAACAATTTATGTTGCATTTAATTACTTTTTTGCAACGACCGTTGTTGTTGCTTTATTTTTTTGCAACACCATGACGCTCAACGACCCTACAACAAAAATATCGTTGCGATATATATTTTTTGCAACAATTTTCTATCTTTAGCAACAAAAACTATCTTTGCTAAAAATGTTTTTTTGTAGTTTTATACAACAACTATTTCTATTTTAATTACTTTAAGGGATACAGTAATAAACTGGAAACATATCAGTACATCGGTCATACCGACACACTTAAGTAACACAATATCCTCCCAACTTGTAACCTAGAGACATACAAGTGCTCCGGTCATACTAATACAACAAAGCAATGTAATATCCTCCCATCCTATGACACCTAATCCTTAAGTATAGATACCCCCTATAGGGTTCGTAGGTTACCTATAGAGTAGACTAGGACCTTAGCCAAAATGCCGAGGCATCCAACGAAACCACCAAACCAAATCGATGGCTCCTATTTTGTCTCTAGGGTAGCTAATCCTAAAGAGCAACCATTCCCAAATCTTGAGGTCTTTCACTTTAAATATTAATATCTTAATAAGGTGATTATAAAATATCACATAATGCACCATGATTCCAATTTCATACTTAACCATTTTTCTTTTATTTTCAATTATTCAAGTCAACCATGAGGTCAACGATCCAAACTAAAATCAAAGTTAACACTAAGATCAACCTATGAATCCATTAAGGTCATCCTAGTCCAATTATTCAAACTTTTAGGCATAGTAAGTCATAAATGACCAAAATGCCCTTATATGGTATTTACTCAATAATTTTCCTTTTTAATACCAATTGTTATTAGAATTAAGAGAAATTCATGGGATGACTAAATAACATTAAAATAGGTACATTAATATAAAAATATTTCTAGAAATCTTTGAGAGTGAAAAAAAATACCATTTTGCCCCTAAAGCACAATTAAGCTTATTTAGCACATAAAGTCATAATCATGCATAATTATTTAACACAAACAATCATATTTTAATATGCTATCATACATATATTTAAAATATATAAATTTAACATACCCTTACATAAAAATACATGGTCACACACTTAGAGAAATTAATAACAATACATGATGCATGCATAGTTTTTTTTTATAAGATTACAAGAAAGCATAAATTACACTTAAGTATAATATAATAAACTCCAAACATGCTATTACATAACTCTTGTATATTTAGTAGGAGCATATAAGTTACCTATATATTTAGTAGGAGCATATGGGTTGCCATTTTCCAAGAACAAATATCAAAATAACACAAAAAACTCCAAAAGAATATCAACACCTTCAAAAGATGGACACACAAGAGGAGAACCCAAAATATGACAACTTCATAATTTAACTAAAAATATAACATTATTTACTTATTTAAAAATAAATAAAGGCTAGATGGTAGGAAATGTAGAAGTGAAAACAAGAGAATAAGGAGGATGGGTCTTGGTTATAAGCTCAATAAAGCTTAAGAACACTTGGCAAAAATAACCAAAATGAAGAGAGAGGTGGAGCAACCAAGAGGAGAAAATGAGAGAAATATTGAATAAAAATAAAGCAAGACAAATGGGGTATAAATAGGGGATGAAGGAACCAAAAATCTACAACCACAAGAGGGGGAAAGGTAGCTTGTTCAACACTTGAATGATAAAGGACAAGATGGTTGAGTATGTAAGGAGGTGGAGTGTATTTAGGTATAATGAAGTTATGAAAACCAATAAATAAACCAAGGGATGGGGGAGGTGATTGTGTGTAGGTCCAAGGTCATATTTAAGCATGGGGAATGCAAGTGAAGAAGGTTGAGTGTAAGAAAATCCAAAGTGACACAACTAGTATAGGTAGAAAGTGTATGAAAGTGACTTTGGCTCAAAATTTGGTTGAATGAATAATACAATGGTAAAATTGATACAAAATCTGATCATGGAAAAAATTTCTTGCATACAGAGTAATTTTAGGATTTATAGATTATTTTTAGTGGTGGAAAGATCAATAAAGAGGATAAAATTAATAAAAATGGCAAACAAGCTCATATAATTACGAAAATTTATGAAAACCCTTAAAATAATACTTTAACATCACATGTAAAATTTTTGAATTTAAAAAAAGATTTGATATATAAAATATTGAAATGACGATTAACTAACAAGCTTATAAGGTAATTACTAACATAAATACCAAAACTATTTCTAAAATCACAAAACCTTCCAAATCATCTTATTTACTCATTTAAAAGCTAAATATACTTTTTTTTATTATAATTTTTAACGCACATTTGATATGATATTTAACTAGCATACATTAATTATATATTTTACATATAAAATTCAAAAGGGATAACAAACACAAATAAATTTAAACCAAGATTTGTAGATTTACATTCAAACTCATTTAGGACCTAAATAAAATTTTATGAGAATATTTTACAAGGATTGACTTAAAAGTTCACATATATACATAGTATTTTATAAGCAAAGTACGTCTAGTCGCAAAATTGCAATTACTACAAAATCACTCAAAACAATCTTGAGGTTATAAAATATTCTATAATCATTTATGTAATTAAGTACACATAATTAGAACTAGTTAAAAATGGGTATTACAGGTACAATGTAAATTAAACCATGGGTATCGTGTGGATTTCATTAAAATATAAGGGTATATCATGCAATATCCCATTTATTTAATTGCTTCGCTAAATTTGTTGTTTGGTTGGTTTGTGATAGTTTTTTTTTATTGATTCTTATTGTGTTATGGAGAGGTGACAAGACTAGTGCTATAAAGCAAATAATTCAATGTTCTATTAGTAATTTTTCAACTATAGTCCCCAAACAATATTCAAAGAAGAGATGAGGTGTAATGTGAGACAAGTTCTTCTTTATTTTATAACAAAGTACCTAGTGTTGTTAATACCCTATTAAAGAAATTGATGTTTTATATTCCCCTTATAAGTGTACCCATCCTATTAGTATTGTTTTGTAGCCCCTTATGTTATGTTAATTTAGTGATTTTATATTTTAAACTCCATTATCATTATAGAGTCTTAGTTATAATGTCTATATATCTACATGGAGGATATACATAATTTATACATATTAATGAAAATGACATTCCCTCATCTCCTTCCCTCTATCTTTAGTTTCTTTTCCATTTGAGTTTCTTAGTATTATAATATGTTATCAACACAATAATTCTAAAAACTAAATGTCATGGATAGTTATAACATCCCTGTTTTTCTCTATCAAAAATTTTGTTTAAAAATGTTGCAGAAGTAGAAATTCAAAACCAACTTATGAAAAATGGGAGTGCTACCACTGTATCTAACATAAGATGGGCGCCTCACCTCCTACTTTACGCTAAATACAAGGCTAAGTATCCAACCACACAAAACACAATGAAAACTAGAGTGCACAAGATAAGAAAAATATTTGTTTACAGCCCACGGTTACTGTAACACCCCCAAATTTTACTACTAAAAATTTTCATTTTGCAGAAGTGATAATTAAAAAATTAATGGGTGTTATTGCCACACTCAGTATAAGTTAGGCATCCTCCACTGTTCTTATACTAAGTGATAAGGATAAAAAATTACTTTACTTAAATAACATTTATAATGAAGGCAAGATAGAAATTTCATTATAAATTACATTGTCCTGATAAGTGCGAAAAGATCAGAAAAAAATTTGCAATATAACATAAGGAAATAGCAAGAGACTTAAGATTCCATGAAATATCCAGATCAAAAGAAGTTGGGATGAACACCAAATAGTCCTAACTCTCAACCCTCTATTTGAAGACGATAGATCTTACCCTCAAAATGATCCTACAAGGTAAAGAATGCCCGTTGAATAAGTAGGGGACTATGAAATGTAACCCATCAGTACTATGGAACTAAAAAACCCTTTATACCAAACTAATATGAAAAACTAGCATTGAACACATGCAAGGCATACTACTAACATGTACAAGACATTTAAGTATTCATACAAGGATTGGTATATAGTAATCATTTAGATAGTCAAATTCTATTAAGGTCACATACTACTCATTTTCATTTGTCTAAAACAACTGAAAGCTTACCAGACGAATATACCAGAGATGCTCTCAGAAGCAATAATTATAACCCAAACTCAAGCATAATAATCATAACATTCACATCATGTCTACTATCTCAGCATCAATCCCAACACAATTTATAAAATTACAAGTATGTTCACAAGTATGCTATAACAAATCAATAACATCACAAGTATACTTATAGGTACGGTAAAATGAAATACATAACATTACCGGTATACTTATAGTATAGTATAATAAAATACATAACATCACGGATATGCTTATAGGTACAATATAATAAAATACATGACGTCACAGGCATACTTATAGGTATAGTATAATAAAATACATAACATCATAGGTACGGTTACAAACATAATACCAACATAGGTAGGCATGAAGGCTACTACCGAAACCACAGGTAGGCATGAAGGTTACTACCGAAAGTATAGGTAGATACGAAGGCTACTACCGAGACCACTGTTAGGCACAAGGATACTATCAAAACCAATCTAATATCCAATAATAATCATTCCAAACTGATCATATCATTTACATTTTTATTTACTCAAGGGGGATACAATAATAATCCGAAGACATAAAAGTACACCGATCATATTGGCGCACAAGTATCGCAGTACCCTCCCAACCATCCAACCTCGAGGCATAACAACAATCTGGTCATACTGATGCAAAAGACATATAGTACTCTCCTCACCTCAGACACCTAATCCTTAAGTATCGATACCCCCTATAGGGCCCATAGGTCACCTATAATGCAGACTAGGGCCTTACTAAGGCACAACCGACACACCTGAAAACCAAACAAATCGAGAACTCTTACCTCATCTCTAGGGTAGCTACTCCTAGAGAAAAACCATTCAAACTCAAGGTCTTCCACTTTATGTATTAGTATTTATATAAGGTGATCACAGATAACACATATTGCAGATTTATTCTCATTTCCATACCTATCCATTTTTCCTTTATTTTTAATTGTTCAAGTCAACCCTAAGGTTAACGATCCAAAACAAGGTCAAAGTTAACATTGAGGTCAACCTATTGAAAGTATAAGGCCATCCTATGTCCAATTATTCACATTTGGGTATATTGGGTCAAAATGACCAAAATGCCTCCAAGACCAATAATTATCAGATTATCATCCATTGAAATACTAAATTTATTTTATTTATTAATTTGTCATGAAAAGACTAAATAAAATAATTTAATTATTTATTATGTAATTTAAATTACCCGCTATGTCAAAAGACTATTTTTGCTCTTACACCTATTTCTGTATACAAAACCCTATCATATACTTTTGAAATGTACAAAACACATGATCACATAATTAACAATAGATCATACATATTAGACATGATTTCCAGAATAAATATCATTATACATAAAAATAACTAAATTGCCCTTAGGGCATATATCCATAATAATTATTCCACAATTATATCTAAGCATGCTTAACCTATTATGTTATACATGATTATCATATAAAATATTTTTTCTCCATTAGAATCATACTTTCGTACTCAAAATATTTTACATAAGATAACATGCTCATTTTATCATTTTTCATGATAACAATAATTAACACATAATTATATCGAAATAACTCCCGCTTAACATATTTCATACACCAAAAATTATAATGTGCTATAACGCAATATTTATCATTTTAGTAGGTTATAAGGGTTACTTGAATTCTAGTAAAAACGTAAAATTAGTGGTATCCACTAAAAATTATTAGGTTCTGCTAATCATCTTTCGTACCTAAAAATAATACCACAATTACCAAATTAATATCTATAAGATAAAATAATAATTATAATATAAAATATTTATTTTTATAAAATTACCAAAATACACTTACATTTAATATAGGTACCAAAAATTATTAACACACCATACACAACTCGTGTTGCACAACAACGTGAGCCATGCATGTGCAGAAGGCTTGGGGCTGTTGGGTGAGAGGGTTGGCCGGGCGAGGCCAAGGGAAGGAGAGGGTGGTGGTCGCCGAAGCTGGTGGTGATGGTTGGGTTGGGTGATAGTGGTGGTTGGTAGTGATAGGGCAGAGGCTGCTGGGCAGCTCGGCAGGATGGTGGGATGGTGGTCAGCTTGTTGGATTAGGAAGTGCAAGGGCTATGAAGTGGTGGAGGGCTGGAGTTGCGACTTTTGGGTGATGGGCTAGTGTGGTTGGGGTGATGAGGCTGTGGTTGGTTGCTGAAAAAAAATGGAGAAGGTGGGGCAAGGCTGGGTGATGGCTCGAGGTGGCTTCGATGGTGGAGGTAATGGGGAAAGTTTGGCTAGTGCAGGAAGGAGGCTGGTTGGTGGTGATGGAGGTGCTGCTGGACGTGCACGGTCGGCGGTAGCTAGGCTTAGTGGTGATGTGTTTGGTTGTTGTTGGGTTGAGGGTGATGGTGTAGAGGTTGGGCGACATAGGAGGAGGAGAATGGTGGGCTGGGTTTGGTGGTTACAAAGTGGCGGAGATAGTTGGCTGTTGGGGTGGTGCTACTGCTAGGGGGTCAGGAAAGCTTGTAAGTGAGGGGTGCCAAAAAGAAACAGAGAAAGAATGGGCTGATTGGTAAGGGAGAGATGAAAGGAATAGAGGGGGAAGGGGCTAGGAAATAAGAATGAAATAGAGAAAGGGAAGGGCTAGTGAATGGGAAACCAACGAGGTAGAGAAAAGGAGTAAAGGCTATATGCATGCGTGAGGTTGGTGAGATGATCGGGGGGTAGCTGAAAGGAATAAGGGGCTGTTTGGGAGATGGTGAGAGAGATGGGAAAATGGGTTGGAGTGTGCGTGAGTGTAACACCCCAAAAATTCACTACAGAAAGTGCTAAGGCTAAAAGTGTAAAATACTACCACAAGATCAGAGTGTTAAGGCTAAAAGTACGTAAGGAATAGTGGAAGAAAAATATCAAACTGTGAATTCTAGGGATATTACTGCCACATTTAGTACCAGACCGGTTCACTCCTACCATTCCACTACTAAGTGCTAAGGCTAAAAGTGTAAAATACAATTTATGAGAACTCAAACCATAGTTAAATCCGAGTAGCGTAGTAAAACATTTGCAAGAATAGGATCCACCGATAAGAATTTAGATTACATTTAAATCAAGGGTTAAGGGAGAAAGAATGAAACCCTATGAGTCCAGAAAACTTCCTTACACTCTTTCCAATTACCCACTTGAATAACACTTGAAAAAGACTTGCAAGGGACATTACCCATTGAATAGGCAGGGGCCCTACTAATGGAACCCTTCAGTACTACGGTACTGAGTAACCCCTTTAAAACACAGTTAAAAGTAGGCCTGCAATGTAACACATGATACAAAGGTATACACATATATGATGAGATGCCCAAATATAACATTCACCTACTTAGCATTCACATACTCAAAATTCACATACTTAACAATTCCATCAAATATTCATGAGTATAATGCGAAATCAGTACTTCCGGGACTTAAACCATTAGTCCATCATTATTCAATCATCTCTTGGATTTTATATATCCATGTGAGTGCGGGAACCCCACTATTATAGCCGGTGGACCAAAAATCATGCAGGGCAAAGTGTTCCTGGCCACTATTATTCGCTAGCAGACCGATCTTGCCCCGACTCACATGGTGTTTCACTATAATTACTTTGTGTCTTTCACATGTCTTATTGTTATTAAATTTAGGTTTTTGAGCACGGAATCCCCCACCATTATAGCTGGTGGACCGAAAATCATGCAGGGTAAAATGCTCTTGGCCACTATTATTCGCCGGCGGATTGGTTTGGGTCCGGCTCAACAATATTCCTCTTTAAATGATTAGTGTCTTATTTGTATCTTATTCGAAAGTATTTCACCCTTGACATGAATGCCATCGACGTCTACTTCAATCCTCCTAAGAGGACCCATCCCACATTTTGAGACTTTTGCACCTCTTATCACACCCCAACATCCATTCCTCCTTCCATTTACTCATACCACTCTCTAGGGTTTTCCCTTGAAACCCTAATAGGAACTATGTGGCCCAAAGCTTTCTTTTATCGTCCAACCTCATCTCATTTAGATTCAACCCGAATCCTATCATTCTACTCACCAATTGTACATATGATCATGAAACCCTAGTTGGCCGCTCGAACCCTAGCACCCTTCTTATGTAAGGATCATCCCATGCAAACCTTAGGAATTTTCCATGCAAGAGTCACATCACTCATTCATTTTAATCATACCCTCCTTCTTATTTTTCCCCTAATGGATCATGAGATTATTAGGTCAATCTCATATTCCTTATATCAACTCACTTCCCTTTGGTCAACTTACTTCCCCTCTTTCCCTTTTTATCTTTTAATCTCATATCATATTATTAAACTTCCTGACATGCATGTCCTAGAGGGCTACGTCATATAACATCATAAGCACAACGTATATAATCATCATCCACATGACATAAGGGAGTCACATAAGCATACATTCACTCCAAGTAGCATTATAATGATTAATGATTAAGCATAAAGTACACAACTCGGCATAACACATTGCACACAAGGCACATAACACACACATAGTTGTTCTTGGCCACATCCTTACTCGGTTTAGGTTACCAAGTTATCTCCCCCACTTATTAGGTCACCAATTACCCTCCATAATTGTTACACTTATCATATTTCCCATTTGGTTAGTTAGATTACCAAATCATCCTTCTCCTTTGTTATAATTACCAAATTGCCTTTTGTTGATTAAATTACCAAATTACCTTTCTCCATTTTCATAATTACCAAATTGCCCTTTAGTTGGTTAAATTGCCAAATTACCTTTCTCCATTTCTATTATTACCAAATTTCCCTTATCCATTATCATAATTGCCAAATTACTTTTCTGTTGGTTAAATTACCAAATTACCCTTCTCCGATATCATAATTACCAATTTATCCTTCTCCATTATTATAATTACTATTTTACCCTTGTCTATTATTATAATTATTATATCACCCTTTTCCATTATTATAAATACCCTATCACCCTTCTCCATTATCACAATTACCATTTTACCCTTCTCAATTATTATAATTATCATTTTACCCTTCTCCATTATTATAATTACTATATTACCCTTTTCCATTATTACAAATACCCTATCACCTTTCTCCATTATCACAATTACCATTTTCCCTTCTCAATTATTATAATTACCATTTTCATTTTCTTCTAAAATTACCATAATACCCTTAACTTCCAAAATTACCACAATACCCTTTTACTTATAAAATTACCATAATACCCTTTTGCTTATAATTTAACATTTTGCCCTTCTCTTTCAAAATTTCCATTTTAACCTTTATTACACCACCTTTATTAAATTATCACCTATAATTAAAATATAAATATTAATACTTTATTATCATCATCTAATTCCACCAACTATTATATTTCAACATAGTATTTATTAACAACTACACATGTTAGGCTACACTCTTACCCAAGACATATTACTAAAATGCCCTAGGGCTCACAATAATGTTAACCATACATTAATGTTTACAATAACATAATATAGCATGGATAAATACTTCACATATTCCTGAGTAATAAATCTCCTTCGTTATGCACTTATTCCATACATGGAATAACAACTAGCATACTTTCCTTTTTATCGATCAATATAAGAAACCTCATATAATATATTAAACAATATATGTTAAACATAATAACATATCAAAAATATTAATGTACTAACATGCGTTTATCCATGCGTTTAAGTGGGGTTTAACAATTACCTTAATTCCCGCAAAATCGAACCTTACCCGTATCTCGGTTAAAGATTCAAGCTTTGATTAGCAAAACTAATACCTAAAAATAATGTCAATACTTATCATATTAGAAATAAGAGAAACCAAAGAATAAGCCTTTATAAAACTTAATTAATGAAATACTTAGCTTAAGATATTATTATACCTTAAAATCATTAACTAAAATAACCCAAAGGAAGGTAGCAAATCAACTACTCATGCAGCATGAGTTGCATGAAAGGCAAGGAACAAAGAGGGGTCGAAGGTGGTATGAAAGGAAGAAGGGTGCTAATTTCAGGTTAGGGTTTTGGGGTTAGAAAAAAGGATAGGTGGGGGAGGATTTAGGGCAAGGGAAGGGTACAGGGGTGGAGAGGGGGTGTAGGTAGTGGTCAAGGATGGGTTGTTGGCAGTTAAAGGCGGCGGCAGCGGTAAGGTTGCAAAGGTGGTTGTCGAGGTGGAGGTGGCTGGGAAGGAAGGAAAAGGGAGGGGAAAATTGAGGGGTTTTAAAGGTTGGTTTTGGCTAAAGGAGGTGAGGGGGTGGTAGGGGAGGTCGCAGGGAGTGGTTGGTGGCTTGGGAGGCAGTAGAGGCTGTGGGAAGGTGGCGGAAGGAGGGATTGTAGGGAGGTTTCCAAGAAGGGAGAAAAAGAAGGGAAAAAGAAGAGGGGAGGAAGAAGGGAGCTGTAGGGGGCTCAAGGTGATGTTGTGGTGGTTTAGGGCTAAGGTAGGGGCGGTAGGGAGTGGTGTAGGGGGGTTAGTGTGGCGGTGGAAGTGGTGGAGTTGGGTGGCCATGCAAAACAAGGGGAAGGGATGAAAGGAGAGAAAAGGGATCAGGGGAGGGTAGAGTGTTCAAGAATGGGGTAGGGGAGAGGCTTTTGAAGAGAAGAAAAGGAAGAGGGAGAGAAAGGAGAGAGTAGGTGGCCAATCAGGGTGGTAGTAGGGTGGCAGGCGGCAAGTCGGGTGGCAGGGAGAGGGAAGGGGAGGAGAGAAGAAAGGGGGAGCATGCATGAGGAGAGAGAGGGTTCGTCGGTTGGAGGAGGGACAGGAAAAATGGTGGTGGGGGGGAGAGAGAGAGAGAGAGAGTTAGGGAGAGTATTAGGGAGGTAGGTGGCTGGTCGGGGTAGAGTTGCAGGGCGCGGCTGGCAAGACGGTCGGGCATGGATGATGAAGAAAGGAAGAAGAAGAAGAAGGGAGAAAGAAGGGTAGGCCAGGCGAAGGGGAAAGAAAAATGCACTAGCCCGGTCTAGGGGGAAGAAAGGAAGAAGGGCAAGGGTGCTGGGCTGCACGCGGGAGAAGGAGAGCGGGAAGGAAGTGGGCCGATGGCCCAATCACGCAGGGGAGGGGGAGGCAGGCCTGTGTGGGCAGCCTAAAGAGAGAAAAAAGGAAAAAGAAAGAAAGGAGGACAAAGGAGAAAAAGGGGAGGAAAAGAAAAGGAAAAATAGGGAAATTATAATAATTTAATTTATAAAATAATTGAGTGTGATATTTTTGGTTAATAAATTTATTTAATAATTTAATTTAATATGATTAAATATATGGGTTTAGAAAGATAATTTTAGTAAAATATTGGTTTGGAAAATTGTTTAAATAAAATGAGTATGATAAAATAATAAAATATTTATTTTAATTTATTAAATATTCCTATCCAATTTTTATATAATAAAAAATCCATAAAATAATTAAATTAAATAAATTTAAAAGCTAATTTACCCCAAATAAAAGTTATTTATTAAATTATAGGTTTTTAAAATTTCGGGGGATTGCAGTGAGTGTAGCGTTTATATGTATGTATAAATGTAGAGGGTGGAGGTGAGGTGATGTGTTGAGTGAAGTAAGGAATGAGGGAGATAGGGAGAATAGATGATAGAGTAGAAAAATAGTTTTTATTTTCATTTTAGGTTTATTTTGGGTATATTAGGGTACTGGATCGAATGATAATTTAGGAAAAATAATCGGGATTGGGATGTGTTTAATGGAACTGAATAATATAAAATAATCAGAAATAAAATTTTGAGATTTATTTCGGGTTACAGGTTAAGATTATTAATAAATTAATTAGGCTAAGATTTATAGGTATAAACTAGGATTAAAATTAATAGTTCGATTTCTATCAACTTTTTAACTTGATTATTTGTATATCTAATTTTTCGTAATAATAATAATAATAATAATAATAATAATAATAATAATAATAATAATAATAATAATAATAATAATAATAATAATAATAATAATAATAATAACACATTTAATATTAAACCTCCTAAAATAGTAATTATAAATTATCACACATAATTATTAGTTTTAATTATGGTTTCTAAAAACGGGGTATTACAGTTACATAGGCCCAAATTTGTACAAAGCGCATACAAGGAAGATAAATTTTTGTTGCTGAAGCAATTTAACTCATCAAGAGTATACCGTGGTCACTAAAATACCACGAGAAAATATCCACGAAACCTCCGCTCAATAACCCCAAGATTCTAAGAGGATGATGGACCATTCAATGGTTGTCCTCAGGAATGCCTGCAACCAACCTCCTACTTGTGGGATTGAGTAGGGGATTACAACAACAACCCCATTAGTATGCATACATACTCAGTAACCAATATACCACCATCATAAAGTTCTTGGTGCAAGCAAGATCCATACAACATACTCATGGCACAACTTACCGAAGTATGCATGTGAATTTCCTATCATGTCTTTTACGTTTAACCACATAGGTCATACAAGATATGAGTGAATCCTATAAAACATGCATATTTAAAGTCATATCAACACAATAGGGTATGTACCCCTTTTAACATGCATCCGATCTACTCATTCCATTTGACAATAGGCAGAGTATATTTAACATGGTGATGAGGAAGCATAAATTCATGTACAACATCTAACCATGGATAAATCATTAGCATAATAATAACAAGCATATGAGAACTCATGGATCATTCTAGACTGCAGGCATTTACCATAATAGGCATCCTATATAGAAAATGATTAACATCAACTTCCAAGTAGATGAGCATAAGACATACCACTTATTCATAGCTTAAACAAGGTGTATGCTTCCAAGTATTCATAATGCAAAGAAGATACCATATTAAGTAACCATAATCATGTAAATAGGCCTGGCCATTTACTTCCTCTTCAAACGCCATTTCGGTTAACATCCTACTATATGTAAAATGCAGTTTCTTTTCCAAAACCTTATGCATTAAGTGAGTATATACTTAATTTACCCCAAGTACTTGAGTAAGGCGGGATCATTCCCCATGGTCTCTTAATACCAAGGAAGCCATTTGATGAGTTCATATTTTGACACATTTTATACCCTTATAATCTTAGTTTTTGGTAGTTTATTTGGCTAATATAGGGAAATAATTATTGTTTTATGCTTAAGTGGTAAAAATTGCATAAATATTATTATTTGAGCTAAAATGATATAAATTAAGTAAATTTAGACTAAAATATTATTTATTAATATTTATTGAATTTTATTTTGTAGGTTCTATTTTTAAATAAAAAAAAAGAAAAGAAAGAAATTTGACATTTAGACCAACGGCCAAAGGCCGAAGGCCCAAAAGCCCGCAACAAGAAACCAAATGAAGCAAAAACGATCCCCAAGGAACGCAGCACATGAAAAACAAAAGAAAAGAAAAGTCACCCGGAGGGCTAATGTGGCATGAAGCGACGAGGGACCGGTCGCACGAAACAGAAATAAAAAGAACGCGGCAGATAGAGAGAGGGGAGTAGGGCCTTCAGAGGCTCGGACTCTGAGAAGGGCCGTAGAGGGGAGAGCCTTCCGAGGCTCTGTGAGACGAGCGTGAAATAAAGAAAAAAGTTAGTGCGGCAGAGCCGCATTAATTACGTCGAAGACGGAAGAAGCCAGACGACGCACGCAGGGGCCGCGCAGAGCCGCGCTGCAC
Source organism: Tamarix austromongolica (assembly GCA_039764185.1). Taxonomy (NCBI): domain Eukaryota; kingdom Viridiplantae; phylum Streptophyta; class Magnoliopsida; order Caryophyllales; family Tamaricaceae; genus Tamarix; species Tamarix austromongolica. Next base: position 14,893,021 of record CM077808.1, on the reverse strand, counting down.
GAACTTCGAGGCAACCGCAGCACAGCCTCCGTCAGTGTCAGCCAAAGGAAAAGAAAAAAGAAAAAGAATTGTTGCGTAGAAATCAAAGCCAAGAAGGAAGAAAATTTAGAGGAAGAATTTAATACCCGGTAGAATTTATTTCAGATAACATTAATTTTTATCTGAATAAATTCTTGATCTTTTATTTAAAATTAATTCCAGTTATTTATTTCTCTTATTTTTAATTTATATTTTAGATATATATTTCTGTGTAATTAATTCTTTAATCATGGTTGGCTGATTATTTATTATTAGGGAATAATTTGAAACCCTGGATTAGGATTTAAATTATAATTTTATTTTCTTTATTTCATGAGATTGTTTCTTGACTCTATGTTAACTGTTATCGTTTATATGTATAATTCTGTCAAGTATAGTTTATTTGGTGTATGCCTTGTTCTAGTTCCTCAAAAGTGACAGTATGTAGGATTATTTGCCTGCGAGGTGGCCATCTAAATATACTAGAATTTATATGTATAAATTGCAGCTAGGTTAGATAAAAATTCACCTAATCGTTTTGTGATTCTAACCGAAGTGGTAAAACTTTTCGATACGTGTGGGTCAAGGATAGGAAATACAGCTAGACATACGTTTTGTACTAGTCTTGGTACTTAGATTGACAGCCTTCCACTTACACTTAATGCATTAAATCTAGTTAAATATAGGAGCCGCTTATCGCTGCTATACTGCTAGTATTTAATAGGGTTAATATAGGCACGTGGTCATATTAATTAATTAAGGAAAGTAATATAAGGTGTATGGACTTGCGTTTGGTGTGCAACTTGGTCGATCTCTTTCTCACGATTAAAGGATGACTTAGAAATAAATATTATATTACGACCTAATCTAGTGGTGGATTTTTATTTCCCTAACATATTTCTCATATCTGCAGGTTTCCATTATTTCCCATTATTTTTGTTTTTATTATTATTAGTTTATTTTATTTTATTCCTTTTATTATTTTATTATTTTTATAAACCCCCATTAGTATTTTATTTTCTTATTTATATATTTTAGGTTATTTAGTGTTTTTATTTTTATTTATAGTTTAAGCTAGTTAGATAGAGGTGAGCCCTCTCAATTCCCGGCTAGAACGATACCCTTATTTACCGGTGCTATAATTAACAACAAGAGGGTTTAAATTGCGTGCCGGCTATGGTCACACCAATTTTTGGTGTCGTTGCCGGGGATTGGTAACTTTGCCTATATTATACTAGCAAGGTTTCTTAGTTTTTTTTCTCTTTAGTACGGTTTACTCGGTTAAAGTGTTTTTCTTATTTCAGATATCCACTGGTGAATGTACATGAGAAGAAAAGCACAAGGAGAGTTGATACCAGTGAATCTTGAGATAGAAAAGTTCATTCGAGAGATTAGAAAGTCAAGAGTTTCTGGTTCTCCATCATCATCAACCGGTTCTATCTATTTCACTCAAATGGAAGCTAATAGAAGTTTACGGGAGCTAGCAGTCCATAACATAGCTGAAGCTATACCTACATGCATAGGCTATCCTGATCCAACTGACGGGAAAGAAAGGGATTTTGAGTTAAAGTCTAGCCTACTTCATCGTCTTCCAACATTCCTTGGTATCCCAAGTGAAGATCCAAATAAATTCCTAAAGGAATTTCAATTTGTGTATGTCTCCATGTGCCCCAAAGAGGTAGATCTTCAAATATTGAAGCTCAAGGCATTTCCATTTGCCTTGATGGATGGCGCGAAAGACTGGCTTTATGAGTTATCAATAGGACAGATATACTCATGGGATAACTTAGCAAGTGCTTTCTTAGATAAATATTTTCCAGCATCACGTGTCACAGTACTCTGAAAGAGGATCACCGGGATCCAGCAAGAGCCTAACGAATCATTTCATGCATACTACAATAGATATAAGGCTTTGCTTTCACAATGCCCACAACACGGGATGAGGGAAGAGAATCTATTGTAATATTTCTATGAGGGTCTCACTCCACTTGAAAGGAATATGTTGGATGCAACAAGTGGTGGTTCATTTATGGACAAAGATCCTATTTCAGCACAAGCGCTATTGAAAAATTGAGCCTCCACTGCACAACAATATGATGGTCTTTCTATTCGGGAAAGAGTAAATGAGGTGAGAGTAAATCAATTTGATGATAGACTTCACCAACTCACCAATCTTGTTTCATAGATTGCATCAGCTACTGGAATTGTTACCACATACGGAGTGTGTTCGGCAATAGGACATCCAAGTGAGAAATGTCCACAGATAAGAGGAGGAGAGGACAATGAACAAGCTAATGCCATCGGGTTTTCAAATACTTACCATCCAGGTATGCGTAACCATCCAAATTTTTGTTGGAAAGATAATAATAATGTTCTTAATCCTCTAGGTTTCAACCAAGTAGCACCAGGTTTTTATCAAAAACAGCAAGGAGGATCCTCTCAGACTAATGACAAATATGATAAGATGCTTGAAGCACTGACAAATAGTCAAAAATAGCTGGCAGACGGACAAAATCAACTTATACAAAGCCAATCGTCCATGAATAAGAGAGTGTCAGATATAGAGCGTCAAATGGGAGAAGTAGTAACCAAGCTCAACCAAATACATGATTCTGGGAAACTACTAAGTAGTACCATACCAAATCCAAAGGGCAGCCTTGAATCGGCTAATGCGGTAGTAACCAGAAGTGGTAAAATGTGTGAGAATGCTCCAAATAAGTCTAAAGAGGTCTTAGAGCAATTGGAAAAAGATCCCACTACAAAAGAGGCGGAGAGCGTGAAGAAACAAGAAAATAAAAGCGGAAACCGACAAACGAGTGATGGAACAACTAATGAACTGAAATTTGAAAGTTCTAGGAATAGTAAATCCTCTACCATTCCTAATAATGTTATAACTAATCCTATTTCTGCAGCTCCTTTTCCTAGCAGGTTATCCAAATCAAAGAAAGATGAGAGTGATCAAGAAATTTTGGATACATTTAAGAAGGTGCAAATAAACATTCCGCTCCTAGCGGCTATCAAACAAGTGCCTAAATATGCAAAATTCTTAAAGGAGTTGTGCACCACGAGGAAAAGACTACGGGAGAATGAACTAGTGAGGATGAGTGAGCAATTTTCTGTGGTAATACAAAGGAAGCTACCTCCAAAATGCAAGGATCCTGGAAGTTTCACAGTTCCATGTGTAATTGGTAACAATAAGTTTGAAAATGCCATGCTAGACCTAGGTGTATTTATTAATGTTATGTCATATTCTATTTATGCATCTTTAGGTTTAGGAGAGATTAAGAAAGATAATGTGATCTTCAACTTGCTGATCGTTCTAATGCATTCCCTAAGGGGCTTCTAGAAGACGTCCTTGTGTAGGTTGATACACTTATTTTCCCAGCAGACTTTTATGGGTTGGATATGGATGGTAGCATCTCAAGTCCAATGCCATTGTTATTGGGAAGACCTTTCATGAGAACTGTTTGTACAAAAATAGATGTTCATACTGGTTCTCTTACCATGGAATTTGATGGGGAAGTCATAAGTTTCAACATTTTCAATACTATGAGATACCCGATAGATGATCATTCTTTTTTTACTATTGACACTATCGATTTTTTTTGTACAGGATTATTTTGAGGAGGTCAAGGAGGACCCATTAGATATCACTCTTGTGAAAAGTTTAGGATTGGATAAAAAGGGGAAAATGATTCCATTGGAGGAAATAGAAGTAATACTTTCACCACATCTTATGAATGTTGTAGCTCACATGGAGGTAAACCCTCCATATCGGTATGGATTCCCTCCTTTTTCAATTCCCTTATCAACTAACAAGCCCATACCTTTGGTGATTCAGGCCCCTATTTTAGAACTCAAGCAATTACCGGATCACTTGAAGTATGCTTACTTAGGAGATAATGATACCCTTCCTGTGATCATATCTTCAAAGTTAATAGAGGAAGAAGAGAGGAAGCGTTTAGGAGTTCTCAAGATTCACAAGACCGCTATTGGATGGACGCTAGTAGACATCAAGGGAATAAGCCCTACTATGTGTTCATCACATACTTCTTGAGGAGGGAGAAAAGCCAACTTGGGAAGCTCAATGTAGGCTTAATCCTCCTATGATGGAAGTAGTGAAGAAAGAGATCATCAAGTTATTGGATTGTGAAGTTATCTACCCTATCTCAGATTCTAAATGGGTGGCACCTATACATGTGGTGCCTAAAAAGTCAGGGGTTACAGTGGTGAAGAACGAGGAGAATGAATTTGTCCCTCAAAGGACAGTGATGGGATATCGAGTATGCATTGACCACTTCCCACTGCCATTCATTGATCAAATGCTCGAGAGATTGGCTGGTCATTCCTACTATTGCTTTCTAGATGGGTACTCTGGTTACAACCAAATTCACATAGCAGAGGAGGATCAAGAGAAGATGAATTTCACATGTCCATTTGGCACATTTGCCTATCGACGCATGCCCTTCGGGCTATGCAATGCCCCTGGTACATTCCAAAGATGTATGGTTAGTATTTTCTCTGACTACGTTGAGAAAATTATTGAGGTTTTCATGGATGATTTTAGTGTCTTTGGTGATACTTTTGAATCTTGTCTCGAAAATTTGACTTTAATTTTGAAACGATGTGAAGAAACTAACCTTGTGCTTAATTGGGAAAAGTGTCATTTCATGGTGACACAAGGAATTGTACTCGGTCATGTTGTATCATCTAGGGGGTTAGAGGTTGATAAGGCTAAAATAGATACCGTGCGTTACTTACCCTCTCCCACTTGCGTGAGAGAGGTGCGTTCTTTTCTTGGACATGTAGGTTTCTACCGCAGGTTTATAAAAGACTTCTCCAGCATTGCACGACCATTGACACGCCTCTTACAGAAGGAGGTGATATTTGAATGGAGCAGAGAATGCCAACAAGCATTTGACGAGCTAAAAAGGCTTTTGACTACTGCTCCAGTGATATTACCGCCAGATTGGTGCCTACCATTTGAAATTATATGTGATGCCTCTGACTATGCAATTGGGGCAGCCTTAGGACAACGAAAGGATAAAAAGCCATACGCCATCTACTACGCTTCAAGGGCTCTAAATGATGCTCAGTTGAATTACTCAACTACTGAGAAAGAACTATTGGCTGTGGTATTTGCTCTTGAAAAATTTAGGTCATATTTGTTTCAAACTAAAGTTACCATATTTACTGACCACACAGCTTTGAAGTATCTATTGTCTAAAAAAGACGCAAAGCTAATATTGATACGATGGGTACTCTTGTTACAAGAATTTGATGTGGAAATTAAGGACAAGAGAGGTAGTGAGAACGTAGTGGCAGATCATCTGAGTCGAATGATTCAAGATGGTGAACCTATACCATTAATTGAGAACTTCTCGGATGAGCAGCTCTTTGGGATACTGGTAAGTACACCATGGTTTGCCGATATAGTAAATTATTTGGTAACACATAAGTTGCCCACTGACATGCCACATTCTAAAAGAACAAAAATTAGAAAATAAGCATCCCAATATGTTTGGGATGATCCCTATTTGTGGAAATTTGGTATTGATGGTATAATTAGGAGATGTGTTCCTGATTCAGCATTCAAGCATATTCTAGTACATTTTCATACATTGCATTGTGAAGGACATTTGGTGCTAAAAAGACCGCCTTTAAGGTCCTGGAAGCAGGTTTTTATTGGCCATCACTATTCAGCGATGCAAATGATTACTGTATGAGATGTGATAGATGTCAGAGATCAGGTAATATTGGTCCTAGAGACCAGATGCCCTTATCTTCTATTATAGTCATAGAAATTTTTGACGTATGGGGCATTGACTTTATGGGACCTTTTCCATCTTCTAAAGGTTTCCTCTATGTTCTTCTTGCAGTAGACTATGTATCAAAATGGGTGGAAGCAATTGCCACATGGACTAATGATTCTCATGTAGTTGCAGGGTTTCTTCAATCTCACATTTTCTCTAGGTTTGGTATTCCTAGAGTGATCATTAGTGCTGGAGGATCACATTTTTGTAATAGGACAATTGATGCCTTGCTACGTAAGTATGGGGTGAAACATAAAGTCTCTACCCCCTACCATCCTCAAACTAGCAGGCAAGCTGAAGTTTCCAACCGAGAAATCAAGAAGATACTAGAGAGAACTGTGAACCCAAATCGAAAGGACTGGAGCCAAAGGCTGAATGACGCTTTATGGGCTTATAGGACAGCCTATAAAACACCCATAGGAATGTCTCCCTTTCGACTCGTTTATGGAAAGGCATGCCATCTATCGATGGAGCTTGAATACAAGGCATGGTGGGCTGTTAAGAACTTGAACATGAGTATTGACTCTGCTGGAACGCATAGGAAGCTACAACTTCATGAATTAGAAGAAATAAGGGATGATGCTTTTGAAAGTGCTATGGTATATAAGGAGAAGACAAAAGCTTTTCATAATAAGATGATTCGTGGAAAGTCATTTGTTGTGGGACAAAAAGTGCTACTCTACCAATCGCGTCTTTACTTATTTCCAGGTAAGTTGCGTTCTAGATGGGTTGGTCCTTTTATTGTTACTCATGTTTTCCCTTATGGTGCAATACAGATTAAAAGTGAGAAGATGGGGAATGAGTTCAAGGTCAACGGTCATAGGCTTAAGCCCTATTATGAGTCATTTGTGGAGCATAACGTTGAAGAGGTGCATCTACAAGATGGACCCACACCGAACGAGTAGACCACTACAACGTCAGGCTGAAGACATAAAAACAAGCGCTACTTGGGAGGCAACCCAATATCATAAGGGAGTTTTCTATCTTCTAGTTATTTATTTATTTATTTTAGTTTGTTTTCTCCATGCTTAAAATTACATGTTTCTTTAGTTGTTTACACATTGAGGACAATATGTGATTTAAGTGTGGGGGTGTATGTGTTTTAATATTTAAAAAAAAAAAACAATTTATTTTTTTCAAAAAAAAAATAATTAGAGTTTTAGGGTGTTTGTAAAAAAAAAACAATTGTTTTGATTTTTTTTAGAATGTTTAGTGTTTTTAGAGTCGTAGGAGCCTTAACTAGTTAATGAGGAATATATCTTTGAAATCTAACGAATAGAGGATCTTGAAATTGAGATAAGGCAAGTGGAGATTTTTTTGTGTTGATTTCGATATAGGGAACACATATCTACATGCATAAATGTGAATGGAGAAAGAATATGTATGATTGTCTAATCAGCGATATGGCATGTTGAGATTCATCACATTCCTCAGTGAGCTTTTGAACCATATGTACCTTCTTTTTCTAAGCAAATTTACACAAAATCATCTATTATTTCTTAGCTTCAAAAATTTCTTTGTAAACCTCATATATATTTAATTGCTTTGATCAAATTATTTTCCATAGATCATGTAATGGACTATAGAGATCACTAGAACTTACTCTTGTGCTAGTCGAAGCTTATAGTCAAAACATGCTCTGATTGAGAAAATGATAAAGGCAGCTTAGGAATTTTCTATTACATGACCAAATAGCTTAACCTGATTTGTGTACACTTGATGTACATCCCATAGAACCCTTTTGATCCTATATATAATATATATTTTTCTTCATTACCCACATTGAATAACCATTGGGCCTTAATGTCCTTACCTTTGCTTAAAGCTAGTGGAAGGAAATCAAATCGTTATGGATATAAAGAGTGGTTGTGTATATGAAAGAAATATATTTATGCTAAGAAAGGGGATTGGTTATGTTTGGTGGAGAAAAAAAAATTGAAAAAGAAAAAAAAAAGAGAAAAGAAAAAAAATGTTAGGATATAAGGAAGAGAGGGAGTTATGGAGAGTATGTTGAGAAAGTTCTATTCATGTTATATTTTATTGTGAAGTTGGAGATATGTATCATTGGTCGTTGATGTGGAGTTATGCTTATATTTCATCTACCTATTATATTCCACTAGCTCTTGATCTTTTTAGCACCACACTTCTAAAGCAATCCATACCCTTATTTACCTTAAAGCCCGTTACAACCAATAAGTAAGTCCTATTTGATTCTCAAGATGAGTAGCCTTTGATCTGTTGGAGATTAGTCACAAGAGTTAAGCATATGGTTCGGTCCATTTGGAAAATATTTGGTATCTTTCATGAGGTTTTATCCACAAGAACATGAGCCTTATTTGTTTATATATGTGAGTCATTTGTTATCTTCATCATCTTATCTCACATACATGAGTGTTTCTTTATATTTGTAGCCATGAATCTAAGAGAGAAAAAAATACAGAGGGTATCCATAGTGAGGATGGATCTTGATGTGACTAAGGCGTGGTAGATTTTCATCCATAATATTGATCTGTTCATGCCTGTTATGTTTATGTGTGAACCATATGTTGAAATTGATTCTTTAAATCTCTAAACACTGAATCTTGGTTGATTGCTAATCTTAACGTTTGAAAGTAAAAGATTCTGAGACAAAAATAGTTAAGGGTATTAGGTGTAGTTTGATTTTTTATTATTATTTATTATGTGTGATTTTGTGGGTATATCATCTGTGAAACCCTCACGAGACCTTACTCGTCCTCGATGGGTGACCTAGGGGTTTAAAGGGCTTGTTGCACATGCTAAGTGTAATCGTAAGACCTACGAAAGTGGCTAGCTAGTTAATTTAATTCTATTTGTTTTGAGTAATAACTTGCTTGAGGACAAGCAAGAAGCTAAGTGTGGGGGTGTGATGAGTTCATATTTTGACACATTTTATACCCTTATAGTCTTATTTTTTGGTAGTTTATTTGGCTAATATAGGGGAATAATTATTGTTTTATGCTTAAGTGGTAAAAATTACATAAATATTATTATTTGAGCTAAAATGATATAAATTAAGTAAATTTAGACTAATATATTATTTATTAATATTTATTGAATTTTATTTTGTAGGTTCTATTTTTAAATAAAAAACAAAGAAAAGAAAGAAATTTGACATTTAGACCAACGGCCAAAGGCCAAAGGCCCAAAGGCCCACAACAAGAAACCAAACGAAGCAAAAACGAGCCCCAAGGAACGCAGCACATGAAAAACAAAAGAAAAGAAAAGTCAGTAGCAGGGCTGACGTGGCATGAAGCGACAAGGGACCGGTCGCACGAAACACAAATAAAAAGAATGCGGCAGATAAAGAGAGGAGAGTAGGGCCTTCAGAGGCTCGGACTCTGAGAAGGGCCGCAGAGGGGAGAGCCTTCTAAGGCTTTGTGAGATGAGCGTGAAAGAAGGAAAAAAGTAAGTGCGGCATAGCCGCATTAATTACGTCGAAGACGGAAGAAGCCAGACGACGCACACAGGGAAGAGCTGTAGGAAGGGGAGTGACGCGCCACACGGACTTCGAGGAAACCGCAGCACAGCCTCCGTCAGTGTCAGCCGAAGGAAAAGAAAAAGAAAAAGAATTGTTGCGTAGAAATCAAAGCCAAGAAGGAAGAAACATTAGAGGAAGAATTTAATACCCGGTAGAATTTATTTCAGATAAAATTAATTTTTATCTGAATAAATTCTTGATCTTTTATTTAAAATTAATTCCGGTTATTTATTTATCTTATTTTTAATTTATATTTTAGATATATATTCCTGTGTAATTAATTCTTTAATTATGACTGGCTGATTATTTATTGTTAGGGAATAATTTGAAACCCTGGATTAGGATTTAAATTATAATTTTATTTTCTTTGTTTCGTGAGATTGTTTCTTGACTCTATGTTAATTGTTATCGTTTATATGTATAATTCTGTCAAGTATAGTTTATTTGGTGCATGCCTTGTTCTGGTTCCTCATAAGTGACAGTATGTAGGATTATTTGCCTGCGAGGTGGCCATCTAAATATACTAGAATTTATATGTATAAATTGCAGCTAGGTTAGATAACAATTCACCTAATCGTTTTGTGATTCTAATCGAAGTGGTAAAACGTTTCGATACGTGTGGGTCAAGGATAGGAAATACAGCTAGACATATGTTTTGTACTAGTCTGGGTACTTAGATTGACAACCTTCCACTTACACTTAATACATTAAATCTAGTTAAATATAAGAGCCGCTTGTTGTTGCTATACTGCTAGTATTTAATAGGGTTAATATAGGCACGTGGTCGTATTAATTAATTAAGGGAAGTAATATAAAGTGTATGTACCTGCGTTTGGTGTGCAACTTGGTCGATCTCTTTCTCATGATTAAAGGATGACTTAGAAATAAATATTATATTACGACCTAATCTAGTGGTGGATTTTTATTTCCCTAACATATTTCTCATATCTGCAGGTTTCCATTATTTCCCATTATTTTTGTTTTTATTATTATTAGTTTATTTTATTTTATTCCTTTTATTATTTTATTATTTTTATAAACCCCCATTAGTATTTTATTTTCTTATTTATATATTTTAGGTTATTTAGTGTTTTTATTTTTATTTATAGTTTAAGCTAGTTAGATAGAGGTGAGCCCTCTCAATCCTCGGCTAGAACGATACCCTTATTTACCAGTGCTACAATTGATAACAAGAGGGTTTAAATTGCGTTCCAGGTACGGTCACACCACCATCCAAATAGTGGACATAATTTCCTAGCTCATGCCAAGGAAACCAAAGAAACATAAGTACGGGGTCATACTAGAGTAACAATAGGCTGAAGTCCTAGCTCATACCAAGAAATCCTAATGGACATAAGTTTGGGTTCCTATCCATCCTATGGTGACCAAATCCTTTAGTATCAATATCCCTTATTACATCATTAGTTTTTAGAGTAGGAAAGGAACCGAGATCAACAAGGATCCCAAGATCAACTAGGATGCTGCCCAATGGCAAAAGGCAACCGAAGGCAGACTAATCCCTGGTAGCTAATTGACGATTGAATAATCCAAACCTTTCACGGTTCTCATTCCACTTTAAGTGATTAATGTCTTATTAGTTCCAAAAATTCATTTCACATAAATGCCCACACAACAATATCATACCAACATGCCTTTTTCATTCAATACAACCACACAGAGTTCTTAAATCAATCATTCCATTAAACCATCCATTATGCCAAAGAGTGAAATTTTAATGGTCCCGGGAGCCTTCAAATTTCTATTTATTCTCTTATTCAGAATTTAACTTTAGCTCATGCCAAGGTTAAGTTCATAGTTCATTTTTCAAATGTAAAATTACCCATTTATTTAAGGATGTTCCAATCAATTTCCTAGAGCCAAAGGTAGAGGTCCAATTATAGGCCAACTAGAGTTCAATCCTAGCTTACAACTATTTATTTATTTCATTAGCTTTGTAAAAATTTCTCATTGTAGGTAAGGTTAACTCAACCACCCTATATGATTGTATTATTTTCTTTTATCTTTGCTAAGCCATTTTACTTATGTGTCTCTTATTTTAGGGCCATGATATAAGTCAATAGAGGTCTATCATAAATCATTTTAATCTAATACTACCCTAAGGAGAGCCCATTCTTATCCATTTGATCATTTATTCATATTATGTGCACAAAGAAGGCTAAAGGCTATACTAAAGTCAAGCATTGAATGGTTATTTTTTATTACCTTTAATCTAATATTTAAATTTGTTAATATAGATAATTTAATAGGTATTATCCTACCATATCATTAGCCAAGCATAAGAAAATTCAGATATCACATTTGGGACGAAAATATGTAAGAAAATAAAACTGGCTATGACTAGTCGATTGGTTTCAAAAACTAGTCGATTGGTTTCATGGAACAATTGATCGGTTAGGATATTACAAACCTCCCAATGGTATCCATCCATTCGATCAGTTAGCCTCACCACCCAAATATTTTGATAACCAATTGATCAGTTTGGTCCTACCAGTTGATGGTTCTAACCTGAGGCTAAGGCTACTAGACCTGCAGACCAGTTGATTGTTCTAAGAACCAATCAATCGATTTAAATTCCAAACCAAAATCCCCAAAGTCACAAACCAACCAGTTAATCATTCTGCCAGACCAATCGATCGTTCTTTGAGACTTGTTGATTGGTTTGGGCAAAAGCAATTCACAAAAATACCAATAACACATGATCAATTTCCATGACTTGTTCAATCAAATCCAAAAATTAAACCCAGGTTATTCAAGGTATTTTATAGATAACATTCATGAATTAACATGCTATATAGCGACATTATTCCATAATTCATAACAAGACATGCTGACATATTTTAAACTTGTTCTAGGAAATTATGTATTCACATTCTCTTCTTACTAAGCCATTATGTAGTGATTCCAGTTCACACATCACATATATCATTATCTCCTAACACCCAAAACATTAAGAGGTTTCAAATCCAAAGTTTTAAATATGAGGTCCAAGCATATGAACTTTTAAGCCAAATCTCATACTAACTCATTTGTTCATTCCCTGTCAGCTTATGCAGGTATATTGTCATTTTTAATATTCAAGATACTACAGATTTATATCACTCATATTTCACATACCCATATGATTAGTATGATAATAAGGGAAGATAATGATTTCTCTTAAAAGCTAAGCAATACACCAAGAGCACAACTCTCTGAAATCTCAATCCCTTTTTCCTATACGGAAATACCTTTCAATAAAACTTAATTAAACTTAGTGAAAGTCTTTCTAAAATAGTGCAAAGAAGATTTAATGAAATTGGAGACTTGGAAGTGGAATTTAGAGAGAAACCCACCCTTCACAAACGAAATAGAGAGTATTAAGGATGAAATATAACCCTCACTCTTTTCCCCAATCTAACTTTGTCTTGCTTAAAATTAAAACAAGAATGAGCTAGGAAAAGGATTAGAAGAGGAAGACATGATTAGGATAAAATCATAGGGATAATAAAATGGTAAGGTAAATGTGAAGAAAATAGGGCAACTTGGAAGGTTAGGGGAGAAGAGCAAAAAAAATGAGGACTTTATATCCAAATATTTTAGGGTTATGTTTCCAAGAGAAAGGTGAGGGAGTGTATAAATCAAGATTCCCAACCTTAGTTTGAATCAAAGATAAAAAGTGTAGGTTTTCAACGTTTTAAAGCAGGCATTTTCTGCCTTGAGCTGGTTTTGTGAAACTGTAGAGTTCTAGGAAACTTGCCTTAGCAATTTCAAATATAAAAAAGGTATGATGACAAAAATGGATGATTATCAAAGCCCGAAATATATACTAAGGCTGCAGGCACAAAAAGTTTTCTCTAAAATCTTGTAAAAGAGAGAGACAATAGGAAAAAAAGACGACAAAAGAGCTGAGGGCATGAAAGTGACTCCTCATGTCTTCTTCCCTCGTGAATCTATTGGAAATAATCAAAACATGCCAAATAGGTTCAGAGGTTTTGTAAAAATTAAAAACAAGCTATTTAAAATGTAATCATGATGATGGAAAAATTTTAGGGAAAGATTTTCAGAAAAAATAAAGTTCGAAGAACAACTAGGTCAGTTGAACCAGTTGACTGGTGCCCAAACCAATCAATTGGTTTGATGGGTTCCAGAAATCAAATTTGATGAACATACTATTCAATCGGTACCTCAGACTAACTGACTAGTTTCTCAATGAAACCAAATATTTTTCCTAACCAAATCAAGCTTATCCAATAATCGTACCATTCTTAAACGCACTTATAATATAAGATCAAACATACTTAGATTACCATTAAACACTTGGATTAGCTTACATTAAGGACTCTAAAATGTGAGGTTTTATAATAATAATCATCTTGATACATATTTGAAGAGGAGAGGTGGAGGAAATTATAAATGAAAACTTAACTTGAAATGGATCAAATAAGAATTTATAATCATAGAAACTTAAAGATAAGCACAAAAATATTCGGCACATGGCTAGAATATCAGTAGATATCCTATGGGCTATGAGAATTGAATGTTAAATAAGGTATAAGCACCCTCTCGTATCATATATTAATTTTTAAATTTGAATATTTTAATACTCACATGTTTGGCTCATTTCCTAACTTAATCCTCTAAAATCATAGAATAGGGCCCTTAGTCCCTCTAAAATATTTCTCTATATTTCATCATGATGGGTATACCTTGATTTCAATATATCACTTTTTTTGTGTAATTCGAGTTCTCTAAATGCATTTTAACTTTATTATATATATATGATGTCCTTTCTTCCAATTATGATACAGAGAGTAGAGGTAAATGGTGGTGGAATGTTAAAAGCCTCCTTATCAATATACTTGGATTAGATATAATAATATGAATTTAAATATAAAAAGTGATGGATTGATAGCCTCATCTCCCATCACCATATATATATATATATATTCATCCCTTGAATATTATGGAAAGCCACGTAAAGTAGCAATCTATAAGATAATTACTTAAATTTAAAAGTGATAGAGTAGCAGCCTCATCGCTCATCATCATGTACATAAAAGTGTTGGATTGGAGGTCTTATTTCTCATCACAATATACATATATCATTCCCTGAGGTTTATTGGAGAACATATTACAAACCTCCATTACACAAAATTAATTGAGAGTAATCAAAAGTGGCTAATTTTTTCTGACGTATTCAAAGTATTCATAGGTGATTACACAAGTATTGGTAGAAGGATGGAGGTCCCAATAAACTATTTTATTTACAAGTACAAAATTGAAGAATAAAAAGATATGACACTATTGAGGTAGAAACAAGAAACTTCACCCAATGATTTAATGGTCCTAAAGATCTAGTGCACAATTTGATCTCAAATATTAAATGATTAACAAGTGATGATTAGCTTATGTGTAATTTGATCAAGAGAATCAAAATTTTGAAAGTCTTTTAAGGCTTATGTAATACCAATCAAGAAGATTAATATGTTTATTAATATTGAGTACCTTCAATACAGTTGGATTCTAAGGATTGAATCATTTAGTGGTCACAAAGACTTTTGCCCTTATTTTATTTTTTCACTTTTAATAGATTCAATTTATTTGCTATAATTTTAATTTTAATCATATTTAAATTATTTGTTTGAATCATAAAGTAGTGATGATGGCATTATGACCACTTATTTGTTTAGTGATTAGAGCATACCATGTTCATGTCTCCTCTATCATTGCAATGGTTGAATTATTTACAATAGTATCCCTATTATATTATAGTTTTTGTGGGTAGAGGAATTTGATGCTTAAAGTCTAAAACTTTCGATTCAATTATCAATTTAGCGATTGAAATATGAAGCCTTCAATTTTCTAATTCAATCATTAAACTGATAGGTATAACGAATACCTAACATATATTAGGGAGTCAATGTTGCATCAAACATAGGATAGGTATAACCAATACCTAACATATATATTAGGTGGAAGGCTAAAAAGTAAACTTGTACCTTGAGAGGTAGGTGTGGTTGTCACCTAACCCTATTTCAATATAAGATTTACAAAACTATAAAAAAATAAATACAATATCAAAAGATTTAACATACCTCAACGCAAGATAAAATGAAATAGAGTGCGGGATCCTAAGCATCTAAACTGACCCACTTATTGAGTCGACTAGGAACTCAAAATTCTCAACCTCACACATGCAAAGCACTAGTGTAATATCCCAAAAATTTATCGAATCTTAATTTTAACCTAATTCTAATCCTGACCCTATATTTATGTTCTTTTTCTTTTTCCTTTTTTTATCTATTTTGTTTCCACTTTTCTTTATCTCCCTTTTCCTTTTTTTCTTTCTTTCCATTCCTATGATCTGAGCATAGCTCTCACTTGCCCCTTTCCTTTCCCCCTTTTGGGCCAAATAGCCCTTAAATCTCCCATGAACCTGTCACCTTCACCCTCCCCATCCCAACCATGCATGAAGATTCCCCCTATACCCTTGCACAACCCTTGCACCCAACAACCCCTACACAATGACCCTACCACACCAAACTTCTGCCCATATGATTAAACCCAGCTCCCTCATTATTTTTCCTATACCTCATCCCTCAACCATGCCTCTATATATACATATGCATACACCCCTTCTTGACCCTTTCCTATTCCCTTCTCTTGTCTCCATTCCCTATCGGATAGAAATAGCCTAGCTGAGCCCTCCTTCCCTTCCTCCTTCTCCCTACCCTCATTGTCGTTGTTATTTCCTTGTGCACCAACCACCCTCAATTACCTTTGTGAGTCGTTGATCCCTTGCCAGCACTAACCACTCATTGCAATCATCGACTATCAGTAGGGATGGAAATGGATTGGGTACGGATCAAGTACCCCTTATCCGTTACCCAGACCTGATAAGAAAATTATATCCATATCCATATCCAAACCCAGCTGGTATTTTTTTCCTCATCTATATCCATATCCATATCCGTTTAAATATCCATCGGGTAAAACCCATTAAGTATAAAGTAAAAATTATTTAATGTTAGAATTATATACTTATATTGTTAAAATTTAATCATATCTTTACTTTTAACCTTAGAAAATATGCTTAAGGTTACATAAATGAAGGTAAAATGTAATTTTATATCGGGTAAATGGATGCTGGTATGGGTATGAATATGAGTATCCCTTACCCATATCCATACTCAAACTCGGAAGATATTGTTTCCCTTCCTCCATACCCATATCAATATCCATTTACACATCTGATGGATAAAACCCGTCAAATTGCCATCCCTAGCCATCAGCTCCAATTACACTACACCACCACCATCACCTTCCCCGCCAACCATCACTAACACAATCGTGAATTTTCCCCTCCTTGTTTTCCCTATTTATTTTTGTTTTGGTTATGGTACGCTTGGCCCATGAGAACCTTGAACAAGTGTGATCCCCTTAATTGCCCAGTCCATCCCCTTACATCCCTATGCACACCTCAATCGTGCCCTCCTTGCACACTGATGTGTCCTTCTTCGTGCGAACTATACACTCATCATCTCACATCTGTGTGTAATGCCCCCCAAATTTACTACTTAAAAATTTTACTTTATGAAAGCGTTACTTACAGGAATAGTTGGTGGTACCACCATATCTAACATAATTCTGACATCCTCTACCATTCTTATACTAAGTGATAATACTAAACATTACTTCTCATTACTTCTCTTAAATTAACAACAACCATAAAAATACAAATATAGTTGATGCAGGAGCATCCATTGAACATAATGATTATCATATTCATTCTAATGCTCAAGGTAAGGAAGATGACTTGCTTTCTTAATGTTGGAGCCTATCATCTTAAATATTCTTGATAATTCTTATATTCTTGACATTGAACATTTAAGTTATTCTTGTAGGTATGTTACATATTTGCAAGAAGATGATGTTCATACACATTGATGTGTACAAGTATTCCAAGGCATGCAAGGCTATGATATACATGGGATGATACCTTACAACAAGAGATAAAGTGATGATATTCATTATTTGTATAAACTTGTTGTAAAACCCTAACCCTAAGTATATTTTATGTAAGTTAGGGTATGACTATAATTTCATATATGTATCTTAGTCTATTGTATAGCTTTGTAATATTAATACTTAGTATCATTTAACCAATGATATTATGCTGTGTATTTAGGTTAATATGGGCATAATTCAACCATGATTAATTGGATGGATTAGGTGGGTAAACTCGGCTGGTTAAGGAAGCTCACCATCGAGCTTATTCTTTCCTATATATACCCTTTTGTGCGCCACATTGTATGAAGAATATTGAATGAAAATTTAGATAAAAATTTGAGAAAGAGAGCTAAATTCTAATACTCCCTTTTGGGTCTACATTGAGCAAGGAATATTTGGGATAATCCTTCCTCAATACTATCTTTAAGTCAACACATTTGAACACCTTCAAATCTGCTGAAACACCTTCATCTTGTAACATCAAGTTCTTCGTGTATAATCCACCAAATCACTTCATTATTTTTGCATTAGATCATGGGTGACAGATTCTACTACAAATTTTGATCCAACCTTCTGTTACTTTGATAAAAACCACATCATTTTTGGTACCAGAGCTTCATTTGTTCGAAGCTGATACAACCAGTGATTTCTACCGACCTAAAATCGTGTTGTGTTCTTTCACCAAGAACTCCACGGATACTCCACCATTTATTTTAATTATTGATTATTTATGAAATTATTTAATTATTCTTGAAGTTAGTGCTTGAATTTATTTCAATCTTGCAACGATCATGTTGCATTTTCCCTCAACTTTCCACATAAAATACCAACAGAGTTCGAATTTCAGCAGCACCAGTTTGGTTCATCTGTTTGCAACGATCGTGTGTCTCTCCAGCAATTTATTTCTATTTTATTCTACTCTCTATTAGTGTGTGATAAATTGTACAAAACCCCCCTTCAAGTTCTCTTCGTGCAAGCAAGCAAAGAAGCCTCAAAGTGTTCGACATCCCTTGACAATTTTCAATCGCCGAGATTGACCTGGAACTTGCAGGCAGTGTATTAGATTCATTTATCGTCAATTTCTCTCAAGAAATTAGTCCATCATCTACCTCTGGATGTCTTATACACTTCCTATTCAGACTTCAACACGAATCGCCCACTGGAACACAAGTTTTTGTTGAAAATACAAAAACATGTTCTATGATTTTATGTGAAGCCTGAGATTGACCTAGAACTTGCAAGCCCAATATTCGATTAATTTCTCATAAATTTATCTCAAGAAATTAGTCCATCATCTACCCATGGATCTCCTATACATTTTATATGAAGACTTCAACACGAAACTCCCACTAGAAGACAAGATTTTATTGACAACACATAAACATGTTCTATGATTTTATATGAATCATTTTCACACCAATTATTACTAATCTTTCATTGTTTGTGTGTACCTGTGTGCAGTGCCTATTCTTGGGGATAAAATATCTCCTTTGTGCCTAGATAAATACTGTAGGTAGTGTTTGATATTTTCTTTAGAATTAGAAATTTGTTTGTGCTTTGTTTGGTTGTAGGCAAAAGAAATCCAGCACCTACATTTGTGGAAGATATATTGTGTGTAAGTAGTAGGGATGTGTGTCAATCTTCACCATGGATAGTGAAGAGGTACGTTCCCAAGTTGAGTCCATAAAAAGCCTTACCACATGCATGGATTCCAAAATACAAACTCAAAACACACTACAACATCAATTCCAAAGTGTGGAAGCTAAGTTGGCCGACCAAGAGAAGTGTAAACCATGGCAACCTCGAATGGAAACCACACATGATAGTGTGGAGGGGGAGAATAAATCCGATTTAC
Organism: Tamarix austromongolica; assembly: GCA_039764185.1. Taxonomy (NCBI): domain Eukaryota; kingdom Viridiplantae; phylum Streptophyta; class Magnoliopsida; order Caryophyllales; family Tamaricaceae; genus Tamarix; species Tamarix austromongolica. The sequence goes on along the minus strand of CM077808.1, from coordinate 14,873,826 downwards.
CATGCCAATAATGGACGTGGACATTTTAATATTTCTCATCTTGAAGATGGAGAAGAGGAGGCAAATTCTTTTGGGTCAAGCAACCAAAGAAGAGCACCTACATTCCATGTAAGAAATCCACACCATGAAGATCAAGGTATTAAACTTGGACTTCCTGAATTTTATGGTGATTTGAATGTGGAGTCATTTTTTGAATGGTTGCATGATATTGGGATATTTTTTAGTTTAGAGAATATGGTGATGATAGAAAGTGCAAATTAGCTACTCTAAAGTTCAAACAGTTTGCTCAAATATGGTATGATAACTTAAAGCGAACTAGAGAAAGACAAGAGAAGTCTAAAATCAAATCTTGGGAAAAAATTAAAAAGCACTTAATCAAGAAATTTGTGCCTATAGAGTATGAACAAGATATGTATGTTAAAATGACTAATCTATGGCAAGGCTTATTTAGTGTAGAAGAAAAAACTAGAGAGTTTGAAAGACTAACCCTTATTTGTGATGTTCATGAAAGAAAAGAAAAAAATGTGCTAGATACTTAGGTGGCTTAAATAATTTAATAAGTGACAAGGTTGATATGTACTCTTATGACTCTCTTGATGACTTGATAAAATTGTCTATGAAAATTGAAATACAAACCAAAACAACAAAAACCTATGTTAAGTCTAATGCTTGTACTTCAACTAAACCCTATTCTAATACCTTTACACCTAAATCAAAATTTTCATATGATAAAAGGAATAAAAAAGATGATAGAGGTAAAAATAAGGTGGTTGAAATAGCTAATAAACAATATTTTAAATGTAAAGGATATGGACATTTTGCTAGAGATTGTCCTAACCAAAGAGCCTTAACCTTACATGAAATAGAAAACATGGAACCATATAGTGATGATGATGAATTAGAAGTTGAATCTCCTAATGAAATATTAACTATGGAAGAAGAAGGAGACCCATGATTTCTAATTCAATGATTCTTGCAAATACAACCTAGTATTACACCTACTCAAAGAGAAAATATTTTTAAAACTAAGTGTAAAATATGTGATACAGTTTGTAGACTCATAATTGATAGTGGTTCATGTACTTATGTTGCTAGTGAGGCTATGGTTAAGAAACTTGGTTTGGAAACTACTAATCATCCTAAACCCTATTCTTTACAATGGTTAAACAAGGATAAAGGAGCTAAAGTAAACAAAAGAGCTTTAGTCACATTTTCTATTAGAGACTATCATGATGAAGTTCTATGTGATGTTTTACCTATGGATGCTTGTGGCTTAATTTTGGGTAGACCATGGCAATTTGATAGAAAAGAAACTCATGATGGGGTAACTAATGAATATGTGGTGAAAAAGGAAAAACAATTGTAGGCTCAAACCTTCTTTATATGATCATGTACCCTTGAGTGATGATAAAAAGAGATTATTTTTACATGAAAAGGCTATGGAGAAATGTATACAAGAAGAAGGAACTTGTTATGCTCTAGTTTCTAAAGATTCTAAACCTAAAAAACAAAAACTTGAAAATCCTAATTTGATTAAGTTGCTTGATGAGTATAATGATGTATTTCCTGATGACTTACCTCCTGGATTACCACCTAAAAGAGGTATAGAACATGCTATTGATCTTGTTCCTAGTATACCTATCTCTAATAAACAGACTTATAGATGTAACCCAGAAGAAGTTAAGGAATTACAAAAACAAATACAAGAACTTATGGATAAAGGATTTGTGAAAGAAAATATGAGTTTTTGTATAATTCATCAAAATACTGGTTATGTTAAGTTTATGAGTTATTTTTGAAAAACTTTATGAAATATGCTGAGTGTGTATGGTGTGAATCCTAACATGCCTATTAGCATGATTTCGTTGAGAAAAGGTGAATTGCAAAACTATGAAGCTAAAGAGAGAATATAATTTTTCAACAACTTCATGAAAAAATCAAAAATCATATTGAAAAATCTAATGCCAAGTATAAAGCTCAAAAGGATAAGCATAGAAACTCTTATGTGTTTTCTCCTGGTGACTTAGTTTGGTTACATTTACGTAAAGAGATATTTCCTAATTTACGTAAAAACAAACTAATGCCAAGAGCCAATGGTCCATTTAAAATACTTAGGAAGTTTGTAGATAATGCTTATGAACTTGACCTTCTAAATTCTTATGGAGGAATTTCAAGAAATTTTAATATTGGTGATTTGTCTCCTTATTATTCTGATGAAAATTTGAGGGCAAATTCTTCTCAACTTGGGGAGTATGATGGAGGAGCATCCATTGAACATAATAATTATTATATTCATTCTAATTCTCAAGGTAAGGAAGATGATTTAGCTTTCTTAATGTTGGAGCCTATCATGTTAAATATTCTTAATAATTCTTATATGCTTGACATTGAAAAACATTTAAGTTATTCTTGTAGGTATGTTACATATTTGCAATAAGATGATTTTTATACACATTGATGTGTACAAGTATTCCAAGGCATTCAAGGCTATAACATACATGGGATTATACCTTACAACAAGAGATAAAGTGATGATATTCATTATTTGTATAAACTTGTTATAAAACCCTAACCCTAAGTATAATTTATGTAAGTTAGGGTATGGCTATAATTTCATGTATGTATCTTAGTATATTATATATCTTTGTAATATTAATCCTTACTATCATTTAACCAATGATATTATGCTATAGATTAAGGTTAATATGGGCATAATTCAACCATGATTAATGGGCTGGATTAGGTGGGTAAACTCGGCTGGTTAAGGAAGCTCACCACCGAGCTTATTCTTTCCTACATATACCCTTTTGTGCATCACATTGTATGAAGAGTGTTGAATGAAAATTTAGATAAAACTTTGAGCAAGAGAGCTAAAGTCTAATCCTCCCTTTTGGGTTTACATTGAGCAAGGAAGATCTAGGATAATCCTTCCTCAATACTATCTTTAAGTCGACTTATTTGAACACCTTCAAATCTACTGAAACACCTTCATCTTGTAACATCAAGTTCTTCGTCTATAATCCACCAAATCACTTCATTCTTTTTGCATTAGATCGTGGGTGACAGCTTCTACTACAAATTTTGATCCAACTTTCCGTTACTTTGATAAAAACCACATCAATAGCTTTCAATATAAAATAACATTGTTTTATGATCCCAACACATTAGGTAAATAGTTATAACCTAATGATGAAAATGAATATATAAAGGGATGAACAATCTAAAGAAAATACAAATCAAAAGATGTTAGGTAAAACCCGGACATTCCTAGCTCTCAATATTTACCAAAAGTCATCAGGTTGAGCCCTCAAAGTAAAGACTGGCCATTGAATAGGCAGGAGACCATTAAATGGAACCCATTAGTACTTTAGCACTATGTAATCCATTATACAAAACTAATTTCAAAAGCCTACATGGAACACATAATAGGCATCTCAATAAATCATGGTATAACTTGAAATATACATGTAATGAATAGAATACAATAACCATATCATATGAACAATAATCACCACAACCACATATTGCTCATATTTGTTCATTTAGAACATCATGAAACTTACCAACCAAATATACTAGAGATGTTCTTTGAATTAATTATTAGAAATCATCTAAAAATAAAGCCATAAACTTCATAATATATCTCATATCTCAATATTGAAACAAGTAATATCCATTTCACCATAGGTAAGACTCCAAGGCACAATACCAATAAAAATCCATAATATCACAAAAAGGTACGAGGGCTACTATCGGTAAATCTAATAACCATTTTGATACAATAGTAATCATTTACATTTTCATTTACTTGAGGGATACGATAAGAACTCGAAGACATAAAAGTAAATTGGTCATACTAGCACACAAGGTGTCATGTTAATCTCCCAACAATCCAACCTAGAGGCATACCAACACCCTATTCATACTGATGCACAAGGTAACATAGGAACCTCTCAACCTAGGACTCCTAATATTTAATTTTTTATACCCCATATATGGCATGTAGGTCACCTATAGAGTATGCTAGGGCCCTACTAGGGCACAACACCAACTAGCAAACCAAAGCAAATCGAGGGCTCATACCTCATCTCTAGGGATGCTAACCATAGAGAGTAACCATTCCTAAACTTGAGGTTTTCCTCTTTAAGTACTAATATCTTAAGAAGGTGATCATAAAATATCATATATTACAAAATATTTTTCAATTCTATACTTAATCATTTTTCATGTATATCCATTTATTTGAATCAACCCTAAGGTCGATGGTCCAAATCAGAGTCAAAATCATCACTAATGTCATTCTATGTCTAATTATTCATACTATGTGCATTAGGTCATAAGCGACAAAAATTCCCCATGATGACATAATAACTACATTATCATTTATTTTAAACATTAATTTTATTTTATTTATTAATTTATCATGAAATGCTAAACATGCAGATTAATGATCAAATAAGATAAAATACCAATTTACCCTTGTACATGATTCAACACGTAAAGCCCTAACTGATGCATATTGCTAAAAAAAATGGAACCATGCTAAGTGTTGGTGTTGAAAATGGCCAGTTTTCAAGAAAATCGAAAATGTATAGAGAAGAAGGATGAAACTTTGAGAGGAAAATTCATCTCAAAACCTTCAAGATCAAGTACTTACATCAACCAACTAATGCTTCAAATCTTAGTCTAAATGGGATAAGATTTTTAGAATATTCACAAGACCACACTTAATCTTAAGAATAGGACGGCTTGACAAACAGGGGTGTATTTTTGCATTCAAAATATGAACCTCCCTTCATCCCATTCCACTCTATATATGAGTGTTAGTCGACCTTTAAGAGATACAAAAATAAATCTAACCCATAATGAGCAAATTTGGTTACTCCCTCAACCATAGTTTGTACTAATACAAGCTAACTAAGGTTACGACATTACAATCATCTAGTGCTGATTATTTTCAAAACTTCTTAGCCATCCATATGATGGTGGCTACCATTACAACCTATGGAAGAGCTTAGAAAACATAAAATACGTATTAGGAAATACTAACAACTTACTTTAACTAAGTTTATCTAATAAAGGAAACTTGGTTTGATAGGAAAAGTGGAGGGAGCTTCTCGGTAGCTGGCATGATGTTGCTTGATGGAATGGAGTTTTCTTCTCTATGGTTTAAGCTTGATTTGAGGGTATTTGATGTGGAATATTATCTCCAAATCTTTTAAAACACTTCATGACCTTGTTTGAAGGATTACAAAGATGCAAAATATACACTAAATCCTTGACTTCAATTATTAGACTTTGGTTTTTTTGAATGTTGATAGAACGTGAGTAGATCTAATTTAAGATCTAACTCTTATAATAAAAGCCTTATATTTATCACTATATCACCCTTGTTAATTCTGAATATATACTTGATAAAGGATAAGGGAAGAAGAAGGAGAAAACCCCCATGCAACTCTCTCCCAAAGTTTCAAATGAACTTTCATAAAATTTCAATTGATAAGTGTTGAATTCCTTTGAATACAAGTGATTATATAACCTTGGAACCTTGTAGCCCTTTTCATTAAGAAGCCCATTAGTAGCCTCATTAATGACTTAAGATTCCTAATGCACCGTCCATGGCTTAAAAATAAAGTTACAATGACAATTTTACAAGAATTACAAAGTAAACAACATAAATAACAAAGTTACACAACTTAATAATGCTATACATAGATGTAATCATATATGATAATACTTTATATTCATGGAGCCTTGTTCTTCCTCACACTTTGAAATGTTGTAATCCCTTGTCATTTCCTTGTACCTCAAAGATCTTCAACCATCATGAACTTTATGAATTTCTTTCACACATACACAATACTTGCAAGAAGAATGACTTGACAAAACATCAGAAGTATATGAATTTTCAAGCATAATTGGTTCTATCTCCATGTATGCTAATTCCTCTTGATCTCCATCATTAGAAGAAGAATATTGAGTGTTTTTAAGATATTTTTTTGCATCATTATCCTATTGTAGAGAAGAGTTTTCCCTCAAATTAGCATCCCTATAATATGGAGAGAAGTCACTAATGTTGAAAGTCCTAGATATTCCTCCACAATGTTTAGGTAATTCAAGTTCATACACATTATTTCCATTTGTTAAAGATTTTGAATGGAATATTAGCTTATAACAATATTTTATTCTTTCTTATGTTTGGAAATATTTATTTTCTCAAATGCAACCATACCAAATCTCCCGGTTAAAACACTTGTTGAATTATATTTTTATTAGATTGAGCTTGGTATTTAGCATTTAATTTTTTTAATGTTGTCTTTAATTTGATGATGAAATTTTCTAAAGAATTTGATTCTTTCCTTAACATCATAATTCTTTGTATCCCCTCTCTTAAATGACAACATATCAATGGGTAGATATAGATTAACACCATATACAATCTCAGAAGGACTTGTTTTAGTTGTGTTGGAAGAACTGCAATTTTATGAACACTTAGCATGCACAAGCTTATATGCCAGTCCTTGGTACTCTTATTTACCAACCCTCATAACAAAGTACTTGGAGTTCTATTAGTCACTTTGGTTTGACCATCCATTTGTGGATGATGAGAAGTACTAAAAATAACTTAGTACCTAACATGTGCTAAAGTGTCTTCCAAAAGTAGCTTAAGAATTTTACATCCCTATTTGATACTATACTTTTGAGAAACCCATGCAATCTCACTATTTTTTAGAAATATAAGTCTGCTACATGTGTTATATTATTAGTTTTGTTACGATGTATAAAATGTGGAATTTTCAAAAACCTATCTACTACCACAATAATAGAATATTTACCCCTCTGTGTCCTTGGTAATCATAATATAAAATCCATGATAATACTCTCCCAAGGTTGATTAGGTACTAGTAAAGGAGTATACAAAGCCTTATGGAATAAAATCTTACTTTTCTAACAATTTACTCATCTTCCTATAATTCTTTGTACTAGTTTTATCATTTGTGGCTAGTAGAAGTTTAATTGTAGTATTTCTATGGTTTTAGGAACTCCAAAATGACCAGTGATATCTCCTTCATGTATTTATTCAACAAGTAAATCATGTACACTTGAAAGAGGTATACATAATGTATTAAGTGTAAAGAGATAGTCATTTTGTAGTAAATAATTACCAAAACTACCACTCTTTTTACACATATTATATATGTCAACAAAATCTTTGTCCTTGTTATACAAATCCTTATAACTTAACATCCAACATTACTAATATCATGGATCTACGAGACACAATATTTTTCTTAGGAAAAAAATAATGGATGTACACAACATGGAATCATAGTTTCCCTCACATACACTTTTCCTACAAGCTCTTGTATTTGTTTTTCTAAATCCTTAGAATCCTTTGGATTACAATGATATGCGATATTATTAGGTAAGGACACAACAAGAAGTAAATTGATAGCATGTTCTATCTCTCTCTTAGGTGGCAATGTAGGTGGTAATTCATTAGGAAAAACATCATGATACTCTTCAAGGAGTTTATCCAATTGAGGATTGTCATTATCTCTCTCCCCTTGTAGAGATTCTTTCATGACTATAGCATAACAACTCCCTTCTTCTTTTATGCACTTGACCATATCCTTTTCTTGTAAGAACAAACTCTTAATTCTTCTCGACTATACTCTCCTTATCATTCTTGGAAGGTTTAAGTTCATGCTTCTTTTTATCTCTCTCAACTAGATACTCATTAGTAATACCATAATGAATAGAATTTTTGTCATATTTCTATGGTCTACCTAATAAGATTCCATAGGAATCAGTAGGTAAAACATTGCATAACACCTCATCATGGTAATTACCAATTTTGAATGATACAAGAGTTTGTTTTATCACCTTGTATCCTTTGTCTTTATTCAACCATTGAAGATAATAAGGTCTTGGATGTGGTGTAGTTTTCTATCCCACATCCTTAACCATCTTTTCATTGTCTACGTTTATACAAGAGGCACTATCAATGATAATATGACAAACCCTATCTCTTACTCTCCCTTTTGTTTTAAATATCTTCTCCCTTTAAGTAGGTTATTTAGTCGCTTGTGCTTGAAGTACTCTCTCTAAGACATAGCAAGTCATTCTTCTTCCTTGGATTCACTAGAAGCTTCCTCAAAAGGTTCAATTTGAGAATTTTCCTCACGTGTCTCCATGGCTTGAATCTATTGGATTGATAACACCCTTTGATTAAAACATTTGCGAGTGAAGTGTCCAAACCCTCGGTATTTGAAACATTGCGTAGTAGAGACTTTATTTAGTTTATTTTTTCCTTTCTACTCTCTAGTAATTCCTAGTTTCTTCTCAATATTAGTATAATTCAAAGTACTTGCTTCAAGTTTTGTTGTTTGGTTACTTGAGTAGTACTTAGTGGATGGATTCTTTTGTTTTGTATGAGGCTTAGTAGACTTAATTTTCTTTTCAAATATTAGGGAATGTTTAATCATATCATCAAAGAAATCATAAAGATAAGTTTCCACCTTGTCTTGAATCATCATGTTAATGCATCCTAAGAATCTAGCACAATTTTGTTCCTTCCTTTCATGGATATCGCACACTAGTGCCAACCTCTCTAATTCCCTAACATACTTCTCAGCACTTAGCAGTCCTTACGTAATAGTAGTTAATTTGATGTAATTATCTTGTTCATACTATTTAGGGATACATTTTCTTCTTATATGTTTCTTAATTTTCTCCGAAGATTTAATTTTGGATTTGTCCTCACTTTCCTTAGTCTTCTTTAGATTATCGTACCAAATCCTAGAGAACTTCTCAAACTTAAGAGTTGCTAATTTGCACTTTTGTTCGTCTTGATAATCCTTATATTCAAAATTATTTTCCACCTTATTCAACCATTCAAGCATGAATCTACATCAAGCTTACCATCAAAGTCGGGGAGATCAAGCTTAATGCCCTTATCCATTTTTTAATGATACTTATGTTAATGGTCATGGAACTTCCTATTAATTCCACTCCCTATAGACTCTTTTGCATGGTCTATTATTGTATTCAAATTCCTCCTTTTAATTATATTATTTGACCTAATATAACTTCCAAACCTATCCCTATAGAATTATCTCTACTCTTAGACATTTTGGACTCAATCTTGTTCGGCTAATCTATACTCTGACCTTTGGAGTTGCATTTGCATAACAAGTAATTGTCTACGTTGTGTATTAGTGGCATCCAAGTTTTAGAAAGTTTTTGAATATATTAAAACATGGCTTGGAAAATTTCTCCCCTCCATGATTGATTATTTCTATCACAATCACTAGAGCTTCACTTGGTTTTAATGGGTTAAAACCGAATTCCTCACCTTCACTTAATGTTTTCTTAGTCGTTTCTTGTGTACCAATTTACAGCTCAATTATTTACAAAGCACAATGATAATTTTACTACAAATAAATACACATAAAAAGAAAAGACATATACAAAATTACACTTGTAAAATTCTTGTAAAAAAACCATGCAAAATTTGCTCAGAAACCCAACTCAAGCATTCTAAACATCACCATGTGTATTTGAATATTTCAAATCATATTACATGTAGAAAAAAACAATGATCCAATATACATTAATACCACATGATAATATCACCTTATTCTCGAGTATTCTTACATAAATATACACTATTCACTTTCTAACACACACACCCATGAATTCGATTTTATTCATCACCAAAACATTAAAAAACACTTTCATTATTCATGCTTTGTAAATTTTCACCACAATAAGGGACCACCAATCATGTCCCATCAGCATGAAACCTCACCTAAACATTCATTATTCTAGATAAAAAAATATTTAAAAATGCACGTACAAATCAAACACATTATACGTTGGAATTAATATTGCACATAAATTTAAACAAAGATTACTACCTAATGTCGAATATAACACACAGTAACATCCAAGAATCGTGGAAGATTCTTCAAGAATAACATGAAACATCTAGTTTTTTTATAAGCAATAATAATAAATCATCAATATTCACAAGAATTTTCCAAGATTGTTCAAGAAACTTACTTGAACTCTAAGTATGGTGATGAAGATGGTCGATTCTTGGTTGTGTTTTTATACCTTTTGCAGCTTCAAGTACAAGGAACAATTGATACCGCTTTTGATGCAGAATAGTATCTCCAAATCTTCTACAAATCTTCAAAACCTTGTTTGAAGGATTAAAAAGATGTTAAATATTAACCAAACCCTTGACTTCAAGTATTATACTTTAGTTGTTTTTGAATGTTGATACAACTTGAGCAGATCTAACCTAAGATCTAACTCTTCTAATGAGAACCTTCTATTTCTCACTATATCACCCTTACTAATTATCAATAAACACTTGATAAAGGTGAAGATAAGTAGAAGAAAAAAGACCCTATACAACTCTCTCCTTTCATAAAATTTCAATTGATATGTGTTAAATTCCTTTGAATATAAGTGCTTATATAGGTATGGAACCTTGCAGACCTTTTCATTAAGAAGACTATTAGCAACCTTAATACCTCATTAATGATATACTTCCTAATGTATGGCCCATGGCTTACAAATAAAGTTATGATGAAAAATTTATACGAATTATAAAGTAGACAACAAAAATAACAAAGCTACACAAATTAATAATGCTATACATAGATGTAATCATATGTGATAAAACTTTATAGTCTTTTAGCCTTTTTTTCCTTGAACTTTGAAATGGTGTAATACCTTTTCATCACCTTGTACCTCAATGATCTTCAACCATCATAAAATTCATGAATTTCTTGCAAACATATACAATACCTACAAGAAGAATGACTTCCTTAAACATTACAAGTATATAAATTTTCAAGAATAATTGGCTCTATCTACATGTATGTTAATTCCTCTTGATCTCCATCATTAGAAAAAGAAGATTTATAGTTTTGAAGAGATGCTCCTACATCATTATTATGATGTTGCCTAATACTATGGAGTTTTCTTCTCTATGATTTCAGCTTACTTCGAGAGTTTTGATCTCCTCAAATTATCTTCCAAATGTCCCTAGTTCTTGCACATGAAAAAGAGGTTGACTATACCTGTCACTTTGGTCGAAAGATGGTAGAATGTAGAGGTGGATAAGATCAAGGATTGGTTAAGTTAAAATGGAGCCATATTGCAGCCGCTCTATGGGTCGTTTTGTGGAGCCATGTAGTAGCCAAAATGGAGCTATCTTCACATGGGTTGACGGATAGTTTTGGTTTTTTCATGGATACTAGATAATATTGTTATTTATTAACCCACATGAGAAGGGTTTTGAAGCATTCAACTTTAGAAAAATTAATTAGTAGATTATATTTATTTTGGGATGCTCTTGCATCATCCTCTCCCTCTTTAAAAGGTACCTCCTCATCTTCATAGGGTGCGTCATGTAGATAAGGGAGTAAGTCTCCTACATTTAATGTATTGGATAAACAACCCATGTCTTGTGGAAGCTCAAGCTGATATGCATTGTTGCCAATTTTTTCTAGAACCTTGAAAGGCCCATCACTCCTTGGAATGAATTGGTTTTTTCTCTAAGAGAGAAACCTTTATTTTCACAGATGTAGCCATACTAGGTCTCCTGGATCAAAAGTTTATTCTTTTTTATTTTTTTTACCTTTTATGGTTCATGTCATTCACCTTTTTTATTTATTTTTTTATCTTAGCCCTTACTTGCTCATGCAGTTTTTTCAATTCGGTGGCCCTTTGTTTTGCTTCAAAACTAGTTTGTGCCATGATTGGAGAAGGAATGAGATCAATGAGAGTGGTGGGGTTCACCCCGTACACCACTTCAAAAGGTGAGTGGCTTGAGGCATAGGTAGGAGAATGGTTGTATGACAACTCAACATGACTTAGCTTGACGTCCCAATCTCTCAAGGACTTGTGAACCAAATTCCTCAAGAGAATTGTGGTGGTATGATTGGTGAATTCTATTTAACCATTAGTTTGTGTGTGGTAAGCGGTACTAAAGAGAATTTTAGTATCGAGTATCCTCCATAAGAATTTCTAGAAATAGCTAAGGAACTTGGTATCTCGATCAGAGACAATTGACTTTGGGATACCATGTAATTGAAATATTTCTCTAATGTAGAGATAAGTTATATAAGAGGCATCATCCATCTTATAGAATGGGAAGAAATGAGCCATTTTAGAGAACTAATAAACAACTACCATGATGACATCATTTTTCCTTTGTGTTTCAGGTAATTCCACTATGAAATCCATGCTCACATGATCCCAAGGGTGGCGTGGGATGGGAAAAGGTGTGTAGAGTCTTTGGTGGAAGTGAATCTCAGACCTTTTTACAAGTAGAGAACTTAGCCACGAGGAATTGTACATCCCCCACCATTTGAGGCCAGAATTAATGTTCCTGAAGCACATCACAAGTTTTTTTGATTCCAAAATGTCTTGCCATAACTTCCCCATGCACTTCTTAAATGAACAATTCCTTAAGGGAGAATTTTAGAATGTATAACTTATTGCCTTTGAAAATAAACCCTCCTTGCATGAGGTATGGACCTTGAGGCTTGTCTTGTTCTTTCATGTAGCTTGAAAAATCTCCATCCTAATTGTACAACTACTTTAGACACCCAAAACCTTGGAACCTAGCTTCTAATAATGATAGCATATACTATCTTCTAAATAGTGCATTTTCTAGAATATTGGTCTTGTCACTCTTGTGCTTAGCTACAAATGAAAAAGATTATAAAATATCCACCCACCTAGTATGCCTAAGGTTAAGTTTATATTGCCCATTTATGTATTTTAGAGACTCATGATCAGGATCTAATACAAATTGTGATGGTTGAAGATAATGTGACTAATGATTTAAAGCCCTAACAATAACATAAAAATATTTTTCCTAAGTGTTGTAGTTGGATCTTGAACCATAAGATTCTCACTAAAGAAAGCCATGGGTATATCTTCTTGTAGAAATATTCCCGCTTCACTTGCATCACACTTGATCTCAAACACTTTGTCAAAGTTAGGTAGGCATAAAATGGGAGCCTCGCTTAACCTTCTTGTGATTAGTTTGAATGATTCTTGTACAAATTTGGTCCATTGAAAACCCCCTTTTTTAGGCACTATATGAGGGTTTATAGGAGTGTTCTACATCCTTTTATGAACCTCCTATAAAAATAAGCAAGTCGATGAAAGGATGTAATGGTGGTGATGGATGTGGGTTTTGGCCCCATTCTTATTGCCTCCACCTTTGACTCATCCTTGGAGATTCCATTTTCAGATACAAAAAGCCCTAGAAAGTTGACTTTTGGCACAAATAAGTCACACTTTTCTAATTTTCCATACAATTTTTTGTCTCTAAGGGCTAGAAATACAAGTCTTAAGTGCTTTTCATGGTCATCTCTATTAGAAGAGAATACAAGAATAACATCAAAATACACAACTAAAATTTTTGAAATGAAGGGTCAAAGAACTTCATCTATGAGCCTCATGAAAGTGCTTGGTGCATTAGATAGTTCAAATGGCATGCCCAGCCATTCATATAATCCTCTCTTAGTCTTGAAAGCTGTCTTCCACTCATCTCCTCTTTCTTATGAAGTTTTTAGTATCCACTCCTCATGTCAATCTTGAAAAATACATTTTCCCATGCAATTAATCTACAACGACATCAATTCCAGGTATGGGATGCCTATACTTGATAGTGATGTTATTGATATCCCTACTATCCACACACATTTGCATTATCCCATCCTTCTTGGGTACCAAGAGGGTTGGAACCACATAAGGACTAAGGGATTCCCTTATGAAACCCTTTTGCAACAACTCCTCAACATGTATTTGCAACTCTATGGCTTCTTTAGGATTGCACCTATAATTTGGTTTGTTTGAGAGTGTAGTACCAGGACCAAAATTGATTTGGTTCTCTCTGCCCCTTATAGGAGGCAATTCACTAGGTAACTCATTTAGGAAAATATCCCCAAACTTTCTTAGTAATTGCTTGACCCAAAGGCGGGTGCATATGTCTTCTCATTAGGTTCTAGCATTAAAAAAAAGTACAAGGTCTTTCCCTTCCCTATTTCCCTTTCTAATCCCTTCTTATCAACCAAAAAATCATTCTTACATTTTGTATCGTCCTTAAAAAGTGAGGACCAAATACTAAGGGTGCGAGTATAATGTTTTTGATAACATAGATCAAGCAATACATTCCTATCAAATTGTCATGGCCTTCCTAATAGCAAATGAAAAGCGTCCATGGATATGACATCACAAACAACACTATCTTGACAAGTTTTCTTTATGGAAAGTGGTACAAAATTTTACTTACTAACTTCAACCAATGAGCCATTATTAATTCATTAAAGCTTATAAGGCTTAGCATGTGACATGGTTAGCAAGTTAAGCTTTTCCACCAACATGATGGTAGCCACATTTACACAACTACCCTCATTGACAATGAGGGAGCATATTTTACCAAATATAGTGCACTTGTTATGAAATATTTTCTCCCTTTGGGACTCCTATTCCATGGTCTCCCTTTATTGCAATACCCTCCTTACCATTATCAATTTCCCTACATCTGATGGCACCTCCTCAATCTCAGCCCCTCCCTCTATGGCTGATTGATCTTCAACATCATCTCTATCAATTCCTCCCTCTTCTTGGTCTAGTATGGTCATCACCCACTTATTTGGACATTCACCTTGATAGTGTCCAATTCCTTAGCAGTTAAAGCACCACACACCCTTATTTCTACTAGACTCAACCAATTCTAGCCTTTCCTTACCCTTAACATCAAATAACTTGGGGTTAGGGTTCTCCCTTGGGTGTGTAAGATTTTTTTCTTAGACCCCAAACCTCAAAATCCTCTTCTCTTTCTTATCCTTCTCCTCCTTGATGTACAAATGAAACAACTCATCCAAGGTGTAATATTTGTAGAGCTCCACTTTCCTAGCAATATCACCTCTCAATGCACCTATGAATTGAGACATGGTGTGTTCCTCAACCTCCTCCATCCCAAGCCTCATGATGGGCCACTCAAACCCTTGAATATATTCTTCTACACTAAAGGGACCTTGTATTAAGGAAGACATTTTGTTTTATAGGTCTTAAGTATAGAAAGGTGGTAATAAACTCTCCCTCATCAACCTTTTCATTTTCGCCCAACTCTTAATATTGGACTTGCCCTTCCTCCCTCGATGTTGCACTAAATTTTCCCACCATAAGGAGTTATGTCCTTTAAACTTGAGGAAAAAAACCTTAAAGTATTTTTCATCATCCAAATACCTACCCTCAAACATTTGGCTGCATCTCATTTTCCACTCCAAAAACTCTTCCAGATTATAGGATCCATCAAACTCTAGAATCTCCAACTTGGTATCATTAAAATGTTATCTTCTAACAACTCTTCTCCATTGTGGTAATCCAGAATAATTTCTATAATATGATATGTAGTCAGTTTTCTTATCCCCTACACCATTCACTCCATCATCTTCTTATGGCAAAGAACTCCTTGCTTTAGGAATGTTAGCATTTGGCACCAATGACTCCAACATGCCCAACAATCTTCTTATATCCATTTGTAATTCTTTGATGGACCTGTCCCTTCTAGGTATGGAATTATTCAAGACTCAACCCCTTACAAATAGGTTGATTTTCCATTTTTTCTCGGTTTGCGTGCACAAGGTTGCTACAACCTGAGGTGATACAAAAAGAAAAAAAGGTATGCTAAGGCACGCTTTTTGTGGGATAAATGGATAAATAAATAAAAGAAATTATGGATGGATAAGAAGGATGTTTAAATATGTGATAAGGTGGGGGAAAAAGGGAAAAAACTCCAAAGTTACCAACCTTGAGCTTTGATACCAAATTGATGCATATTGCTAAACAAATGGAACCATGCTAAGTGTTGGTGTTGAAAATGGGTAGTTTTCAAAAAAACAATTATGGATAAGAAGGAAGAAAATTGGAGAGGAAAATTAATCTTGAAACCTTCATGATTAAGTACTTACAATATCTAACTAAGGTTTCAACTCTATGTCTAAATGGTGTCAGATTTTTGGAATATTCACAAGACTAGACTTAATCTTGAGAATAGGATGGTTCGACTACCATGGGTGTGTTTTTGCATTCAAAATCTGAACCTTCCTTCATCCCCTTCCTTTATATATATGAGTGTTAGTTGAACTTTAAGAGATACCAAACAAATCTAACCCATAATGAGTAGATTTGGTTACACCCTCAACCATAGTTGGTACTAATACAAGCTAACTAAGGTTACAACATTACAATCAGCTAGTGCTAATTATTTTTGACACTTCCTAGCCATCCATCACATGATGGATGCCATGAAAACTTATGAAAAGTCTTAGAAAACAAAAAATATATATTAGGAAAGTCTAACAACATACTTTAACTAAGTTTAGCTAATAAGGGAAGCTTGGTTTGATAGAAAAAGGGGAGGGTTCTTGTAGGTAGCTGGTTGGATGTTTCTCGATGCTATGGAGGTTTCTTCTCCATGATTTAATCATACTTTAAGGGTCTTCATCTCTCCAAATTATCTTCCTAATGCCCCTAATTCTTGCACACAAAAGGGGTTGACTATGTGGTTACTTTGGCCTAAAGATGGTGGAGTGTAGAGGAGGATAACATTATAGCTTTTTTGAGTTCAAATGGATCCATATTGGAGTTAATCTATGAGAATTTTTGTGGGTCCATGTTAAGCCAAAATGGAGCCATCTTCATATGGGTTGACAACGATTTTTGGTGTTTTCAAGGCCTTACATGGTTGTTATATAATCTTGTTATTTATTAACCCAAGTGAGAAGGGTTTTGAAATCTTTAAATTTGGAAAAAATAATAAGTAGATTATCTTTATTTTAGGATTCTCCTACATTACTAACATGCATTTCTAGGACATCAAATGATATATTTCCATGCTCAACAAAAATAACACATATTAATCACATTTATCAGGATAAATATCATGTTATATTTAAAATGACCAAAATACACTTAGGGAATATAATAATAAGAATCTTGCTAAAAATTATATTTCTAAAATATCAAATCATATACCTCTATACTCAATAATAATTAAGACATGTTAGGCATTCTTACCAAAATAAATATTCAGATATGCTTAAATGAAAAACTTGTCCCTATGGCACACAATCATTATATTTATGTTAAAAATGTTCCTGAGCATGCTGAACATATTATACTAGTCATATATGCCATACTTAATTTATTTATGGCATAAAACTCATTTTAACATACTTTCATACACATAAAAATTTAGACAAGTTATCACACTCCATTTTACCAAATTATGTACTATCATTATTGGAAAAATGATTACAATGTAATAAAAATACTTAATATGATTTGTACATTAAAATTTCTAATGTGATATCATGAAGTATCTTATATTTTAGTAGGGTATAGGGATTACCTAATTTCAAGAAAAAGTAAAAAATATAGGTAACCTGCTATTAGACACAACTAATTAAACTTTTGTACCTAAAATAACCATATTAATATTTAACAAATAAAATAATAATTTTTATTATAATATTTATTAAATAGAAACTTACCTAAAAGTCCCTAATTTTGTAAAAGGATAAAAATTAAGTTGGAATCCAACGTTGCTCATATAATGTGAGTTGGTTATTGCATGGAGATTTTGGGAATTTGTTGGTTAGCTGGGAGGTGGTGGCTAAGGGTGCGCTAACAATGGTATTGGTGGAGGATTTGGTGAGGATGAAGGCGGCACTGAGATAAGGTAGCTAGTGGTGCTAGCTATTGGAGAAGGTTACCAAGCAGTGGTTGGCTACAGCGAGGAGGGTAAGGGAGGAAAGGTAAGATAATGTCTAGGGGTATAGTGGAGGGATGCAGTTATGTGTGTCATTGTTGGAATGAGGGAAACAGTAGTAAGCTTTAGTGGTTGGTAGAGGGATGCAGTGATGAGAAGAAGGTGAGGCTTGGTACATGACAGAAAAGGGCACTGGTAGAATTGTGGTTAGTGTTGGTAGTCTAAGGGGGACTTGCGAGGATGGTGGTGGGTTTAGGTGCTAAATGGTGAAAGTGCTTGGAGGGTTGGATTTGGGTTGAGGGAAGGCTCCAATTAGGGTGGGGCAGTGATGAGGAGTGTCGGTGGTGGGTAGATGATTGTGGTAATGGATGCTATAATAGTGGAAGAGAGGGTTGTGTGGGGAATAGTGACACAAAGGGGGTGGTGGTGTTGGATAGTGCTATAAGGAGGGAGGATATAATATCCAGTACTATAATCCTTCAAAATATGTTTAAAAACATGTTAATATAGAAATAAGTTAGTTTTGATTTTAGAAAGGGCTTGAAATTATCATAAAGTTTTGAATTTTTGCTACATTGATCAACTAATTTCCTTGACTAATTGACTGATACACTTAAGAATTGGTAATTATATTTTTCAACAAACTAGTCAACTAGTTTGTTCAAACCGATCAATTGGTTATCCTACTCTTTCAAAACCTTTTCTATTTTTGATTGAATTTTTTTTCCAAAGTTTATGAAAACTTTTAATTAGAATCTATTTGTCCTAATAAGCATATTTTGGTACTTTGGGACTATTACCACATTATTTAGCTAAAACTTTTTCAAATGCACTTTTTGATGTATTTCCCACCTTCTCTCTTCTCCCTAACTTTCCTCTCTCTTTTATCAGCCATGCTTGTGTGTTTGAATTTCTATGCCTCTTTTTTAACTCACCAACCCACTGTAATTCCTCTCCCTAGTCATACTCTACCTCCCTTACCTCATTATATGTTTCCCTTACACCTTAGTTTCCCACACTCAACCTAAGACTGACTTTACTCTCTCCTACTTGATAATGTTGGCCACCACTCTATCCTATACACTCCATTATTAATTTAATTCACTCCTCTTCTTCTACCTTTTCTCATTCTCTCCTTTTTCCCTTGTGAAAATTCTTAAGTGTTAGGCATTCTCCACTTTTCTTCCTTTTCTTTTCTACTAAGAGAATAGACAATTACCTCTTGTTGGTTCATCCTTTTTTTGAATTATTGTATCTTATTTATTTTCCTAATCTTAGCTTTATCTCTCCTTTTTTCTTCTTTTAATCAAGGAAAGATTAAGGTTTTGAGACAGGTTGAAGACTCTAGCTTCTTTTTCCATAAAATCTCTATTTTTAGAAAATGTGGAGTTATGGCATATTTATTCTTTTTCTTATTTTTTATATTAAATTTTGAAACATATTTTTCATAGTTTTATTCTTGATTCTCTTAGGAATTGAGTTCTTAGTATAAAATCATCAAGTTAGGAGTATTTTGAGCTTGAAGAATTACTTAGAGATACATCATTCTTATTTTAACATGAATAAAGTCTTTTATTGTTTGTTGTGGTTTTATGTTCTTGGTGTATCTCTATTTTGTGTATGAGTTAATTGTATTAATGTTAATTTTTTTATTGAAGTTTTAAGAATGTTTCGAGTTCCTTATTTTTATGCATGATTTTGGCAGTTTTGAGCATGGTTTAGTTAATTGCAATATTACCATGTACCTATGTGATTCTATGTCTGTAATGTGCCTTTTTATGTGTTTGATGACATATGAGAATTCTAGGATTAATATAGTAGAGTTTGGTGAAAATATGATAGGTGGATCATAGGTTTGGGTGTTATTTTGCCTAGACCAGTCGATCGATTTATTGGACCAATCAGCTGGTCGTGTGAATAGTCACTCAATTTGGGATTTTTGATCAGCTGATTTCTTTTTATGAATCAGTTAAATGGTTCCTATGAGTAGTTGTACGATTAGCCAAACCCATCGACCGGTTGTCTTATGACCATAGTAACTCGGACTCTACTTAGACCTACTAATTATTCTATTCAAATCCATTGACTGATTTCCTATGAAAAGTCAATCAATGGGACGAACCAATCAATTAGTTCGCTAGTTTTATTTTTTGTTAAGGTCTAGTATGACTAGAGTAGTTAGCTAGTCTTGGGGGCTGATTAATTGGCTCACTTGTGTTTTTCCATAGTTGCTTGTTATTTAATTTTCTTCCTTCGGGCCTTCCATGTTATGTTTCTATGTAATAACAACATTTTAATCATGATTCCAACCATTTTTATCTTGAACTTAATATGAATCAATATAAGGATATTATGAGCCTTGAGTGATTAATTTTTATGTCATCTCTAAATGCTCAATTGGTATCTTATATTCCTTGTGATGTATTTGGTGTTATCACTTGGAAAACACTCAATTTAGTTATTAATGGAATCAATTTTTTTATTGTAATATCACTTATTAATTAATAATTAATAGATTAAGATTTCGTTCAAGAATTTTTCTCTAACTCTTAAGGTAGCTAGTAGGGAGTTAGTGAGTGGGTCACCTTATGTTTTTATATTTTCGCTTAGTACGTATTTCCTTCTCTACTGGATTTGTAGGGGGTATGTATATATTTCTTAGGTATAGGATTATACTATGCCATGATGACATGGCATTAGTATCAGTACAGGTGGTTGAGTTATCTCAATATAATCCCTTAACACTGCTCATTGTCCATTACTTAGGTGGGTGTGGTATCTCAACTTGCTATCCCTTGTTGTAAAGGCATTCAAGGTGTGATGGATAAGGTATCCCGCTACAAGCCCTATTCATGTACTTTGACCATATGTGGTGGGTGTGGTATTGTAATACCCCATTTTTAAAAACCTTAATTATAAATTAATAATCATATGATTATTTATAACTATTATTTTAGGAGGTTTAATTTTAAAAGTGTTATTATTTTTCATATTATTTTAACAGTTTAAGTATAAATTTAATCATGTTAAAATTTTGTTAGAAATCAGATTATTTAATTTAATATTAGTTTATACCCATAAATCTTATCCTAAGTTGTTTTCTTAATAATATTTTAATCCGTAACCCAAAAATAATTTCCTTATTATTTTACTCTTTCTAACCCTTTTTAAACCTATCCTAATCTGGATAATTTTTCCCGAATTATTTTTCTATCCTGTACACTAATCTATCCAAACTAAACCTAAAAATAAAATAAAATCTACCTACATAATCCTGCCATTTTCACCCAACTAAACTTACCTGTTGCTTTCCCCAACTTTCTCCCCCAATCATTGTCCTATCTTCCTCAACTTCTTACTCATGCTCTGCATTTTTATATACATATACGCACGCTATACACATTCCCGCAACACTCTACCCAACCCCTTCCCCCTTTCTTCCTTTTCGACATCCATCTCCCCCAACCAAATAGCTCCCTTTGCCCCGTTGCATTTTTTTTATGCCTACAACCAAACTTAAACAAAATTTTTTTTGCATTATACATATACATACATGCACCAATATATCCCAGCTCCCCAACCTTCTCCATTTCCCTCCGTATCTTCTCGACACCCCAACCCCAACTCCCCTTCCCTATCCCGTTGTTTCCCATGCACACAGTGATGTGGTTTTATCAAAGTAGCTAGAAGGTTGGATCAAGGATTGTATTATAAACTATCACCCGTGAACTAATGCAAAAGAAACTAAGCAATTAGCTGGAGTATAGGTGAAGAAATTGATTAACAAAGGAGGAGATGCTCGACATATTTGAGTGGCCTTCAAATATGTCGAGTTTGAAGATTGATTGAGGAAGGTTTAATCCTATATTTCCCTTGCCCAATATCTTCCCAAAAGGGAGGATAGAATTTAGCTAATGTAGCTTAAATTTTGATAAAAAATTCTTATTCAAAGCTTGCTTACAAATGCTGCGCACAAGGGCTTATATAGGAGAGGAGATAGTCGGTGGTTAGCTAGCCTAAACTAGCCGAGTATTTCCCTTAATCCAAGGACATTTATCATGGTTGAATTAATCTCATATTAACCTTAATCTAAAGCATAATATCACTGGTTAAATGATACTAAGGATTAATATTACAAAGCTATACAATTGACTAAGATACATATATAAAATTATATCAAACCCTAACTTACATAAAATACACTTAGGGTTAGGGTTTACAACAAATACAAATAATTAATATCATCACTATATCTTCTTGTTGTAAAGTATCATCCCATGTATTCCATAGTCTTGCATGCTTTGAATACTTGTACACATTAAAGTGTATGAACATCTTCTTCTTGCAAATATGTAACATACCTACAAGAACAACTTGAATGTTTTTCAATATCAAGCATATAAGAATTATCAAGAATATTTAACATGACAGGCTCCAACATTAAGAAAGCTAACCCTTCCTTACTTTGAGGATTACTATGAACATGACAATCATTAGGTTCCTTGGATGCTCCCGCATCACATAGAACCCAACTCCCTCCCTTCTCCTATGCACCTTTCTCCTCGGCCCTTCATAACCACCACCAACCGAGCCCCTGCACCCATGCACTTCTACCAGCCTGCTCCTCCTCCTCCTCTACGTGTCCTTTGCCCTACCATTTTTGACCCTACACCCAATAGCTCTTATCGCATGTAGCCAGACTCCACCCTTATCCTGTGGCACCATGATATCCATCCACAATTGAACCACTACCTCTTCCCTTTCTCTCTTCTCTCAGCCTTGTTTGGTTCCAACCACCGTCACCCCTCCCTAAGCCAAACAACCCTCGTCCCCCTCTCTACCCCTATCGATCTGTCTAGTCAGCTAAGCCTCTCCATCGAGCCACCTACCTTGCTCGAGCAACCATGCAACCTAGATCACCTTCACTAAATAGTAACCAACACATCGTCAACCATCGAGTAACCAAGAGAGCCAGTGCCGGTCACAACCACCCCTACTGCCTCTACTAGTAGCCAACACCACTGTAGCCAAGAACCCCTTCTCTCCTCTTCTCCCTGCCTTACTCTTGCAACCCTCCCCCGGTTCGTGCACTGCTCACGCTACTCGCATGCAGCGTGGGTGAGTGTGTTTGATTTTAATAATATTTGGTACCCATATTAAATGTAAAGGTATTTTGGTAAGTTTCAAAAAATAAATATATTAGTATTATAATTATTATTTTACTTGATAGATATAAATTTGGTAATTGTAGTATTATTTTTTGGTACGAAATATTGATTAGTGGGATTTGATAACTTTAGTAGGATACCGCTATTTTTGTATTTTTATTGAAATTTAGGTAACCATTATACCCTACTAAAATTATAAATATTGCATGATAGCACATTAAGATTTTGGTGTATGAAGTATGCTAAATATTATTTGTTATGTTATAATTATGTGTTAATTATTATTATCATAAAAATGGGTAAAATGAGTATGTTATCTTATGTAAATTTTTTCGGGTACAAAAGTATAATTAAAATGATCCTAATGACAAAAAATAATAATTTATATGATAATTATGTATATAATAATAGGTTGAGCATGCTTAGATATAATTATGAAATAATTATTATGGATGTGTGTCCTAGGGGCAATTTAGTCATTTTGTGTATTATGATACTTATCCTGAAATTTATGTCTAATATGTATTAGCTGTTGTTAAGTATATGAGTATGTGTTTTGGATGGATTAAATGTGCGAAAAAGAATTTTATGTGCAAAATTATGTATAAGGGCAAATAAATTACGTAATAAATAATTTATTTATGGTGTTTTAGCCTTCTCATGACAAATAAATAAATTAAAATGGATTTTGTATTTATATATATATATAACTTAGAAATTTTGGTTTTAGGGGTATTTTGGTCTTTTTTAGTCTAAAGTGTCTAGATGTAAATAATTGAGCCTAATATGACCATATTATATTTTAATGTTGGCCTCGATGTTGACCTTGATTATGGTTTTCTTAGATGATTGGAAATAAGCAAAAACGGTTAACTAGGAAATTTGGATTTATCTATATCGTATGCAATTTTATGATCACCTTAATAAAATACTAATACTTACAGTGAAAGACTTCAAGATAGGGAATGGTGGCTCCTCAAGGGTCGCTATCCTAAGGACGTGGCTTAGCCCATGGTTAATATTGTAGATTTTTTCTAGTGTACCTTAGTGCCCTAGTCAGGCCCTACATCTTACTCTATTCTGTTCTACAGACTAATATGAGGTATGCATTCTTATAGATTAGGTCTTCTTATCGGTAGGGTGTTGTGTTACCTTCGTGTACCAGTGTGACCAGGGTACCTTTGCGTCCTTGGGTTGATAGTCGGTAGGATAGTGTGTTATTTTAGTGGACCGATATGAATGGAGTACCTTTGTGTCTTCAGGTTGATTGATCTCCCATCGAGAAAGTAAATAAATATGGAAATGATATGATTTTATTGAAATGATTATTATCTATTTATTAGATTATTTAGTAGTAGCCTTTGTGCCTACATGTGGTTTCGGTTGTAGCCTTCATGCCTATCTGTGGTTTCGGTTGTAGCCTTCATGCCTATCTGTGGTTTTGGTAGCAACCTTCGTGCCTACCTGTTGTTTCGGTAGTTTCCTTTGTGCCTACCTATGTTGGTATTATGTCTGTGAGCAAACTTGTGATGTCATAGATGTTATTATGCTATACGTGTAAGTATACCTGGGATGATAGGGATCTTAGTGTATTATTCCTGTGAACATACCAGTGATGTATATAATTGGTTGGGATTTATACTGAGACATGAATTATGATGTAAAGGTTAAAATTATGGTGTAGAGATGGGTTTTAATTATTGCTTGAGAGAGTATCTTTGGGATGTTCATCGGTAAGTTCAGTTGTTTCAGATGAATGAATATGAGTAGTATGTGACCTTGATCAAAATTGATTATCTAAATTATTATTGTATCTAAATCATTGTATGTATATGTATATGTCTTATACCATGATTAGTTGTATTCCTTAGATATGCTCCATACTATTTTATCGTATTAGTTTAGTATAAAGGGTTGCTCAATACCGTAGTACTGAAGGGTTCATTCTTGTGGGCCCCTACCTATTCAACGAGCAGTGGATTTTGCAGGTTAGTATCCGAGTTTAGTCAAATGATGGTAGTTCAGATTTGAGAGCGTAGGGTTATCCAGTGTCTCTTTTGCTATTTTATTTTTGATTGTATTGGTACCCTTATGTCTTCCTATAATTTCTCTCTTGAGTTTTGTAAATTGCTAATGTTGTTTTTAATTAGCACGATATTTATCTAACGTTCTATCTATTATGATTTTTGTAGTCATGTTATTAATTTAAGTGGACTAATAATTTTAGCCTTAGTACTTGGTATGAGAATGGTGGAGGAAACCAGGCTCGTACCAAATGTGGTGGTAACACCCTTCATTTTAATTATTTTAGCTTCTGGGCTTAACTCTGCGAATGAAATTTTTAGAAGTAAATTTTGGGGTGTTACAGGTATCCTCGAAGAAAATCTCCTTTGATGTATCTTGACCTAGTGTTGTGGGTGTGGTGTCCCATTATGTGTATACAATACTATGAATTGTTTTCATGGTGGAGAACTAGGTATGGTCGAATTGATTATCTTAATAATTGAAAATTATATGGTTACCAAAAGAATATTTATATTATGGTTTACATTATGTGGTTCTAATACACGATCCATATTATTATTCTTCCATGAATTCCATGCAAGCATGCCTTATTATATTGATATCATGAGTCTGAGTTTTATACTATGTTAATATGCTTATCAACATGCTACCATGTGACTTCAATGTGCAACATGAGCCCTTACCATGTTTTAGATAGTTTGTTTTACCAATACTTCATCGTACTAATGCTAAATTTGTATGGTCCCTATGATGATCCAATTTAGTATGCCGAAGATGATTTTTAGGATTAGGATTCTTAGCTAGAGTATGCTAAGGATGATACTGTGGGCTAATATCTAGCTTGCTTGACCATTGCTTGGGGTTTGAGAGTTACTTTCCCATTTAGTTAAGAGTTAGGCTAACTAGTTAGATGTATTTTTGCCTACTACGGTGGGATGCTTTTGGTTCTTTTTAGTTATTTCAACGCTTGGCTTTGATTCTTGTATTTCGATTTTATAAACTCTCACACTCCCTTCCATTTATTTATCATTATTCTCATCATGTTTATTATTAGTGTTGATTTACTTTTAGTAGGGCATGCAATCTTTCATGGTTGTTCCATTTTGCTTTGTATCAAACATGTGCTAGGTGATGATCACACCTCTCTATTGATTGATGTGGTGGAAACATTCCTTGCATTTTTTTAAAAAAAAAGTTCTTCTACATTATCTTTAAAATGAAAATTTTAGGTTCAAAATTTAGGGTGTTACAGAGGAAGTGGTTATGCTTTGGTGGTGGTGCTAGTTATTGGCAGCTAGAAAGGATGGTGAGGTAAGGAGATGAGTGGGTTGTTGTTGTGGTTGGATAGTTGTAAAGGAAACGAAAACTAGAGGTAGGGGAATGGAGAAGGACGAGGAGGAAGGGAGGTAGGCAAGGGTTGGGGTTTAACAAAAGGAGGGGAGTATGGGTGTGTGGGTATATACTAAAGGTTGGGGTAAAATGGTTGGATGCAAAGAAGAGGTGTTGAAGGTCGGTTGATTGGCTAGAATGGTAGGGGCTGTAGAGGAGTTGGTAATGGTAGGGTTGGTGGTGAAGGGTTTTTGGGGTAGAGAGTTACATGGGTTGTAAGGGGTGGCTAGCGTAGGTGAGGGAGTTGGCATGTAGGGCTATTGTACAAGGATGGTGGAAAGTTGTATGGTCAGGAAAGGAAGGGAGGAAGGTGACAGGGTGCAATGAATGGAGAAAGTAGAAAAGGAAAAGAAGAGGGAAGTCGGTCGAGGGAGGAAGAAGTGGGGTAGGTTGACAGGCCAGGGAAGAGAAGAGAGAAAAATAAAGCAAGTGGGTTGGGGCATAGGTGACACATTCCTACCTGCAAGTGCATGGGGTCAGAGTAATAGTCAAGGTCAATCCCATAAGGATTGGTGAATGACCACTAGGACAATGATAGAAATTAACTATTTTTAGACTACGAGATGATATGAAATAATAAATTGTAAGCTAAAATAACTAAATAAGCTAAAAAGAAAGGAAAATAGCACTCAAGTGACTCAAATAAATAGAAGAGCTAAGGTTCCGGTTCATCGCCCCCGATTCTCACATGTAATCGAAGATCACATCACAAAATAATTCAACAATCATAATCAATCATGCCAATAAGGATAGAAAGTGTTGTGCTTTCTCAAGCCATAACCACCCTATTACATATCTATGGCCCTAACTATCTCTAGCTTAGAGTCTAATAGAATGGAATGCATTAAAGTCTATAAAGTTTCCTCCTTTATTGTTGTAGAGATCAAATCGATTGTATCTCGACCTACAATTTAATCTCCCGTGTTGCTATTGGGTCTAATACTGGATTATCTCTCGATCTCACCGGTATTTCCCACACTAAAAATCAGAACCCGGCCGTGGTTCAAAAATCTGTCAATCAATCAATAACACAGCACATACATTATGAATTGAATAAAAAAGGATGCAATAATTCAACACATTAGGATCAGGGAAAATTCCCCTTCACCTTAGCACAAGATCTAGCACATTAAATTCATAGCAAGAATATTAAAAACAACAAGAGATTCCATAGATAGAGAAAAGATCATTAGATAATACCCATGATGTTCACAAATTCTTGCAAAAATTTAACTTCTTGAACTTCGGTCTCTAATTTACAAGAGAGATCTTGATGAATTGGGGAAGAGGATAGAAAAGAGAGAAAAGACAGGGAGTGGAGGCTGCCTCGAGATATTAGAATGAGGGTTTTTATATTACCGCCTCGTGGATCGCTAGGGTATTGGTAAAGATGGGCTTCCCGTGTCAGCTTTGACAATGATGCGTATTTTGACCATAACGTTTTCATCATAACTCCGATTAAGCTGATTTTGGATGCATTGGAAAGATATTAAAAAGATATACAACTTTAATGTTGAAAGATTCTCCAAATTCAGACCTTTTACTAGTCTAAATTTCACTTCTTTCATGCCCATATACTTTAAATATGCATTCTTACTTTTATTTTATTCCATAATTTACATTTTAGCTCTAAATCTCTTTCCACTTTAACTTTTGCTCCTCTTTGCTCCTTTTTTCTCCCTTTAAGATTATTCTTTTTTTCATCCTTCATGATTTTTTTGTTGCTTGAGATCCTGCAAATTTTCACAACACAAAGGTAGTAATAAAAACAAAAAGGGAGAATTCCGACTGAAATTAAAGGTAAAAACTCTTATAAACCTTAGGAATAAGATGTAAAAGTCACACTTATCAATAGGCTAGGGAGGAGAAAAAAAAGGGAAAATAAGGAAAAACAAAAAGTAAAATAAAATTAGGGTTAGAGTTAGAATTAGGTTTGGATTTAGGATTAGAATATTATTAATTTATCTAGATTTAGGATATTTTATTAGAAAAATAAACTAGGTAAAATTATCATTTTATGGTAGATTTAAATAGAAAGGAAGAAAATAATTTGAATAAATCTTATTTAAAAATTTATATGGATTTGTGGGTCAAATGTTAATAAAAATAATTAAGTTAATATTTAAGGGTTAGATTAAAATATAAACTAATCTAGATTAAAATTAGATTATAATTTAGGATATTACATTATTACCCCCTTATAAAGGAAATTGTCCCTTGAAGTCTACACCACACTACACATATCAAGCATATAAGGCCCAATTATCACATGATGGTGACTACCCTTATAGAACAAATCCTAACATAACTACCATAAGAATAATCCAACATGTAACACATTATAGTTAACAACTTGAGTAGTCAACTAAGAAGGTTAAAATAGAGGCATGAGGGTTTTTGACATCCCTAACTTGAGCATCTATCTCTGATCGACTAATAAGATGAATTTTCCCAAAATTTGGATCTCTCTAGGCACTCTCAGTGCTATATCCCTAACCAATACCACTTCTTTGTGGTGGTAAGTGATAGCTCGAAGCCTTGCCCTTATTGTCTATATTCTTGGAGTTGTTGGTTGGCCATGGGGTCATCTTTACTAGATTTAATTGGTAGGTGACTAGGCCTAATAGCTACACCTGCATCCTTTGAACTCCATCATAGGGTGCCTGGAAGCACTCAAAAGTCCTATAACCATATTTACCACAATTGTAGCACTATAATAGATGATCCTTATAAGTTCTCCCTAGTTGGTCTCGTTCACAACATTTATAGTGGTAGTCCCTAGTTTGGCCTTAGCCTCCTCTACCATAGAATCTACTCTAACTACCTTGGTGTTAACCACTTTGACCTTCTATCCGAGGCTAAATCCTTCTATCACCATCTAGAACCTCCAACTTCCTCTTTCTTCCCAAGGTCTCACAAACCTTGATTTTAACATCCTTTGCAAACTTAGCTACCTTCTCAAACATGTCAAAGAGGGTGGGGAAAGAAGAAATCGAGAGCAACTCCTAGTTGTGAGTGTTTGATCCCATCTCGAATTGGGTCATCTTCATCTCATCATTTTCCTCTATATAAGATGCAAAAGGAATTAACTTAGAAAACTCTAGGTAGTACTACTGAAATATGGAGGAACCTTAGTGAAGTGCCATGAATCTATCATACAACCCCATTTTAATACTAATAGACCAAAAATGAGCTCTCATCATCTATAGCATGTGCTCACAAGTCTCAATAGCTGCACCCAAAAATTGTTGATTATGCCACCACTCATCAATATGACCCTTCAAGAAGTATACAACTACTTTTACCCTCTTCTCGAGTAGGCACTCTAAAACTTCAAATATTTTTCTCAAACTCTCAAATCTAATATTCCTTAGAATATATATCCTGATTACCCATGAACATTAGTGATGAGAGTCACCGTATCCTTTCCAACCAATCCTCTCAAGGAGTTAATGTGGGAATGTGTGTAGGTTTTTGGAATTGTGGTGGAGTTGGTGGTTGATGTAAGTCCCTCTCAACCATGGTGATAAGAAGCTCCTCCATATGTGCCAAAATCACATTTTGAGTCATCGTGCCCTAGGATGGGGATGAAAGGGTTCAACAAACATTTCAAGACAACCACATAGAAAATACAACATAATAAGGCCACCTAGACAAGTACAAAACAACTACCTACATCAAGGCCAACATGTAACAAATACTAATGCTACGACCAAACCCAAACCCAATCCACAATTCCTGACAAGATTAATATGGGTTTCCAAA
Source organism: Tamarix austromongolica (assembly GCA_039764185.1). Taxonomy (NCBI): domain Eukaryota; kingdom Viridiplantae; phylum Streptophyta; class Magnoliopsida; order Caryophyllales; family Tamaricaceae; genus Tamarix; species Tamarix austromongolica. The sequence goes on along the minus strand of CM077808.1, from coordinate 14,843,664 downwards.
ACATTTAATAATAGAAATTTTCAAAAATAACAAGGAGGATTTCAAAACCAAAAGTTCTTTAAACAACTTGTACCACCCCCAAATTTACTACTTAAAATTTTTGCTCTGCAGAAGTGTTAGTTACAAAAATAGGAGGTGTTTTTGCCACACCCATCAAAAGTCTAGCATCCTCTACTATTAGTATACTTAGTGCAAAGGCTAAATGTTACTTCATTTAAATTAAAAATTGCCATAAAAACAAAAATATAGATTTCAATAAAAAATAGCATTGTCCTCATAGCCCAAATCATCAAGTAAATAGTTACAATATAATGAAGAAAAGAAATAGAGAATGGGACATAGAGTATAAGGAAAATGAATATTAAAAGATGTTGGGCAGACCCCAGATAGTCTTAACTCTCAACTTATACAGAAACCCATCGAGTTGAACCCTCAAAGTACTCTTGCAAGGTAAAGACTTCCCATTGAATAGGTAGATGACCATAAAATGGAACACATTAGTACTATGATAGCGAGTAATACATTATATAAAACTAATATGAAAAGCCCATAAGTAATTTATAAGAGGCATCAGAACAAAATATAGTATAAATGTTGAAATATACATGCAATGTACATAATACAATAGCCATATCAGATAAACACTAATCACCAAAATCAAATACCTCTCATACTCATTCATTTAGAACATCATAAAACTTACCGACAAAGCATACCAAAGATGCTCTCCAAACTAGTGATTAGAACCAACCTTAACAAAATAACCATAACCTTCAAAATATATCTTATATCTCAATATGAAAATCAATAATATCCAACTCATCATTGTAATACCCCAAAATTTACAAATTAAAATTTTCATTTAATGAAAAGGTTTAGCCAAAGCAAAATAACAAAATGTAAATTATGGGCATATTACCTCCACACTTAGTACCAGACTGCTTCACTTCTATCGTTCTAGTACTAAGTAATAAGGTTAATTGGGATGGACATCAAACACGAGTTAATAATTAAAATGAGCATTAATAAAGAAATGAGTTGTTAACCATACAGAAAATTAGAATGCCGTAACCAAAAGAGGTACAATCCAAAAGTAAGGTTTTAAAGTTCCAAACGACAGAAAACATCACACAATAGAATAAAAATAAATATTATGATATAGGAAAGACAAAACGGAAGATAGAATCCAGCTATGTCACTCTTGACCCTCAAGCAAGGTCCAGGCTCAACTCTTAGTCCCGCTCGATGCCTCGTAAGTGTTGTAGGCATAGAAGATAGAATCACCAACCTACAACAAGTTAGAAGGGCCATCTGCTTGTAGGAATGAGCAGCACCCATGAAATGGGTGGTCAGTACGCTACGTACTGAGTAAGGTAACCATGCACTAAGGCTACCATATAAGAGCACATAATACAATCGCGATAATATTATAGCATACAATCTCTCGGGTAAATAAAGGCCAAACTACGGTCTGGATAAACTGATTATTTAATCTCTAAATAGTACTCATTTTACACCATAATTTATATCGATTCATGCGATTACGGGAACCCCACTATTATAGCCGGTGGATCGGTCACTTACAGGGCAAGACGCACCTGACCACTATTATATGCTAGTGGATCGATCTCTAGGGCAAAACGCTCCTGGCCACTATTATGCTGGTGGATCGGTCTAGCCCCAAATTTCATGGTGTTCCACTATAGATACTTAATGTCTTTTACGTGTCTTATCAAATTTAGGGTTTGGTTTATTGAGCTTGAGATCCCCCACTATTATAGCCGTTATATCGGTCACTTATAGGGTAGAACGCACTTAACTACTATTATATGCTGGTGGATTGGTCTCCGGGGTACCTTGGCACCTGGCCACTATTATGCCAGTGGATTGGTTTGGACCCGGATCAATAATATTCCACTTTACATGATTAGTGTTTTACCGTATCTTATTCGACAAATTTCACCCTAGACATGTATGGCTAAATTTAGCTACACTCATCCTCCCAAGAGGGCCTGTCCCATATCTTAACACTTTTGCACCTCCTAATGTGTCCTGACATCCTTCCCTTAGTCCATTTACTCACACAAGGAGCCCAACTCCTAAGTGTGTGGGTCAAGGCCCACTACCTTATACCCCAAAGTGCAATCACTGCCTTACCCAAAGGTTTTCTCTAGAAAACTCTAATTTGGGCCTATGTGGCCCATCCTTCTCTGTCTCACACAACCCAAACTATTTTACCCCCTCACACGTCACGACCCTTAGATTCATCCCTCACTTCATAGTTCACTCATCCTTATTCATCATCATCATCATCATCATCATTATTATTATTATTATTATTATTATTATTATTATTATTATTATTATTATTATTATTATTATTATTTTCTTTTCTTTTTCCACCTACTCAAATTAGGGTTTCCTTCCAAACCCTTTCCCAGTCTCCTATGCACCCTTATATTGTCTCATGTACTATTTTTCACCCGAAGCCTCTAGTCACCCAAACAACACTTCCATTACCTTCTCCATGCCCCAAGGAAAATTTCTATATGTAATGTTTGCTCTTATGCGGACTCTAACCATCCTATGCAAAACCCTCAATATTTATCTTATAAACCCTGAAATTTCCATGCAAGCCCTAGTTCCTCCCATAAAACCCCTAGATTTTCTAGCTCTTTCATTTTATTCAAGTCCCCCCTTTCTTCACAACTCATGGATTATGGATTAGTTAGGTCATTCTTACTTATGTTAGCCAACTTACTTCCCCTTGGTTATCTTATTTTCCTATTTTTCCTTTTCATGCCCCCATCCCACATCACCATATTAAGTACACTGGCATGCATGTCCTAAAGGGTTAAATACCATATATCTTACCCCTATTATAGCCTACTATTAGTGCTAATAATGATAATTGTAGTTTTATAATGAAAATTAGGGTTATTACTCTCAAAATAATTAATCATTCCACTAGTAACCAAAATAAATCTTAGTGATATTCAAAGTATTAAAAGTAATAGTTTCAATATTACTAACAATAATATTATTGTTAGTTTTAGTAATAATACTAATATCAGCCTAAAATCTACTAATAATAATAATAGTGATGGAAATTATATAAAAGTAATGACCATAATGATACTTATATTAATAATGCTACTAGTAGTAGTAGTAGTAGTAATAACAAAAAAAACAATAACAACAACAACAACAACAACAACAACAATAATAATAATAGTTTCAATCTTGAGAATAATTCTAATAAGGTTCTAGAAATTATAATAGTAGTAGCCTTAGTGATAGTATGGTCAAGTGTAATATAATAATAATAATGCTAGAAATGATGATGATGATAATAATAATAATAATAATAGTAATGATGATGATGATGATCATAATAATAATAATTGAAAACGGTAATGGTACTATAAGGGTCCCAACATTTATACTAATAATAAAGGTGATAATGGTTAAAGTTAGTATAAATAATATTAGTAAGAAAATAATAATAATAATAATAATAATAATAATAATAGTAATAATAGTAGTAGTAATAATAATAATAATAATAATAATAATAATAATAATAAGGATAATAATAGTAATAATAATACTAAAGTTGTAGCCTCTTAAATAATAATACCATTAGTTAGAAATATTTCTGAAATAAGAGTAATAACATAACAACAACAACATTAATAATAATAATTAATAATAATATTAAGATTAATACAAAAAATTATTAACCCTTATATAAAAAGGTTTAAGGGTTGGGGAAATTAAAGTGCCACCTATGCTTGGTGGCGGAGGCGGCGGTGGCGGTGGAGGAGGAAGAGAGGTGGAGAGATGGGGTTATATGCTAGAAGATAGGGAATGAGGGGGTGTTTGAGGTGGTGGAAGGTGTCTCAGGTGGATAGGGGTGGAATGGAGGCGGTGGTGTAGCCGGAAGTGGCGCCGCACTACAGCCGAGGCAATGGTAGAAGGTGGTGGAAGGTGGAGGAGGGAGGAGGAGAGGGAGGTCGGGAAAAATAGAGGTATGGGGAGGTAGAGTAAGGTCCCCTGGTTGTTTTAAGGGGTAAATGTGGTGTTATTGGCGGCGAAATCGGTGGCATAAGAGGCGGAGGAGGGTCAAAGTGGGTTGTTTAGGAGGGGGACTTTCCACAGTCGGGGTGGCTCGTGCAGGGCAAGGTAAGAGGAGGAGGGAGGCTCATTTCTGTAGAGGGTGGTCTAAGAGAAAAGAAGAAAGCAAGGAGAAAAATGATGCTGGAGCGACTAGGAAAATAAATAAGGGGCGATGCGATTTTGGGCTGCGAAGGAGGAAGGGGAAAAATTGGGCCGAAGGCGGGATGGCCCAGGTTGGGGGAAAGGAGAAAAAGAAATGAAGAAGGAAGAGAAGAAAAAGGAAAGAAAAGGAAGAAGAGAGGGAAAAAAATGAAAAAAATGAAAAAGGATAAAGAAAGGAAAAAGGTGGGTTGGGGTTAATTAACATATTTTGAGTATTTTGGGATATTAAAAAATATTAATATTAAAACAATAATTAAATTCTCTTTTTTGGTTAATTTAGGGTTTTGAAATATTTTTCCTAAATTCCATTTTAATTAGCAAAATACTCAAACTTTCCTATTTAAATTATTTATTAATTTCTCCTAGATTTCCCTTAATTAATTCCCTCTCATTTTAATAAAATAATTTATTTAATTAATTTTCCTAATAAATCCTTATTTTTCCATAATTTCCTAAATTTTTGTTTTGGGATATTTCATCACTACCCCCTTAAAAAAAGACTTTGTCCCCGAAGTCACTTGAAATTTCCTAGGGTTATGGCCAAAGTATCCTAATCGGATAGGGACACCACTCTTACATCAATAATCATCTCAACTACCCCCTTAAAGAAAAAGTTACTAAAAATGGTCTTACCAGAAGCAAAGAGTTCTAAGTATGCTTCACGCATGTCTTCAATTTCCCAGGTAGCTTCTTCGATTCCATACCGACTCCATAGGATCTTGACAAGGGGAACTGCACTTGAGAGGGTCTTTCACAGATTGGTATTGACGATCCGCACTAGTCTCTCTTCATAAGTTAATGAGTCCTCCAATTGTATCTCATCTGGTCAGATTACGTGGGAAGGATCAACAACGTACTTTGGCTAATGTGAAACATGGAATATATTATGAACTCGAGCTAAATCTAGAGGAAGAGCCAAACGATAAGCAACCTATCCTATATGCTCCAGGATTTCAAAGGGGTCGATGTACCTCGGGCTTAGCTTACCCTTTCTACCAAACCTCTAAATACCCTTTGTGGGGGAGACCCTCAACAATACCTTTTTTCCACGCTCCAAGTCACTATTATGGAGCCTCCGGTCAGCGTAACTCTTCTGCTTGCTTTGGGCTTCTCTCATCCGGTCCTGAATATGTCGGACCTACCTAGTTATTTCTTTGATCATCTCGGGCCCCAATACCACCCTCTCACTAATATCATTCCAGCATAAGGGAGTTCAATAGTTTTGCCCGTACAAAGCTTCAAAGGGAGCCATTGAAATACTGGCATGGTAGCTATTATTGTACGAGAACTCGATCAAATGTAGGTGCTCCTCCCAAAATCCCTAGAATTCCAGTGCACAGGCTCTCAACATATCCTCTAGGGTCTATATGGTCTGCTCTGCCTGCCCATCTGTGGTGGGGTGAAAATTTGTGCTCATCATCAACTTTGTTCCCAAGGCCTCCTACAGATTTCCCTAAAAGTGAGAGAGGAACCTCAAATCTCTATCTGATATGATGTCCCTTGGAATGCCATGATGACTGACCACATACTTCATATAAGCGCCTGCTAGCTGATCTATACTCCAAATGGACATCATCAAAATAAACATGGCTGACTTAGTCAATCTATGCACAATAACCCAAATGATGTCACAACTGCTCTGAGTTCTTGGTAAACCGCTGACGAAATCCATGGAGATCAAGTCCCATTTCCACCTTGGCACTTCCAAGTGCTGAAGTAGTACTGCTGGTCTTTAGTGCTCAATCTTGACCTTTTGACATACTAGACACTAGGACACAAGCTCTGCCACTTCCCGCTTCATGTGGGGTCATCAGTATATCCTTTTGAGGTCTTTATATACCTTAGACCCTCCTGGGTGGACTGAGTAAGGAGTCTTATGTACTTCTTCCATAATGCAGCATTTTAATTCTAGACAAATCTACGGTACACACCAACGACCCTTGAACCGAAAGGCTGCCATCCTCGTGAATTTTGAACCCTTATGCTAAGCCTTCCTGCATCTTCCGCTGGATCCTCTCAAGCTTGACATCTCCGATCTGACTAGCTCAAATCTCCTCAAGTTTGGTGGGAGTGAGTGTTAGGGCACTCATGCGGGCCATAAGGTCCCTTTGCTGAATCATCTCAATCTCTAAGCCCAACAACTCCCTTATCATTCGGTGTGCGACTACATGACATCGTATAGAATGTGAGGTCTTCCTACTCAAGGCGTCTGCAACTACGTTGGCCTTATCCTCGTGGTAGGTCAACTCTATGTCGTAGTCCTTGATAAGCTCCAACCACCTTCTCTACCTCATGTTGAGTTCCTTTTGAGAGAAGATGCACTTGAGGCTCTTGTGGTCTGTAAAGAATCTGCATTTTGCTCCATACAGGTAGTGCATCCAAATCTTCAGAGCAAATACCACAAGAGCCAACTCCAGGTCATGGGTAGGATAATTCTATTCATGTTGCTTCAACTGTAGGGAGGCATATGCAACCACTCTACCCTTCTATATCAACACACATCCCTGTCCGTGCTTGGATGCATCACTGTAAACCTCAAACCCATCAATACCCTCTGGTAGGGTCAACACTGGTGCAGTTGTTGACTGTCTTTTTAGCTCCTAGAATATTTATTCGCAAGCCTCATCCCACTGGAACTTTGTACTCTTCTTCAGGAGGTTGGTTAATGGTCAGGAAATCCGAGAGAAATTCCGTACGAAACTTCTATAATACCCAGCCAATCACAGGAAACTCCGAACCTCTGCTATACTCGTAGGAGGCTTCCACTCTGTGATGGCTATGATCTTGGCTCGGTCCATAGCCACTACCTTTGCTGATACAATGTGTCCCAGGAAAGCCACCACTTGAAGCCAGATGCCACACTTTGACAAATTTGCATACAAGCAATGCTCTCTCAGTAGATTTAGAACAGTGCGGAGGTGCTGCTCGTGCTCCTCCTTCCCTCAGGAATACACCAGGATCTCATCAATGAATATGACAACAAATTGATCTAGGAATGGCCTTAATATCCTTGTCATCAGATCCATGAAAACTATAGGTGCATTCGTGAGCCCAAATGGCATCACTATAAACTTGTAGTGTCCATATTGGGTCTAGAAGGTGGTCTTCATAATATCTACATTAGCGATCCTCAACTGATGGTACCCCAACCTCAAATAGATCTTAGAGAACACAGTGGCACCCTTCAACTGGTCAAAAAGGTCATCTATCCTCGAGAGTGGGTACCGGTTCTTCACTGTTAGTTGGTTCAATCCTCAGTAGTTGATGCAATGGCGGAGACTACCATCCTTCTTCTTTATGAACAAGATCGGTGATCCCTAAGGGGACACACTCGATTGAATGTATCCATGCTCAATACCTCTTCCAGCTGGGCCTTTAACTCCTTCAACTCAACCAGCATCATCCAGTAGGGTGCTTTCGTGACGGGATCAGCTCCTGGCACCAACTCGATCTTAAAATCAATTTCTTGAAATGGGGAATACCTGGTATCTTATTTGGAAACACATTTGGGAACTCCTTGACTACCAAGATGTTATTTCGATAAACCAGGTCCTTGTTTAGCTCTTTTACATTACATAAGTATAGGGGTACCCCTTCTGGAGCAAGGAGTACATAGTCACTACCGATACCACCTTGGTAGCGGGATTAAGCTGGGTCCTCCTATACGAAACCCTAGTTCCCTTTGGGCCCCATAATATCACGTGCTCTTGAGCTTAGTCAATGACTGTCTTATATCTCCCCAGCATATCCATACTTACAATCATGTTAAAATCCTTTAATTCCGTCCTGACCAGGTCCACTAAGATATTTACCCCGATTATGACTAAGGCTACATTAGAAAACAATTGACTACACTCCACTTTATCACTGGAGGGAAGCATCACAGATAGTTCTATTTTATCAATAGGTGGTAGTCTAGCCTTAGAAATAAAAGTAGATGAAATAAAGGACAAGGTGGCTCCCGAATCAAACAGAACATACACCGGTAGAGAGCGGATGGTGAACATACCATTGATGACGTCTAGCTGGCAGTTAGCCCCCACCTGACTAATCACATGCAGGCACTCGCTTGACTGGCTTCCCTTTTAGGAAAAAGGTCTGGGTCTCCAAGGCCTTCCCTGGACCTCTCTGGCTATGGAATGGGCTAGGGTGGGTGCTCGCTGGTAGTGCCCTCCTGACCTTGGCTGGGCCCTACTCCCAGAACTCTGGCCCTCAAGTTTCCTCTTCCTGAGGATGGTGGCTTGCTCTTGGACTAGGGTGGAGGCGAGGTAGGCGCTCTCATATAGTGTAGCGAGATCAATAAACGGTACTACACCCATCATCCTATGGATTTCGAAGTTCAACCCCTACTCAAACTAAAACACCATTGTGGAATCGTTGGCCTAGATCCTGGGGGAAAACATAGTAGCATTGTGAAGCGGGCAGAATACTGTTGTACTGTCATCAACCCTTGGGAGAGATACATAAACTCTTGGAGCTTGACCCTCTTCAGGCTCTCACGGTAGCATCGGGAATAAAGAGCAGTCTTGAATGCCTCCCAATTCATAGGGGACCAACCCGGGAACTGTGCTCTACCCACCAAGCGTCTGCCATGCCTCTCAAAAAAATGTCAACTATGCTAGGATGCCGAGTCAGGTGCAGTTCACTAACTCAAAAGTGTGATCCATATCTCAGATCCATCCTTTGAGGATCACGGGGTTCACCTCGCCTGAGTATGTTGGAGGGTGGTGCCCGGTAACCCTCCAAAGCCAATCTTCACTGGTTCCCTCTGAGCGGTGGGGGTGTGAGGTCGACACCAAGGGCTGACGCTAAGCGAATTCCATGAAAGCCTCAATGGCCTCCTCCAAATGCCCTATTTGACCGTTCATCGCCATTAGGAGTTGCAATAGAAAAGATGAGGTTAAGTGAACCCACTGGTTTGTAGTAATCATATCATACTATTCCCCCTTTTTGGGAAAACCCCTAATCTACCCTTATGTTCCTCACCGTGGCCCGGATTCAAAATCATTAAAAACATAAGGGTTTCATTAAGGTATGTAAATACATCAAATCAGGTAAAACTTTCAAAATTAAATTTTGTTTTGAAAAGAAACAGGCATGGTTTAGAGGACCAATGCTCTAATACCAACTTGTAATACCTCAAAATTTACAACTGAAAAATTTCATTTAATGAAAAGGTTTAGCTAAAGCGAAATAACAAAATGTAAATTATGGGGATATTACCGCCACACTTAGTACCAAACTTGTTAACTTCTACCGTTCTAGTTCTAAGTGCTAAGGCTGATTGAGATGGACATCAAACACGAGTCAAAAATTAAAACGGGCATTCAAAAAGAAATGAGTTGTTAACCATACAGAAAATGAGAGTGCGAAATCAAAGAGGATAAATAATAAAACGTTAATAATACTTATTCTAATTAGGGCCTAAGATTTTCCAGAATAAATAATAAAACGTTAATAATACTTATTCTAATACTTATAATAATAATAATAATAATAATAATAATAATAATAATAATAATAATAATAATAATAATAATAATAATAATAATGATGATAATAATCCTATAATAATTCAATTAATAACTTAAAATTCGAAACTAACAATAAAATTATTTTATTACCACTCTCCACCCTGCAAGTACAATTCAACATAAATTTTACATCAAATAATAATAAAACATATTAAGAATATAAATATTAAGAATAATAATAATGGTATTTATATGCAAATAATTAAAATAAATTAAATCAAGGCTTATAATAATATGGAAAATGGTTGAGAGGGTCTAGGGTTTAACCTTAAGCTGGTGGGGATAGGTGGCACCGGCAGTGGTGCACGGCGGCGGCGGCGGTGGCCGGAAAAATAGAAGAAAAAAGGGAAAGATGGATTTTGGAAAAAAGATAGGGAGAATTGAGGTGATATAAGAGGTGTTTATTGTTGCCCAGGAGGAGAGGGACAAAATGATGGTGGTGGTGCAGCCAAAGGTGGCGGCGCACCCCGGCGGAAGGCGGTTTAAGGCTTCGGGGTCAAAATTCCGGCGAAACGAGCATCCAACTTTGCATGATTATTGAGGCTCGTACAAGAAGAATCAAAGGTTGAAAATAGTTTACTTAATTAGAGGAAATTTCAGGGAAGAATTTGGCATGAGGAGGTGGCGTTGAAGTTGGCTAACGGAGGTGGAAATGGCGTCTGAAGTTTAGGTGGCCGGCAACTCGGGCTTAGGGTCTCGAGGAAGAAAAAACTCCAAATATTCCTACAATCCAGCTATTTATAGATTTTATATGGTATAATAGGGTTTTGGGGGTTGGAAGGAAGCTATGGGGTGCGAGAATTTTGGCCACCGGCGGCAGAAAACGGTCGGCCAACGTTTGGCTTGCTTCGAATTTTTGCGGGGCTGGGGAGAAGAAACGGGTGAGAGATAACGTCAAATAATTATTCCAATTAATTCCTGGAGTTAAGGGGAACACAATGAGGCAAGAAACGGTCGGTATTAATCACCGTAGCCGGAGACACCATTGATGGGGTCGAAGGTGCAGCAGCGTCGACGGAGGAGAAGGGAGGAAGAAGGAAGGAGGAAGGGAGGCGGTCCGGTCGGCCAGGAAAGAAAAGAAAAAGGGAAGAATCGAGCGGTTCGGGCGCAAGTCGAAGGTGTTTAAATGGAACGACAAGTTTAAGTGGAAAATAAGGCAAAACGCGGCGTGGCACGGGGCGGATGGAGGACGTCGCGCGGGCGCGGCTGAGCCGAGGGAAAGGAAGGAGGGGAAAAAGATTGGGTCGCGGGAGAGGGCAGCCCAAACGGGGAAAAAGAAGAGGAAAAAGAAAAAGAAAGAAAAAGAAAAGGAAAAAGGAAGAAAGAAAAAAAAAGAAAAAGGGAAAAAGGAAAGGAGAAAAATAATTAGATTAGGGCCAATTAAATTAATCTGAATATTTAGGATATTTAAAAAATAATAATATTTAAATAAAATAATATTTAAATCCCTTTTTAGGCTAAATTAGGATATTTAAAATATTTTTCATAAATTCCATTTTAATTATCAAAACACCCTAAATTCCTCCAATTAAATTATTTATAAAATTATTATTAAATTAAAACTATTTTCTCATTCTTATTTTAAATAAAATAATTTATTTAATTAATTCCCAAATTAAAATCTTTAATTAGCTAAAATACCCCAAATTCCTCCTAATTAAAATACTTATAAATTTATTCTTGATTTGCCATAATTAATTTTCTTTTATTTTAATTAAAATAATTTATTTAATTAATCTATATGATAAAACCTCATTTAAATATAATATTTAGAATTAGGAATTTTCGGGGCATTTCAGGTAGCCAAAAGAGGTACAATCCAAAATTAAGGTTTTAAAGTTCCAAACAACGGAAAACTTCACACAACAGAACAAAACTAAATATAATGATACAGGAAAGATAAAACAAAAGATAGAATCCATCCATGTCACTCTCGACCCCAAGCAAGGTCTAGGCTCAACTCTCAGTCCCGCTCGATGCCTCATAAGTGTTGTAAGCATCGAAGTTAGAATCACCAACCTACAGCAAGTCAGAAGGGCCTTATACTCGTAGGAATGAGCAGTACCCATGAAATGGGTGGTGAGTACGCTACGTATTGAGTAAGGTAATTGTGCACTAATGCCAACACATAAGAGCACATAATGCAATCACGATAATATGATAGGATACAATCTCTCAAGTAAATAAAGTCCAAACTATGGTTCAGATAAACTGATTATTTAATCTTTGAATAGTACTCATTTCGCACCATACTTTATATCGATCCATGCATGTACGAGAACCTCACTATTATAGCCAGTGGATCGGTCACTTATAGGGAAAGACACACCTGACCACTATTATATGCCGGTGGATCGATCTCCAGGGCAAAACACTCCTGGCCACTATTATGCCGGTGGATCGGTCTAGCCTCAACTCTCATAGTGTTCCACTGTAAGTACTTAGTGTCTTTTACATGTCTTATCAAATTTAGGATTTGGTTTATTGAGCTCATGATCCCCCACTATTATAACTGGTGGATCGGTCACTTATAGGGAAGAACGCACCTAACCACTATTATATGCCGGTGGATCGGTCTCTAGGGAACCCTGGCACCTAGCCACTATTATGCTAAAGGATCGGCTAAGCCCAGCTTAATAATCTTTCACTTTACATGATTAGTGTTTTACCGTACCTTATTCGATAGATTTAGCCCTAAACATGTTTGGCTAACTCTAGCTACACTCATTCTTCCAAGAGGGCCCGCCCCATATGTTGAGACTTTTGCACCTCCTAGCTTGTCTTGACATCCTTCCCTTAGTCGACTTACTCACACCAGGAGCCAAAATCCTAAGTGTGTAGGCTAAGGCCCACTATCTTATACCCCAAAGTCCACTCATTGCCTTACCCTAATGTTTTCTCTAGAAATCCAAATTTGGGCCTATGTGGCCCATCCTCTCCTGTCTCACTCAACCCAAACTATTTTAACACCCCACACGCCACGACCCTTAGATTCAGCCCTCACTTCTTACCTCACTCATCCTCATTCATTATTTATTATTATTATTATTATTATTATTTTCTTTTTCTTTTTCTACTTTATCAAATTAGGGTTTCCTCCCGAAACCTAGCCCGATCTCTTATGCACCTTTATACTGTCACACGTACTATTTTTTACCTGAAGCCTCTGGTCACCCAAACAATACTTATATTACCTTCTTCACAGCCCAAGGCAACTTTCCATACGTAAAGTTTGCTCGCATGCGAAGTCTAACCATCCCATCCAAAACCCTCGATATTTATCACGCAAACCCTAAAATTCCCATGCAAATCCTAGTTCCTCACATGCAACCCCTAGATTCTCTCACTCTTTCATTTTATTTAAGTCCCCCCTTTATTCACCACTCATGGATCATGGATTATTTGGTCATTCTTAACTACGTTAGCTTATTTTCTTCCCCTTAGTTATCTTGTTTTCCCATTTTTCTTTTTCATGCCCCAATCCCATATCACCATAATATATACCCTAGCATGCATGTCCTAAAGGGCCACATCACATCACGCCACAACTTGCAGCATATCCATATTAGCACATACCAGGAGAAAGCACATGAACATGCCTCCGTGCCAAGGTGCGCTACACATAAAATAATTAAGATAGTAGCACAAGGTATATGATATATAATTATGCAGGACATCCAAGGCATGTAAGACGCATAACACACATGCAGCTTTAGCTACACCCTTACCTAAAATGATGCGTGTACGTTCCTACGCCTCCTTAGGGTTTTGACTTGATTCACCAATAAGTGGGAAATACTATGGGTTAATCTCCCTCTTGCCAAAATTACCATTATTTCTTATCTTACCCATATTATGGCCTACTATTAGGGCTAATAGTGATAATAGTAGTTTTATAATTAAAAATAGGGTTATTACTCTCAAAATAATTAATCATTCCACTAGTAACCAAAATAAGTCTTAGTGATATTCATAGTATTAAAAGTAGTTGTAGCAATATTACTAATAATAATAATATTGTTAGTTTTAGTAATAATACTAATATCGGCCCAAACTCTAGTAATAATAATGATAGTGTTATAAATAAATAAAAGTAATGACCATAATAATACTTATATTAATATTGCTACTAGTAGTAGTAGTAGTAGTAGTAGCAGCAGCAGCAGTAGTAGTAGTAGTAGTAGTAGTAGTAGTAACAACAACAACAACAACAACAATAATAATAATAATAATAATAGATTCAATCTTGAGAATAATGCTAATAAAGTTCTAGAAATTATAATAGTAGTAGCCTTGGTGATAATATGTCAAGCGTAATAGAATAATAATAATAATAATAATAATAATAATAATAATAATAATAATAATAATAATAATAATAATAATGATGATGATGATGATGATGATGATGATAATGATGATGATAATAATAATAATACTGATAATAATAATAATGATGATGATGATGACGATGATGGTGATGATGATGATGATGATGATGATGATGATGATGATGATGATGATGATAATAATAATAATTGTAATCCCCAAAAATTTTAGAGAACCAATAATTTAATAAATAAGTTTTACTAGAAATAAATTAGATTTTAAAATTATTTAATTTAATTATTTTATGTATCTTTGAGTATATAAATTTGGACGGGAATATTTAGTAAATTAAAATAGATATTTTTTTTATTTTATCATGCTATTTTTATTTAAATAAATTTTCAAACTAATATTTTACTAACTTTATCCTTTTTAAACTAATATATTAGATTATAATAAATTGAATTATTAAATTAAATATTTTATCAAGATCATTACATTTTATGATTTTATAAATTAATTTATTTCATTTCCCCTATTTTCTCATTTTTCTTTTTCTTTTCGTTCTCCTTTTTCTCCTTTTTTTCTTCTTTCTTCTCTTTTATTTTTTCTCCTCCTTGGGCCGCCCGTACAGGTCTGCTTCCCCCCTCCTTGCGCGTTGTGCCACAGGCCCGATTCTCGCCCCTTCTCCTCCTCACAAGCCTGCCTAGCACAGCCCAAACGTCCCTCTTTTTTTCCAGACTGGACTGGTCAGCTCCCCTTCTTTCCTATGCCGGTCTAGCCACTCGCACCTCCCCTCCCTTTCTTTCTTCTTCCACGCCCAACCAGCAACTCCTCTGCCATGGTCGAGCACGCCGCTGCCTGCAACTGCCGCCACTTGCCACCACCACCTACCTCCATGCTACTCCTCCTATCTCCCCCATAATTTTATTTCCTATTTCTAGCTAAACCAACTCCTGGACCACAGCTCGCATGCCCTCCCCTTTTCCTTCTTCTTCCCTCCCCTTTCCCCTACTAACCGACATCCCTACAACCCTCCGTCCTCTCACTGACCAGCCACCTGCCTCCTCTCTTCTCCCTCTTCTTTTTCTTCATCTCTCCAGCCCTTCATTCCCCATATTTTTGAGCCCCCCTCTCCCTCCCCGAGCTCCCCCTTCTCTCCTTCCTTCTCCCCCCATTTTTCCCTGGTTTTTTATCGCCGTCGCCAACCGCCGCTTACACCATCGCACCCAGCCCCTGCGCTGCCTTCTACCACCACTTGCTACTACCCTACGCCATCACGAGGCCCCCAAAGAAACCCTTGAGCCCCTACAGCTCCTCCCTTCTTCCCCTCTTCTTTTTCTCCCCACTTTTCTCCCTTATTGCCAAGCCTCCTGCAACCGCCCGGTTCGCAGCTATCCGGCCACCTCTTCCGCCACCAAACCTACCATTCGATACCCTACAACCCCCTCTAGCACCACCATGCCTTAGTTGTTCGAAAATAGCCTTTTCACCCCTTCATTTTTCCCTCCTATTTTCCTTCCTTCTCAGCCTCTCCACCTCAACCCACCTCGGCAGCCATCTTTGCCGCCTCGCCGCTGCCGTCTCCGCCACCTTTGGCCGCCAACAACCCATCCTTAGCCTCCACCTACACCCCCTCTTCACTCCTGCACCCTTACCTTGCCTCCAATCCTCTCCCATCTACCTTCTTTTCTAGCCTAAAGACCCTAACCCGAAAATAATTGATTTTTCCTTCCTTCACCTTCCCCTTCGAGCCTTCCCTTTTATTTTTGCATGTAGCTCATGCTACATATGCAGGATGAGTTGCTGCAATTATTGGCCATTTTTATTAAAAAATTTAAGGTAAAATAATTTTCAAGTTAAATTATTTCACTAAGTAAATTTTATAAGGTCTTATGCTTTGATTTACTTACTTCTAATATAATAATTATTGATATTATTTTTAGGTGTTGATTTTTCTATTTAAAGTTTGAATCTTTAACCGGGATACCGGTAAGGTTCAATTTTTGCGGATTTAAGGTAATCGTTAATCCTCACTTAAATGCATAGAAAAACGTATGCTAGCACATTAGGGATTTTAGTATGATTTTATGCATGTTTTATGTTGCCTAGTATGATATATATATGGTTGCTTATATTGATTGATAAAAAGAAAAGAAAGGAAAATTATGATAGCTTTTGTGCCATGTGTAAAGATGATACTTAAGGAATGAGTTTGATATTTGATGGAAATGTTAAATACTTGTCTATGATGTATTATGTTGCTAATGCATGAATAGTATTATTGTCTAAGGGTATTTTACTAATATGCTTATGTAAGTATGTGACCTAATATATGTAGTTGCTAATGAGTATTATGTTGAATAATGACAAGTTGGTGGAGTTAAATGATAAAAATGAAGTGCTAATATTAGTATTTTATGTAGTGGTGGTAAATTCATAAAAGTGGTGTAATAAGGGGTTAAGTGGAAATTTTATAAGTGAAAAGGGTATTTTGGAAATTTTGTAGTAAAGGGGTATTTTGGTAATTTTGAAAGAAAGGGGTAAAATGGTGATTTTGTAACCAAAAGGGTATTTTGGTAATCTCAAGAGAAAGGAGTGAAATGATAATTTTATAAGTAAAAGGATAAAATTGTAAGTTGTGAGAAAGAAGGGTATTATGGTAATTTTGAAGGAAAAGGGCAATATGGTAATTTTACAAGTAAAAAGGGGTATAATGGTAATTATGGAAGTTAGGGGTATTATGGTAATTTTATGAGTAAAGGAAAAGATGGTAATCTTTCGAGTAAAGGGGCATTATGGTAGTTTTAGAGGTAGAGGGGCAAAATAGTAATTTCATAAGTAAATGGTAATATGGTAATTTTATAAGTGAATGGAGAAATGGTAATTTTATAAGTAAGGGGTATTATGGTAATTTTGGGAGTAACGGGGTAATATGTTAAGTTTGGAAAAGAATGGCAAAATGGTAATTTTGTAAGGAAATATAAGAATGGTAATTTTGGATGTAAAAGGGTAAAATAGTAATTTGTAAAGTAAAAGGAGTGTTATGGTAATTTTATAAGTAAAAGGGTATTGTGGTAATTTTTATAAATTAAAAGGATATTGTGATAATTTGAAAGTAAGGGGTAGAAGAGTAATTTCGTAAATAAAAGGATGTTTATGGCAAATTTGGGAGTAAAGGGTAACTTGGTAATAATGATAACGACGAATGATAAATTGGTAATTAGATTATGATTAAAAAGGGGTAATTGGATAATTATGATAATAGAGAAGGGTAATTTGGTAAATTAACCAATTAAAAGGTATTATGGTAATTCTAATAATGGAGAAGGGCAATATAGTAATTATAAGAATGGAGAAGGGTAAATTAATAATTATTAATATGGAGAAGGGTAAATTAATAATTATAAATATGAAAAAGGGTAAATTAATAATTATAATTATGAAGAAGGGTAAATTAATAATTATAATTATGAATAAGGGTAAATTAATAATTGTAATTATGAAGAAGGGTAATTTGGGATTTATAATAAATGAAAAGGGCAAAATGGTAATAATGAAAGTGAAATATTAATGATATTGAGTACCGATCCACCGATTATAATAGTGGCCCAGGAGCGTGTTGCCTTGGCAAGTGATTATGAGTACCGATCAACTAGATATAACAGTGGCCCAGGAGCATGTTGCCCTAGCAAGTGATTATGAGTACCGGTCCACTAGATATAATAGTGGCCCAGGAGCGTTTTGTCCTAGATGATGATTATATGTATACATCTCGGTCCACCGGTTAAAATAGTGGGGGTCCCAAGCTCAATAAAACCAGATATGCATGTGAATAACGTTTTGAAAAAATACTAATCACTTATAGTGGAACACCATGTGAGTCGGGGCCAGACCGGTCCACCGGTGAATAATAGTGGCCAGGAGCATTTTGCCCTGGAGACCGATCCATCGGCATATAATAGTGGTTAGGTGTGTTCTGCCCTATAAGTGACCAATCCACCGGCAATAATAGTGGGGTTCTCACACTCACATGGATATAAAATATGAGATCGATTGAATGATGATGGAATAATGGCTTAAGGACCGAATGTATCGATTTTACACTATGACATGGCTTAAGGCCCAAAAGTATCGATCATGAATTATAACTTGTTATATGTGTGACTGTTATGTATGTAACTCTGATTTTATATGTATATAGCTTGCATTATGTGTTGCATTGCGGGCATGTTTTTAAGTATGGTATTAAAGGGTTACTCAGTACTATAGTACTGGAGGGATTCCCTTCGTGGGGCCCCTACCTATTCAATGGGCAGTGCCCTTGCAGGTCCTTTCAGGTGCTACTCAAGTGAGCAACAGGAAAGAGAGTAAGGAATTATTTGGTACCGTTAGGCTTTTTCTCTTTCTCATTTAAATTCTTGGTTTTAAATGTATATGTTGTTATTGTAAACACCATTGATGGATTTTATTCTTGTCAACGATTGATGCGCTTCTCTGATTTACGTATGTTGAATTTCTTTCAAATTGTATTTCATTTTTCTTATTCTTAGCACTTGGTACTGGAACGGTATGAGTGAACCGGTCTGGCTTCCACAATTTTTTTTAATAAAACGAAATTTTTCCTCGAAATTCACCGTTTAATATTTTGGCTTCCACAATTTTTTTTAATAAAACGAAATTTTTCAGTAGTGAATTTTGGGGGTATTACAATAATAATAATAATAATAATAATAATAATAATAATAATAATAATAATAATAATAATAATAATAATAATACTAAAGTTGTAGCCTCTTAAATAATAATGCCATTAGTTAGAAATATTTCTGAAATAAGAGTGATAACATAATAATAATATTATTAATAATAATATTAAGAGTAATACTAAAAATTATTAACCCTTATATAAAAGGGTTTAAGGGTTGGGGAAATTAGAATACCACCTAGGCTTATTGACGGAGGCGGCGGCGGTGGAGGAGGAAGAAAGGTGGAGAGATGGGGGTATAGGCTAGAGGAGAGGGAATGAGGGGGTTTGTTAGGTGGTGGAAGGTGTCTCAGGTGGATAGGGGTGGAACGGAGGTGCTGATGCATCCGGAAGTGGTGGCGCACAGTCGCCGAGGCGGGGCCGAAGGTGGTGGAAGGTGGAGGAGGAGAGGGAGGCAGGGAAAGATGGAGGTATAGGGAGGTAGAGTAAGGTCCCCTGGTTGTTTTAGAGGGTAGATGTGGTGTTATTGGTGGCCGAATCGGTGGTAGACGGTGGAACGAGGGGCGGTGGAGGGTCGAAGTGGGTTGTTTGGGAGGGGACTTTGCACGACCGGGATGGCTTGTGTAGGGTAAGGTAAGGGGAAGGGAGGCTCTGTTCTGTAGAGGGTGGTGCAGGGAAGGTTTTGGTGGCCGGCGTGGGCGGTGGTGATGGTCGACTGCGGAGAAATGGCGATCTGTTTGGGCGGTGGTGCGTAGTTGGTTTTCAAGGCTGCCAAAAATGAAAACCCGATTATGGCCGCCTACGGGGGTATATATAGGTTGATTGGAAGGGAAAATAACAAAGGGAGTAGGAAAATATGGTAAGGGGTATGGGTGCACCGGCTAGTGAGGGTAGGCCGACATAGGTCTACCTCCGTAGGCCATTTTCAACGGGATGAGGGGATGGCACACGTAGGAGAGGGGATGGCCGGCTAGGTTGAAATGATAGGAAAGATGGCGGGGAAGAGATGGGAGGAATGGCTAGTCAAACAGCGTGATCAATGGCGGAAATTTCTCCGGTGCAAGCAATGAAATGCTCAGGGAAGTTGCAAGCGGTGTGAGGAAGAAGAAGAAGAAGAAGAAGAAGAAGAAGAAGAAGGAGGAGGAGGAGGAGGAGGAGGAGGAGGAGGAGGAGGAGGAGGAGGAGGAGGAGGAGGAGGGGGTTAGACCAGCGGTCCAATAGAAAAGAAGGGGTGACACAGGATAGGGTCGCGCATGAGGAAGGGGAAAAACTAGGCCGAAGGTGGGCTGGCCCAGGTTGGGGGAAAGGAGAAAAAGAAAGGAAGAAGGAAGAGAAGAAAAAGGAAAGAAAAGGAAGAAGAGAGAGAGAAAAAGGAAAAAGGAAAAAGAAAGAAAAAAGGTGGGTTGGGGTTAATTATCATATTTTGGGTATTTTGGGATATAAAAAAAATATTAATATTAAAATGATAATTAAATTCTCTTTTTAGGTTAATTTAGGGTTTTTGAAAGATTTTTTCTAAATTTCATTTTAATTAGCAAATTACTCAAATTTTCCTATTTAAATTATTTATTAATTTCTCCTAGATTTACCTTAATTAATTCTCTCTTATTTTAATAAAAATATTTTATTTAATTAATTTCCCTAATAAATCCTTATTTTTCCATAATTTCCTAAATTAAAGTTTTAGGGTATTTCAATCATAGGTAAGACACAAAGCCTACTACTGGTCAATCCAATAAACAATTTGATCCAATAATAATTATTATTTTACTTACTTGAGGGGATATAATAGTAACCTATAGATATAAAAGTACATTATCCATATTGACACTCAAGGCATCACAATACCTTCTCAAGTATCTAATATAAAGGCATAACAGTACTTTGAACACACTAGTGCACAAGGCAAGATAGTACCATCCCAACCTAGGAGACCTAATCCTTGAGTAATGATACTTCAATAGAGCATGCAAATCACCTATAAAGTAGATTATGGCCTTACTAGGGCACAACAACACCCTAGTGAACCAAAAAATACCGAGGGCTCCAACCTCTTCTCTAGGATAGCTAACCCTAGAGAGCAACCATCTCTAAAATTGAGGTATTCTACTTTAAGTACTAATATCTTAGGAAGGTGATCACAAACCATCATGTATTCCACAATAATCTCTAATTCCATACTGGACCATTTTTCCTTTTATATCCAATTATTCAAGTTAACTCTAATGTTAAAGTTCTAATTTAAAGTCAAATTCATCACTAAGGTCAACCTATCAATAAAATAAGGTCATAATATGTCCAATTATTCATATTAGGTGCATTCGTTAAAAAGGAACCAAAATGTCCATGAAGCCATAATTACCACATTATCATCCATTTTAGATACTAATTTTATTTTATTTATTAATTTATCTTGAAAAGGATAAAACACAATAATTAAATTATATAACATGCAAATAAATTATCACACATGACAAATGATCATTTTACCCTTTTTCATGATTTAGCATGTAAAACCATAACATGCATTTCTAGGACATCAAATCATATATTCTCATGCTCAATAATAAAATAGTAGATATTAGGCACACTTATCATAATAAATATTATAATATATATTAAATAACAAAAATACCCCTAGGACATTCAATAATAATAATTATTCTAAACATGTGCTTTTAAAATATCAAATCACATACCACCACACATAATAACAATTAAGGCATGTTATGCATTCTTACCAAAATAAGTATTACAATATACTTAAATGCCCATATTTCCTCTAGGGCACACAATAGTAATACTTATGTTAAAAATATTCCTAAGAATGTTCAAACTATCATATTATTCATACATAACGTATATATTTTATTTCTAGTATAAAACCCATTTTTACTACTTTTGTACACATAAAAATTTACAAGAGTTAGCATGTTCCATTTTACCAAATTTCATACTATCATGTTTAGGAAAATTATTACAATGTAAAAAAAACATGCTTCATATAATTTACACATCAAAAACCCTAATTTGCAATCATGTGATATCTCACATTTTTTTAGAGTATAGGAATTACCTAATTTTCAGCAAAAACATAAAATATAGGTAACCTACTAAAGTTTATTAGGCTTCACTAATTAAACTTTTATGGGTAAAAATAATACTACATCAACCATACTAATATTAAACAAATAAAATAATGTTTTTCTATTAAAATATCTATTAAAAGGAAAATTACCAAAATACCCCTAATGTAATACCTTATAAGTTTCAGATTTATAAAATGGATTTCTTTTGTTTAATGAAAATTTGGTGATGTTTGATATTGATTTGGAACTATAATATAGGTTTGATTTTATAAGGAATTTCAAAAGTATGGAAAAAATTAAGTAAAATGAGTTTTCTAAGCATACTAGTCGACTAGTTCTATGAATCAATCAATTAGTTTGTCATTTTTAGCATTGGGTATGGTTTAATGGATTCAATCAACTAGTTTGGGGAACCAATATGTTGGTCTGTAGAATAATCAAGTGGTCTCACCAAACCTATCGATTGGTTTCTCGAGCTTGAGTGCTTTTCAAATCTTTATTTTTTTAGAGATTTTCTTTCATCAAAATGGAACCTTATTAATTCAACTCTAAGCTTTACCTAAGTAATCCTTAACCTTTTTGATCATTTATCTATCTTTAATATTACCTTTAGAAAATTTAAAGATTTGACTTTGACTGAAGAATGGGAGGATGAACTCACCTTTTGTCTTCTTCTTCCTTTCTCCTATATACGACTCTGAAACATATAATTCTTTTCAAGCTATCACTGAATGTCTAGGAGATTTGGTTCCTATGCTGATATGTCAATTCCTTTCTTATGTTTGATCTTTTTTGGAAGAACTTAACCTACATTCTCTAGAAAAACGCCATTTGAACTCTAGAGTGAAAGTTAACATACTCTTGATAAATATATCTGTCCAACCCACTTTGAATGGTAAAATTAGGGTTTTTAAGTTGTTGTACCACCTTACTCTTTCCTTGACTGATTTGTTGGCTAAAAATAACCCTAATTATATATTTTCCTTACTTTTTTGCACTCACTGAAATACCCTGAGTTTCTCAACATTTGTTGTAATACCCCTAAAATTTACTACTGAAAAATTTTGTTTTAATAAAAAGGTTTAACAGAAGTAAAATAACAAAACTATAAATTCTAGGGAAATTACCACGACACTTAGTACCAGATCGGTTCACTCCTACCATTCTAGTACTAAGTGCTAAGGCTAAATAGAATTAACACCAAACATAATTCATTAATAAAAACAATGAGAATCCATGAGAGGGCTCCCTCATAGTCATACAGAAATCAGAGTACAGTTTAAGAATTGCAACCTAAGGAGTAACTAAAGTTTTCCAAAAATAGAAGTACCATACGACATGACATTAAAGAGATATATGGTAAAATCAAAGGAAAGATAGAGTATGGTCAGGTCGTTTTCGATCCCCAGGCCAAGTTTAGGCTCAACACTCAACCCCATCTGATGCCTCATAAGTGTCGTAGGCATCAAAGACGTTATCTCCTACCTACACAAACTCATATGGGTCTTCTACTCATGGTAATGAGCAACACCTATGAAATGGGTGGTTAGTACGCTACGTACTAAGCAAGGTGACCATGTGCTAAGGCCAAATATGCAAAGCATATAGCATAACATGATCATATAGGTAGCACACAATAATACAGATAATGAAGACTGGCTATGGTCTAGATAAACTTATTCTTTAGATCTATGGTAAATATAATCGTTTCACATCATATTCTTTATTAATCCATGCGAGTGTGGTAACCCCATTATTATATTTGGTGGATCAGAAACATACAGGGTAGAACGCTCCTGACCACTATTCTTGCTGGTGGATCGGTCTCCAGGGCATGGTGCTCCTGGCCACTATTATATAGATGGATCGGTCTGGCCTTGAACCTCATCGTGTTCCCCTATAATCCCCTGTAATTACATAGTATCTTTCCCAAGGTTTGTTTCAACTTAGTGTTTGGTTTATTGAGCTTAGGATCACCCACTATTATAGCCGGTGGATCGGTTACTTATAGGGCATAATGCACCTAACCAATATTATACACCGATGGATCGGTCTCCAGGGCACCCTGGCACCTGACCATTATTATGCTAGTGGATCGGTCTAGGCCCAGCTCAATAATGTTCCTCTTTAAATGGTTAGTATCTTATTCGTGTCTTATTCTATGACACTTTCACCATTTTCATGCATGTCACCAACCCTCTACTTCTATCCTCCCAAGAGGGGCCCGTCCCATATCTTGGGACTCCTGCACCTCCTATCACACCACGATATCCTTTCTCCTTCTACTTACCCATAATGAAAACACAACTTCGAAGGGTGTGGGTTAAGGCCCATCACCTCATGACATCCAACTTTACTTACTATCCCCCTCTAGGGTTTTCCGTTGAAAACCCTAATTGTACCTATGTGGCCCAACTTCCTCTTACTTACGCTACCATTATTTCATTTATTCCCCATTACCTTATCTCATTTAGACTCAACCCTAAATCATATCACTTTACTCATCGATTTCACAAGTGACTAGAAAACCCTAGTTGGCCACTCTAAACCCTAACACCTTTCTTCTCCCACAAGTAACCTCTCTATTTTTTACCTAACATTTCTTCATTCCCATGGCACCCATACTCATCCCTCGTATAATATATTTCCACTCTTATCCCATACTCCACTCTCCCTTAATTATTTTTACTTCCACATTTTCCCCGGATTAGGGTTTCCTCCCAAAACCCTAATTAGGTCTGCTATACACCCTTACACCAACCTACGTACTATTTTTCATCCCAAGTCTCCAATCACCCCACAACTCTCCCCTTACCTTACTGACACCCTAAAATAACTTTTCTAACGTAAAGATCATCCCCATGCAAACTCCATCCACCCCATGCAAACCCTCGAAGTTCCCATGCAAAACCTCGAAGCTCCCATGCAAACCCTAGAATTCCCATACATAGTTCCTATCTCTCATTCATTTTGATCACCTCCTCCTCTTTATTCTCCTCTCATGGGTCATGAGGTAGTTTGGTCAATCTCATGTCCTATTTAATGAACTCACTTCCCATTTTCTTCCTTTTTATCCTTTCATCCCCATATTATCAATTATCCTAGTATGCATGTCCTAGAGGGTCACGTCATATCATATCATAATTACCACATATACATATTATACTCATGCCATAAGGAAACACATGAACATACTTGAGCTCTAAACTACGCTACACATAAGACAAGTTAATGATAACCATAAGATACATAGCTTAGCATGGTACATAACATCCTAGGCATATAAGTCACACAATACATATAGGCCTTAGCTACACCCTTACTTAAAACGACGCCGAGCTTGGAGCACGTTTCTATGCTTCATTAGGGTTTTGACTTGATTCACTTATAAGAGGAAAACACTATAGTTTAATCTCCCTCATACCAAAGATTGTCATTATTCCTACCCTAACCTTATCATAATCCACTATTAGGCCTAATGATGATAATATTAGTTTTATAATTAAAGGTAGGGTTATTATCCTCAAAATAATTAATCATGCTATTATTAACCAAAATAAGTCTTAGTAGCCATCATGGTTTATGTTAAAGTAGTCATAGTGATATTCATAGTATTAGAGGTAATAGTTTCAATATTACTAATGATAATAATACTATTAGTTTTAGTGATAACACTAATATCGACCTAAATCTTAGTAATAACAATAATAGTGATATTAGTAATATAAAAGTAGTGACCATAACAATACTTATATTGATAATGCTAGTAGTGATAATAGGTTAGTGATTATGAAATATTAACAAAATGATAAGGTTGTGGTAGTAGTAGTAGTAGTAGTAGTAGTAGTAGTAGTAGTATTAGTATTAGTAGTAGTAGTAGTAGTAGTAGTAGTAGTAGTAGTAGTAGTAGTAGTAGTAGTAGAAGTAGTAGTAGTAGTAGTAGTAGTGGTAGTAGTAGTAGTAGTAGTAGTAATAGTGCCTATCTTAAGAATAATGCTAATAAAGTCCTAGAAATCATAATAGTAGTAACCTTGGTGATTATATGGTTAAGTATAACAACAACAACAACAACAACAACAACAACAACAACAACAACAACAACAACAATAATAATAATAATAATAAAGAAGATAATCATAATAATACTAAATTTGTAGCCCTTTAATAATAATAACATTAGTTAGCAATATTTCTGAAGTTAGGTTAAACAATAAGAGTGGTAGCATAATAATAATAATAATAATAATAATAATAATAATAATAATAATAACAGTAATACTACTATTATTACTAAAAATTACTATCACTTATATAAAAAGGTTTAGGGGTTGAGGAAATTAGAATACCACTTAAGATTGGTGGTGCAACTAGCGGCGGTGCACGGTGGCGACGGTGGAGGAGAGGGAATACAGGGGTATTTAAGATGGTGGAGGGTGCCTTAGGTGGAGAGGGGTGGATTGAAGGTGGTGGTGCAGCCAAAGGTGGCAGCGCACGATGGCGGATGTGGTGGCCAAAGGTGGTGGAAGGTGGAGAAGGGAGAAGGAGAGGGAGGAAGGGGAAAAGGAGGGTAGGGAAAGATAGAGGTAGGTCTGTAGGTGATTTTTGGACGTGTGAGGGGTGGTAGTCGCGGCAGAAATGGTGGAGGACTGTGGTGCGAAAGGCAGCGGGGGTTGAGGAGGGATTGATTAGGAGGGAAACTTTGCACCATCGGGGTGGCTCATATAGGGAAAATCAAGGGAGGAGGGAAGTTTAGTTACGTAGAGGGTGATGCAAGGGGTAGTTCTATCGGTGGTTAGGCCAACAGCGATGGGTGGCTGTGATGGAACGGTCATCTGATCGGGCGGCGGCAAGAAGGGAGGAATTTTTGGGTTCCAAAATCAAAATCTCAATCAAGGCTGTAAATGGGATATTTATAGACCAAGTGAGGGATGATAGGGGGAAGAAGACAAGAGGGAGTGCAGGTGTCAGGCACATCAGCCGGTGGTGGCAGTCGACGTGGTTTTGTTGTGGTAGGGCTGCAAGGTCGAGGGAAGAGGAAAAGGGAAAGGGGAAGGGCACATGTGAGAGGTGTAACACCCCCAAAATTCACTACTAAAAAATTTCGTTAATTAAAAGTAAATTAGCAGAATTAAATTAAATAACCGTAAACTTTGGGAGTATTACCGCCACACTTAGTGCCAGACCGGTTCGCTCTTGCCGTTCCAGTACTAAGTGCTAAGGCTAAAAAGGTAAAATATAATTTTACGAGAAACTTAAGTATGTATAAATCAGAGAAGTGCACTAAATAATTTACGAGAGTAAAATCCAACAATGGTGGTTACAAAATAACAAATGCATTGAATTTTAAAGAGACAAATTAAAACCTTAGAATTTACCGAATAGTATCTTACGCTCTTTCCCGAGGCCCACTTGAATAGTACCTAGATATGACCTGCAAGTGTGGATCGGTACTCATAAACATCATCCAGGGCAAAACATCCTGGGCTACTATTATTTTTGGTGGATTGGTACTCATCATATAATTCAACTAGTTCTGGCTCATTAATCTTTCACTTTAACGATTAGTATTTTCTCTTTTTATTCAGCACAACAATTCCATTTATTTGCCTCGATAGGGAGATCAAGATCCCGGGACACAAAGGTACACCGGTTGCACTGGTGCACAAAAGCTATTCAGTACCCTTCAACTATCAACCCAGGGACGCTAAGGTACCTTGGTCATACTAGTGCATAAAGCTAACTCAGTACCCTACCGATAAGGACACCTAATCCTTAAGTATGCATACCCCCTAACTAGGTCTGTAGAGCTAGATAGAGTAGATATAGGGTCTGGTTGGGGCACAAAGGCACACCAGCAAATACCAAATAATCGTGGGCTAAACCACGTCTTTAGGGTAGCGACCCCTAAAGAGACACCATTCCCAATCTCGAGGTCTTTCACTTTAAGTATTAGTGTCTTAATTAATGGTGATCACAAAAGTACAACAATCAGATAATTATCCAATTTTTAATCGTTCAGATATCATCAGAAATTTCTTATTCAAATGGTTGTCCAAGGTAACACAGAAGACTCATTAAGGCCGTTATAGTCTCATCTAATTTCGAGTTAGAATTCGTTCTCGTGATTCTTACTAATCATCAAATACTCCTATCTCGCTAATCAGCGTTATTTGATTCATATCACAAATTCCACAATCACAATGACATATTAGATACAAACTACTTATTTACCCCTTACTTATAAAATTATTAAGTCATCCCTTCCTTACTTGACAAATTACCATATTACCCTCCGTGTTACAAAATTACCAAGTTCCCCCTTATTCGATTTAGGTTACTGAGTTATTACTCATGCTTATTAGGTCACTAATCCCCACTTAATAATTATTACACTTAATATACTTTCCATTTAGTTGATTAGATTACCACTTTGCCCTTTTCCTTTATTGTAATTAATAAATTATCCTTGAGTTGGTCAAATTACCAAATTACCCTTCCTCCTTATCCTAATTACCAAATTAACCCTTTATTTTGCTAATTACCCAATTACCGTCCTCTATTATCAATGACCAATACCCTTCTCCATTATCAAAATTACCAAATTACCCCTGGTCATTTAAATTACCAAATTACCCTTCTTACTTGTCATGATTACCAAACTACCTTACTCCATTATTAAAATTACCCAAATTACCCTCTAGTCGGTTAAATTACCAAATTACCCCTCACATTTATCATATTTACCATTTTACCCTTCTCCATTAGTAAATTATCAAATTACCCTTTAGTTATTTAAATTATTAATTTATGCTTCACAATTATTATAATTATCAATTAACTCTTTTCCAATTTCCACTTTTACCCCTTTGATTTAAAAAATTAACGTTTTACCCCTTTACCTTCAAATTTACCATTTTACCCCTTAACTCCCAAAAATTACCACATCGCCCTTTTACTTATACAATTTTCATTTATCCTTAATTATGAAATTACTATCTTACCTATTTTAATTTTCAAATTATCATTCTGCCCGTTAATCACAAAATTACTGCTTTACCCTCTAATTATAAAATTACAATTTTACCATTTTATTACAAAATTACCAACTTGCCCTTTTCTTACAAAATTGCCAACTTGCCCTTTTATTGCAAATTACCAAATTTCCCCTTTTATTACAAAATTACCAAATTGCCCCCTTCTCACAAAATTACCAATTTACCATTTAATCACAAAATTACCATTTTACCCTTTATTCATAAAATTCCCATTTTTCCCCTTTAATTATGAAAATTACCATTTTAACCCCCTACTTCCAAAATTACCATTTTATCCTTTTATTAATAAATTTACTATTTTACTCTTGCCTCCATAATTACCATAATACCCTTTTTAATTAAGAATTACCTTTTTACGCTCAGTACACCACTTATATTAAATTATTATTATTACTACATAAAATATTAACTTTAATGCCTCATCCACAACTCTTATAGTTAATATAATATTATTAGCACCACTATATATATATTACGCCATTTTCTTGTACAAGATACATTAGTAAAGTCCCCTAAGGCTCACAAAATATTAGACATGTATTAAATATCATAATAGCATAAAACATCATGGATAATACTTAACATTTTCCTTAACAACCAAATTATTACCTTAAATAATATTTCCATACATAGCAACAATATATCATGCTTCCTCTTCATCAATCAACATAAGAACCACATATTTCATATTAAACAACACAAACCAAACATAATATTATATTAAAAATCCTAATATGCTAACATACGTTAATCCGTGTGTTTAAATGGGAATTAATGGTTACCTCGATTTCCACAAAAACAAACCTTACCAGTACCCCGGTTAAAGGTCCAAACTTTCATTATCAAAACCAATACCTAAAAATAATATCAAGGCTTATTACATTAGAAAAGATAAAAACCAAATTATAAGGCTTTATAACACTTAATTAATCAAATAATTAAACTAAAATATTATTATACCTTAAAAATTATTATTTTCAACTAAATTAAAGAGGGTAGCAGCTCATCCTGCTCATGCAGCATGAGCTTCATGCAAGGATAGAAAAAGGAAGGCTCGAAGGTGGTGGAAATAGGGAAGGATAGGTATTTTTGGGTTGGTGGTTTGGGGCTAAGAAAAGGGCATAGTGGAGAAGGATTTGGGGCAAGGGGATGGTGTAGAAGTGGAGAGGGGGTGTAAGTGGTGGTCGGGGATGCGTTGGAGGTGGCTAAGGGCGGCGGAAACGACGGCAGTAAGGCTGCGAAGGTGGCGGCCGAGGAGGGAGGTTGAGATGGAGGCTGGTGAGGAAGGAAAATGGGGAGGGAAACGAGGGCATGTGGAGGGTGGTTTCAGCCAAATGAGGATTGGCGGTGGTAGAGGGGGTTGCAGGGAGTAATGTGGTGGCTTATGTGGCGGCAGAAACTGCAGGACGGCGGCAGAATATGGCGGTGTAGGGTGGCTGCCGAGAAGGTAGGGAGAGAAGAGAAAAAGAGGAGAGGAGGAAGAAAGGAGTTGCGGGGTGGCTTGATGGGGGCTGTAATGGCTCGAGGGTCAGGTAGAGGGTGTTGGGAAGTGGTGCCGGTGGTGGTTGAGGTGGCGGCAGCGGCGGAGATGGGTGGCGAAACCAAAAATAGGGGAGAGAGGGGAGGAGAAGAAAGGGAGAAAAGGAGAGGCTCGGGTAAGCATAAGGCTAGAAAAAAATGCAGAGTGAGTATGGAAGGAGGAATAAATAGGAGAGGAAGAGAAGGGAAGGGATAGGGGCTCGAGGGCTGGCTATAGGTGGTAGAGAAATGGCCATGGCAAGGAGAGGGAAAAGGGAATGACAATGGCAGGGAGTGGGGAAGGAGGATGGTAGGGCTAGTATGGGGCAAATAATGGCAAGAGAGAGAGAGAGAGGGAGTTAGGGAGGTCAATGGGGGAGAGGGAGTTGTAGGGAGTGGCGATGGCAAGGAGTGGGGAAGAGGAAAGAAGAAAGAAGAAAGAAAGAAGAAGGAGCATCGGGGGAGGGGTGCTAGGCGTACGACGGGCGGCTGAGAAAGAAAGAGCAGGCCGGCCCGGTCGAGGAAGAAAGAAAAGAAAGGAAAAGGAGTCTGCCGGCTCACGCAAGAGGAGGGAGTCGGGCCGGGGAAAGGAAAAAGGAAAGAAGGGAGGAGGAGGAGAGAAGTGGGCCAGGCCCAACGCACAGGGGGTGAGGGAGAGGCAAGCCAGCTAGCTGGTGGCCCAAAGTAAAAAGAGAGAGAAGAGAAAAAGGAGGAGGAAAAGGGAAAAATAAAAAAAGGAAAAGGAAAATGTGTTTAAATAAAATAATCTAATTATAAAATAATACAATATAATATATTTTGGGTAATAAATTGATTTAATAATTTAATTTAATATAATTAAAATATAAGGGTTTAAAAGGGATAATTTTAGTAAAATAATAATTTGGAAAATTATTTGAATAAAAAAGTATGATAAACTAGAAAATATTTATTTTAATTTATTAAATATTTATACTCAATTTTATATACTCAAAATCCGTAAAATAATTAAATTAAAAGATTTAAAGGCTAATTTATCTAAAATAAAATTTGTTTATTAAAGTATAGGATTTTAAAATTTTGGGGGATTATAAGAGGGGAAGGAGTTGGTTGGTTGAAACGGTGAAAGAAAATGACGGGAGAGGGAGAAAAAACGACAGCGTGCGGTGGTTGCTAGTGGAAGGTGGGGTTGCAGCACCTTAGTCCCCGCTCACACCTCGGGAAAGAAGAAGAGACAGGACCGGACTATCTAGGGACAAAGAAAGAAGAAAAGAAAAAGGAAAGAAAACTAGGCCGGTCGGGAAAGAAAAGAAAAAAGAAAGGGGAGGGTGCGGGGCGGACTTGGGCCACGCAAGGGAAAAAGAGGAGAGCTAGGCCACAGGATTGGGCTGGCCCAAGTCAGAGGAGAGAAGGAAAAAAAAAAGAAGGATGAGGAAAAAGGAAAAAGAAAGGAAAAATAGGAAGGGAGGAGAAAGAAAAAATGAAAAAGGAGGAAAATAGGTGGGCTGGGGTATTTAAAATATTTTGGTATTTTGGGATATTTAAAATAATAATATTTGAATAAAAAAATAATTAAATTCCCCTTTTAGGTTAATTTAGGATTTTTGAGATATTTTTCCTAATTTCCATTATAATTAGCAAAACTCACTAAATCTTTTCCAATTAAATTATTTATAAATTTCCTCTTATTTTTCCCTAATTATGCCCTCTTATTTTAATAAAATAGTTTATTTAAATAAATTTTCCTAATAAATCCTTATTTTGATAACTTTCTAAAATTGGGATTTTGGGGTATTTTATTTGTGCTAAATCTTCTCCACTTCAAGATTTCACTCTAAATAGATTCACTGTTTCTATCATTTCTCTAGATCCCTCTTATTTTATTCTTAAGAAATAAAGAGTTAAATTTGGGAAAATTTTGAGCATTGCTTTCAGCTGATTATTTATTTGGTTTCTTCTAGAGGTGGTTATTTCAAATTTTTTCCTAATTCAAGTTTCTTGATTTATAGAGATAATTTGAAGATTTCTAAGTTTTAAACTCTTATTTTTAAGGTTTTGGAAATAAATGTTTATCCTTCTTTTTGGAAAATTTTAATAAGCTCTAAGTGAGTCTTTCTCGCCCTCAAAATGTGGAATGAATAAGTATATAAGTTAGTGTACTCCATAAATTTATGATATTTATATGCATGTATGATATTTTTGGTATTTTAAGTGATGCATGTTGGAGGTGTTTAAGAATTTTAAGAAAAAGGATTGATTTATGAGAAATAAGGTTGATTTCTTATAAATGAGGTATGATTTAGTATGAGCATGTTAAATATTGGTTGTAAGAAAGGGCAATGCTATGGTTTGTATGTGATAGGATTTGAAAGTTTTATTCATGTTTAAAAAAAGAGTATGTGTTGTTTGGGAGCAAACCAATCAACTAATTGAGCGAAACCTCGGTTGATTCTTAGAACAATCTACTGGTTAGCCTAACTAATTGAAGGGGTGGTTTGTGGTGATTTTGAATGCTCTCTATTTTAAATCATCCACTAATTTATGATAATTGATTGACTAATCTGAGCATACTAGTCAACTAATTTGATGGAACTCTGAGGTTTGGATAAGCTAAACCAATCAACCTATTCAATCAGAGAGAGTTGTTTGGCTCATTTTGAATTTGATATGATTTGAGAGATTATATTATATTATAATATGATTTTTTTTAATGATGATAATGCACATCTTGGAATGAATTAACTAACCTATTGAATGTATTAAATGGTTCAAAATTTATGTTATTCTCTATAAGTGGATTTGGAAGGCTTTAATAGAAAAAAAAAAGAATGCATATGCTATGATGATGCAAATGGATGATGAAATCTAGATTCTTGGCCTAAATGGATTAACTTAAGAGAATGATTTAAAGTTAGCAAAAGAACTAACAAAAATCCCACCACATGGTTTAAGGGTAATAATGGATAAGTTAGAATGATTATGAGGATATGCTTCTTGTTTGTTATATAGGCCTTATGTGATAAAATAACCGTGTAGAATAATACACTAATCACTTAAAGTAAAATATGATTGAGCTATACATGGTTATAGATTACCTAATCCTCGATTAACTACTGAAGGTTAGTCTACCCTTAAGCATTTTTTGGTACCTTTGAGCAAGATCCTAGTAGAACCCAATACCTTACCCACTCTAGAAACTAATGATGTACTAGGGGATATTGATATTAAGGGTTTAGTTACCTAGGTATTTTATTAGCTTTAGCTAGATTTTATGTCCATTGGTGGTTACTTAGATTTATTTGAAATTAATGTTCATCGGTGGTTACTTGGCCTCAGATTGACTTTATATCCTTTAGTTTAAATTTGCTTTTATGGTATGTGATACCATTGGGTGGTAATCAATCCATTAATCAATAAAAAAATAGAAAAGGAAAAACAAATAATGAATGGTGAATAATTAATCTAATAGATTATATAAACCTAGGAAACGGACGTAATGGAGTACTTTGTAAGTGGATATTTGATAGTTTAGTGATTTGTGGAGTAGCTTGTTATTAATCATACATTATTATCCATGATATCTATGTTGTGTTGGTGAGAATAATGAGTTATGAGTCATCTAAGCCTTTACATGGCATGGAATCTTGACGCATTATATAACAATGATAGAGCAAATATATCTAATTGTATGGCATGAGCATGATATGTGTTTAGAATGATTTTCCTTTTATATTATGGCCTTCCAAGCTTGAAAATTCCATTTAGGAGCTAACTTATCTTACTCAATATGTAGCATACCAATGTGTTCGTTTGTTCGGTCACCTTCTTAATCCCACAACAGAAGATCGTATGTAGGATTTTGAGAATGGTCGGTAGTTGGCCTACCTTGTGTCGAGCTTGGGAGCTTGAGAGCGCAAAACCCAAAGATCTTATATAGTTCATTAATGGACCAGGGTTTGGGGGGCTTTTCCTTTTTGGCATTTTATTCTAACATATTTCAATACTTTTCGTTTATCCTATTCTATGCATTTGAATATTTTAGGGACCCACAGAGATCTCATTTTGTAATCATTTTATCATAGTATCTATATATCATATCTTTTGCGCACTCTACTATTGTATTTAGGATTGCTTGGTTTTCTTAGTTTTTTTTATGTAACATGAGATAGGTAGTAGATTTTTATCATAAGTAAGGGATAGTGATAACTCACTATTTTTCCTAGGTGCATTTTATAATTTTTTTTACTTCATAATGCTTTAAAATGAAAATTTTTAATAGTTGAAAATGGGAGTATTATGCCTAATGTTAGAAAGGGGTAAAAATTAATTTATAATCCCACATCGCTCATGTAATGTGATTTGGGTAATGCATAGAGGTCTCACGGGGAGTTGGTTGGCTGGGTAGAGGTGGTGGGCAAGGGATGCATGAGAGGTGGCATGGGTGGAGGAGCTAGAGACGATAAGGGAGGTATCAGAATGTGGTGGATTGTGGTGATGACTACTAAAGAAGGTTGGATGCGGCGAGGAGAGAAAAGCAGGAAGGAAGAGGTGACATTGAGGGGTTACAGTTATAGGTGTCATTGTAAGGAGGAGAGTAGTGGTGATGGGTAGGTGGACGCAACGATGGGAAGGAGTTGAGGTATGGTACAAGGTAGAGAAGGGAATGGGTAGGGATATAGTTGGTGTTGGTGGTTGGAGGGAGAAAATCAAGGATGGTGGTCGGTCTTAGTTATCGAGGGTGGAGGTGATCGATGGGTTAGAGCTAGGATGAGGGAATGTTGTAGCAAGGATGGGGGTAAGGATGAGTAGTGTCAATGCTAGGTAGAGGGTTGTGGTAATGGATTCCATAGTAATGGGAGAGAGGGTTGTGTGGGGAATGAAAACATAGAGGGGGTTGGTGGTATTTGAGGGTCTACAAGGAGGGAGGAAGTGGGTGGGTATCAATGGTGGTGATGGTAGTTGGTAGGGAGGTAGGAGATAATTGGGTAATGGTGGTGGTTGGGTGGTGAAGTGTGGTGGTGAGAGAAAAGAAAACTAGAGGTAGGTGAATGGAGAAGGAGGAGGAAGAAGGGACAGGTAAGGCACAAGGTCAAAGAAAAAGAGGGTAGTATTAGTGTGTGAGCATATATTGAAGGTTGGGGAAAAATGGTTCGATGTAGAGAAGAGGTGAGGGAGGTGGGTCGATTGGCTATAATGGAAGGGGTTATAGAGGAGTTGGTAATGGCATGGATGGTGATGTAATATTTCAATGTAGGGAGCTACAAGGGTTGTAGAGGTGGTTGGTGTAGGTTTGTGAGTTAGCGTGTAAGGTTGTTGGGTAGGGACAGGGGTAGGTTGCATGGTTGGGAAGGAAAGTGAGGAAGGTGACAGGGTGTAAGGATAAGGCATTTTTCAGTCAAAAAGGGAAAAGGGAAAAGGAATGGGATAGGAATAAGGATGTGGATGGGGGAGGAATGAGTGGGCTCTACTGGCAGGATGAGGAAGAGAAAAAACAAGAGAAGTGGGTTGGAGTGCAAGCCAAGGAGGAGAAAAGGAAAAGAGAAGGAAATATAAAAGGGAAAAGGGGTAGAGAAAAGGAAAATAACATTTGGAGTTAGAATTAGAGTTAGGTTTAGATTTTGGATTAGGATAAAGTAATTTATCTGGATTTAGGTTATTTAATTAGGAAAATTAAATTGGGTAAAATTATTATTTTAGGGTGCTTTTAAATAGAATGGAAAAGATAAATTGATTAGGCTAAATATTATTTAAGAAATTATTTGGGTTTATGGGTCAAATATTAACAAAATAATTAGATAAATATTTAAGGGTTAGGTTAAAATATAAACTAATTAGAATTAAGATTTGATAATCTTTTGGTGGATTACACCTTGTTTGTCTTATGCATGCGTAAACTCCTGTCATTGTCCTCCCTTTCTATTTTGTGAGTTCCTACCTTCTCTACATTGGCGAAATGGTAACCTCACACAACTTAATATGCTTCATTGTTGCGATTTAGTTAATGGTTACGGATTATTTGGTAACACGTTTGGGTGTTTTGATGAAAAGAGTTTAAAGAGGTTGAGTGGCGACTAGTTCGATGAATCTTGCTTTAAATCTTTTGCTTGGATAAGTAGTAACCAAATTCTTGTACTAAAATGTGAACTCATGTGGACACATATGGGTTTGTTATATGTCTTAGAGTATATTTTATGCATATGAACTTTTGAAATAATCTATGCACGTGTAACTGTAATACCCCAAAAATTTTCTTAGCCTAATCCCGCATCATTAACACCCTAATTTGATTCAAATATCAAGAAATCTTATTTTTAGCCTTAACTTAATTTATTAATCCAAAAAATTTAACCAAAACCGAAACCTTGACTCCGATAAATCGTAACTCGTAAACCAAAATCAATACTCACTAAAAATTCCGCTAAATCCTAACTATCTTGGCTAATCCAAAATCACCTAATCTAATCCTAACCCCTAACCTCTTCTTCCTTTTTCTTTTATTTTCTTTTCCTTCTTCTCCTATGCCGACTTTGTGGCGTGAAGGATTTTTCTTCCTCTACTCGATCACCATGACCCTGCCTCCCACATGCATCCCCTCACCATCACCCTGCCACCCCCGTGCCTCTACTACACCTTGACACCATCATCACACACACACCACCATCATCTCACCATCACACTCTGGCCCTTCCTATTGCTCCTCTGTTTTTCCCACCAGCACTACCACAACCATCGTCACCTTCCCTACTTTCCTCTCCTGTGCATGTCTCCTTTGTAGTACACCTTCACTGACCACCACCATCGTCATCCCTAATGTCTTTGCCTAATCTCCATCAATTTCAACCATCACCATCTCCCTATTCTTTTCTTTTCTGCTTCTCTATTGATCATCATCTTCGCCCTCATGAACTCCCCTGCCATATTTCTCCTCCATGGCACGCCACCTTAATAGTATATATACCCCTCCATTTCATCGTCGTCTGTCACCTCCTTGACCTACTTCTATTCTTCCTTCTTCTATCTTCTTCTTCCTCCTTCTTTCCCTACTTTTGGCCTTCGCATCACCCATTCCACCATCGTGCACCACCTTAGTGACCATTCACCAGCCATTGGTCAGTGGATCAACCACCAAGGTCACCTCAACCTTCCCTCTCATCATCGCCGACCACAGCCTCTTTTCCTTTCTTCTTCCTCTCGTTTGTCGTACTTTTGTAGAGTGCACAGCTGTGCAACTTTTATACCACGTGTTCGTGTGTATTTTTTTTCTTTTGGTCTACTTTGCACTCCTACTACACAACCGTGCAACTTTTGCAGCGCCTGGTTGTGCACCATATTTTCTCTCAACCAGGAGCTGCACAATCGTGCAACTTCCCTTTTTTGGCCTTTCACCCCTATTTTTACCACCAAAATTTGTCTAAACACCACTAAAATCTAACCGTAGATCCACCACACATTCCTCTACACTTCTATACAACTCAAGCTTCCATTTGACTTCAGTTATTTCCATTTTACCCTCCTCTACCTTAACTTTCCCCTCAATTTTTAATCTTCGTTCCTAATCATATTTTATCTTATTTTCATAGATGATCTTCCGGTGATCTTGGAGGAGGTCTAGGATTTATGTGCATAGAGCTCAATGTCTTTGTTGGTAAGGATACATGTCATAGCTAGGGATTTATGTGATACATGTATTTTTATATGCTTTTTTGTGTTGAGTATGTTGTATTAAGTAATGTATTTATGGAAATACTATGAAATGAGATTCTTGAGAGTAATGAAATTATGTGAGTACGTATTTGGGTATAATGTTGGATATAGGATATCTATGAGAAACTGAGGATATGTAATTCGGATAATGCTTGGAAATGTATATGTATTAGTATTGGGTTTCATAAGATCTTTGGAAGAATATGATTTTTCTTAACCAACCTGAGGGTATTATGATCATTTGAGGATAATTACGTGGCTGTACTTATTTTGTTCAGTTGTATGTCTTACGCATTTATATGAATTTAGCATGATAATATACAATCAACTTTGAATAAGGTATTAATCATTTAAAGTGAAAGATCATGTGAGTCGGGCGGAGGTGTTTACATGGGTCCATTTTAGTGAATAATAATAGTGGCTAGGTGTGTTGCTCCCGAGAGGTGCATCAATCCATTCTACTGGATTAAGAATAGTAGGGCCCCATTCTCAATGTGAATGAAAATATGATTAAGAGATAAAGTATAAATGAAAAGATACTAATCATTTAAAGTGGAAGACTACGTAAGTCGGGACCGAGGTGTTGAGTCCGTTCCACCGAATAATAATATTAGCTCGGGTGTATTATCTCCGAGAGGTGTTTCAGACTATTCCATCATTTCAATAATAGTAGCTTTAGAGTATTTTACTTTGAGAGGTGATGGGTCCATTCTATCGGATAATAATAGTGGCTCAATTGTGTTATACCCGAGAGGTGTTTCAGATCATTCCACTGGTTTAAAAATAGTGGAGTTCCTAAACTCAATGTAAATAAAAGATTGAAATATGGTATGTCTAATAAAAGACCTCGAATCAATAATTATTTGGCATTCTTTGGTTTACGCACATATTATTTTCCTATAAAAACTCATGTATCATATGTAACTCTACTTAACTATACCATTACCTTACTTAGTACGTAATGTACTGATCATTCGTTTCATGGGTGTTACTCAATCTAATGAGTAAACGACCCAGATGTATATGTATAGGTTGATGAGGACCCGGTGGATGAATTTGCAGCCTTTGATGTTATATATGTAGATGAATGAGTTCTTTGTATCAATGTTTTGGGTATAGAGTCATGTTATCTAGATGATTGTTTTACTCGCATACCTTTTTTGTTGAATTTTGATATTGTAATCGGAGTTGATCTCCAAACTCTTATTTAATGTTATTAAAAGCTGTCCCTTTTCTTTTTATCATGTTTTAATTTTTCTAATCATTTTGCCTTGAGATTGATGTAAGGTGAAATGCCCCGAAAATTCTAATTTTAAAAATTATAGTTAAATAAGATTTTATTTGAAAAAATTATTAAATAAATTATTATTATTAAAATAAAAAGGAATTAATTAGGGAAAATCAAGAGGAAATTTATAAGTATTTCAATTAGGAGAAATTTGGGTATTTTAGCTTATTAAGGATTTTATTTTGGAAATTAATTAAATAAATTATTTTATTTAAGATAAGAAGGAGAAAATAGTTTCAAATTAATATAAATTTTATAAGTAATTTAATTGAAGAAAATTAGGGTATTTTGCTAATTAAAATGGAATTTATGAAAAAGATTTTTAAAATCCTAAATTAGCCTAAAAAAGGATTTAAATATCATTATTTTTAAATATCCCAAATATTTTAATTAATTTAATTAAGCCAACCCACTATTTTTTCCCTTTTTCCTTTTTCTTTTCTTTCTTTCTTCTTCTTTCTTCTCCTTCCCGATTGGGCTTCCCGTGGCCTAATCCATTTCTCCCTTTTTCCTTCTCCCGCGACCTAGCCTTTCCCCCTCTTTCCTTTCCTTTGGCATGACCAAGCCCGCGAGACTGTTGCCTCCTTCATTTCTCCTCTGCGCCGCATTTCCCTCTTTTCCCCCTGGAATGCTACGTTTCGTCTTATCTCATTAAATGTCGTCGCTGGTCTGGTCCTCCTTCTTTTCTTTCTTTTCTTTTTTTTCTCAAACTGCTGGTCCGCCTCATACGTTCTTCTTCCCCCAGCCTTTGCACCTGTCGTGGACGTCGACCTACACCATTGCCCCTATGCCCTAGTTTTTCGTCGTCGTTGACCGACCATTTCACTCCTCTCTCTCCCCTACTGACTCGTCGACCATTTTTCCCAACTAACTCTCTCCTCTCCTCGCATGTTATCTCTTCTCCCAGCCAACAACTTCTTGCCACATCTTTCTTAAATTTTGCCGACAACTGTCATCGCCAACGAGCCTAACTGACCCTCCGATCCTCCTACCCAGTCTGTAACTGAGCTTTCCCCCAAAACCCAGCTTTTCCCAACCTTGTGTGCCGCCTCCATTTCAGACTCCATCCCTGCCACCGTCGGCCAACCACGCAGCTAACTCCGCCCACATAAGCCTTCCCGGTTGTGCATGGTTTGCTCCTCAATCAACCCATTCTTCCACCTCTACCACCTTTCGCGCCGCCATCCGCCACCACTATTGCTGCTTCCACTACCTCGTTCACCTCCCAAACCGTATTGTAGGCCCTCCTCTATCTTCACCTACCTTTCTCTTCTTCTTCCCCATTCAGCCACCACCGCCGCCATGTGTTGCCACCTTTGGTTGCGCCGCTACCCTTATTCTGTTCCTCTCCTTCTGGGCAACCATAATCACCCTTACTTTCACCCTCTTTCTTCTTCCCTTTTTCCCAACCCTCAACTTTTCCCCTTTTATTCTCTTTTTCCGGCC
Organism: Tamarix austromongolica; assembly: GCA_039764185.1. Classification (NCBI taxonomy): domain Eukaryota; kingdom Viridiplantae; phylum Streptophyta; class Magnoliopsida; order Caryophyllales; family Tamaricaceae; genus Tamarix; species Tamarix austromongolica. The sequence goes on along the minus strand of CM077808.1, from coordinate 14,802,733 downwards.
ACTGCTACAACAGTCGGGCGCCAGCACCGGTGACACCTATCACCACCAGCCCAAGGTTGAGCCCTAGACCCTCTTAACCCTTTTACCCTATTTTTATAAGCCTTAATCTATTTTATTTCATTTATTTGAAATATAATAATAATATTATTATTATTATTTCTATTATTATTATTAATGATTTTATTATTATTATTTCTATTGAGGGTCAAAGCCCTATTATACTTTTTTTTCGATTTTATTCTTAGTATTTCTATTATTGCTATTATTATTATTATTATTATTATTATTATTATTATTATTATTATTATTATTATTATTATTATTATTATTATTATTATTATTATTATTATTATTTTCAATGTTAATATTATTATTCTATATAGGGCCGAAACCTTAGTATGCCTATTTTGAATTTTAGTAGTAGTATTATAAATATCAAGTCTTATTATTATTAATATTATTAATATTTTCATCATTATTATTCATTATTATTATTAACGTTTTTATTATTATTATTATTTGTTAAGTTTATTATTATTCAATGTGAGGTAGAAACCCTACTTCATTTTGTCTTTAAATATTATCATTACTATTATTGCCATTATAATTATTATCATTTTTGCAATACTATTATGGTTTTATAATTATTATTATTATTACTATTTCATCATTATTATTATTACTAAATTTTATTATTAAAGTTATTATAATTATTATAAGTAGTATTTTTTTGGTAAAGGGGTTGAAGCCCTTATTTCACTTTGTTTTTGAATAATGGCCTTTTTATTATTATTGTCACTATTATCATTATTATTATTAATATTAACATTGTTATTTTTTTTAGTATCTTAGCTATTATTATTTTAGTATTATTACCATTATTTTTATTAAGTCAAAGTCTTCAACATTATATTATCAACTTTTATAATATTTCTATTATAGCTTATATCTTATATCTTTAGCATAGTTAGAAATTATTTAATGTTATTTTTATTAATATGTTATTATTTTACTAAAAATCTAGTCTTAGAATAAATTAGTGATTAATAGTATTTTTAGTAAGAGGGAGTCTAATTTCTAGTATTTCCCTAATATGGGTGAGACCAGTCAAAGCCCTAAGGAGGCGTAGGAGCGTGCTCCAAGACCGGTGTCATTTTAGGTAAGGGTGTTACTGAGGCCTTATATGTGTTGAGGTGCATTATATGCTTTGTATGTTATTCATCCTATGTTTATCATTATGATCATCTCATATGTGGTATGGCGTGGAGTTAGAGTGTGTTCATATGTTGTTATATGACATGTGTACTATGTGTATGAGATGAAATATTATGGTATGTGAGGATATGTGTTGTGACCCTGTAAGACATGCATGTGAGGTTGTTAATATGGTTTGTGTGGGGAAAAGGATGAAAAAGGAGAATGGGGAAGTAAGTTGACCAAGGGATGTGAGTTGACCTAAGTATTTTAATGATCTATGAGTGGAGGAATAAAATGGAAATTTTAAGATTTTGTGTGGGAGAATCTAATTTATGATTTTGTATGGGAGAATCTAATTTATGATTTTATATGGGATTATATAATTTGTAGTTTTATATGGGATAATTTAATCTATGGTGTAATATAGGAGAATCTAATCTATGGTTTTGTATAGATGAATATAATCTATGGTTTTATATGGGAGAATCTAATTTATGGTTTTATATAGGAGAATCTAATCTATGGTTTCATATGGGAGAATCTAATTTATGGTTTTGTATAGGAGAATCTAATTTAAGATTTCGTGTGGGAGAATCTAATCTATGGTTTTATATGGGAGAATCTAATTTATGGTTTTGTATGGGAGAATCTAATTTACGGTTTTATATGGGAGTATATAATTTGTAATTTTATATGGGAAAATTTAGTCTATGGTGTAACATGGGATAATTTAATCTATGGTGTAATATAGGAGAATCTAATCTATGGTTTTGTATGGAAGAATCTAAATTATGATTTTATATGGGAGAATCTAATTTATGGTTTATATAGGAGAATCTAATCTATGATTTTGTATGGGAGAATCTAATTTATGGTGTTGCATGGTTTTGTGTGAGAGAATTTAATCTATGGTTTTGTATGGGAGAAGCTAATTTATGGTTTTGCTTGGGAGAATCTAATTTATGGTTTCATATGGGACAATCTAATCTATGGTTTTGTATGGAGAATCTAATCTATGGTATATCATGGGAAAATCTAATCTATGGTTTGTATGGATCGAATTTAGGGTTTGGTATGGATGAATCTATGGTTTTGTATGGAGAATATAATCTATGGTGTATCATAGGAAAATCTAATCTATGGTTTGTATGGATCGAATTTAGGGTTTGGTATGCATGAATCTTTGGTTTTGTATGGATTAAATTTAGGTTTTGGTATGGATGAATGGTTTTGTATGTGGTAAATTTAGGGTTTGGTATGGAGGAATCTTTGGTTGTGTATGGACTGAATATAGGGTCTGGTACGGACGAACCTTTGGTTTTGTATGAATTGAATTTAGGGTTGCATGTGATGTGTAAAGTCTACATGGGAAGGTAATTTACATATGGAAAGATAATTTGGGATTTAAGAAAGGTAATGTAAGTGTTATTTGGGTGTTTGAACACTTTGGATGAAAAATAGTACGTGGAACATTATAAGGGTACGTAGGAGACTGAACTGGGGTTTGATGTGGCTGCTTAAGGTTTTTGTGGTAGCATGTGTACTTGGTGATTAAAGTGTAATTATGAGGGTGGAATCTATGAGTGGTGATGTGTGGAGTGTTAAAATGAGTTGGGTTGTGTGAGGTGGAGTAGGATGGGCCACTAAGGCCTAAATTAGGGTTTCTTGGGAAAACCCTAGAGTAAGGAAATAAGTGGACTTGGAGGTGTGTAGTAGTGGGCCTTGACCCACATACTTCGGTGTTGGAGTTCTGGTTTGAGTTGGAGTACAGAGGAGAGGTTGCTAGACAAATTAGAAGGTACAGGGTTCTCATGATATGATACAGATCAGTTGGAGGATAAGTGTAAAGGGAGTGATTCATGCATGTCTAGGGTGAAAGCTTTTGAATAAGATATTTAAGACATTAATCACTTAAAGTGGAAGATATTGAGACAGGTCCAGCCGATCCACCGATTAGGAATAGTGGTTAGGGTTTTTACCCTATGTGTGACCGATCCACTGGTTATAATAGTGGTTAGGGCAGGATGCTCTGTGAGACCGGCCCACCGGTTATAATAGTGAGGGATCCCGAGCTCAACAAAAACAAACTAGAGTTTTTGCCAAGGCACTTAAAAGATACTAATTACTTACAATGGAACACTATGCGAGAAGGAGATGAACTGATCCACTGGTTAGGAATAGTGGTTAAGATTTTTACCCTATATGTGACCGATCCACCGGTTATAATAGTGGTTAGGGTTTTTACCCTATGTGTGACCGATCCATCAGTTATAATAGTGGTTAGGGCAGGATGCTCTATGTGTGACCGGCCCACCAGTTATAATAGTGGAAGTTTCTCATACTCGCATAGATTTCATAAAAAGCATGGTGTGAATCGATTTCTTATCAGAGATTAATTAAGTAATTAATCTAAATTATGAATGGGCCTTTATACTTTTACCTTGATGGTCATATGCATTTGTGTTATCATGTTGGTCTTATGCTCTATTGTTATTATTCTGCATGATATATGTGATTTGTGTGTCGGCCTTAGTGCACGGTTACCTTTCTTAGTATGTAGTGTACTAATCACCGCTTTCATGGGTGCTGCTCATTCCCACAAGTAGTAGACCCCTTTGACTTGTGCAGGTACACGAGACATCCGGTGAGGCTGAGTGTTGAGCTTGTGGTTGGATCAAAGTTTGAGAGTGTCGTGGCCGTATTTACTCTTCTTGTTATTTTATTTTCTTTTGCTATTTCTTTTGTATCGGATTTACCCTTTTTGGTTTATTACCTCGTAATGAGTATTTCAATTAAGCCTTTTATCGATTGTAAGATAATTCCCTCCAAGGAATTTTGATTTTGCTATCTGATTTCTATCTTATTATTGATTATAAACTTTTAGGCGTACTCTGATTTCTATGTTATGATATTTGTAATTCTTTTTATTAACTTTTGATTTAAGTTTGAAAATAATCTTTTAGCCTTAGCACTTGGTACTAGAACGGTCGGAGTGAACCGGTCTGGTACTAAGTATGGTGGTAACATCCCCAGAATTCACGGGTTTTAATTTAATTACTTCCGCTTTAAAAAAATATAGTGAATTTTGGGGTGTTACATAAGGATGGTGGGATAAGCTAGACTTATGTTAATTACAACAGTAACACCCAACTATTTGAGTATATGCTTCCGCTTACAAAAAAAAATTCAGCAGTAAATTTTGGGATGTTACAGTAATATGCTAAAGTTTTATAATATGTATGCAAGTGCTATGAAAAGGTGTGATTGCTGAAAGTATGATATTAAGTAATCAATATATGTTTGTCTTATTATTTATTATGAGATTTATGTATGGTATATATATGTATCTATCTATCTATCTATCTATATATATATATATATATAGAGAGAGAGAGAGAGAGAGAGAGAGAGATAGAGAGAGAGGTTAATGTATGCCTGTATAGGGTTTCATTAGGGTATGTGACATTATTAAGTTGTTATTTCTATACCATGGTAAGTGCTTCATGATTATCATTACATGTTGTAAATAGGGTGAAAATATAGCATGATTGTACACAAGCATTGTAATATCCCAAATTAGGCGGAGTGTTATAAGAATTGATATAGCTACTTATATCAACATGGTATACCATCCTTTGGTAATTTCGTCCTAAGAACTGTACAATTAAGTGTGCTGGCTATGGAGCAATTTTAGGATGGGTGAGCCTCCGGGGAAGTTTCAGAAATTTTCTAAAAATTTATGGGGAAGTGCGTGAGTGAGGACAAAGCACGCTAAAAGGATTTATATTGATCATGGGGCCAGCTCATCAATCCAAAAGCGCTCCAAAGTATCCCCCACGTGGCCGTATTGACTCGGGGTGTTACAAATGGTATCAGAGAGAAATTGCGATCATGAATTGAACTTAGATAAGTTAGTCAGCCACCTAGCAGGACAATTCTTGAGATGCATTATATGGAGGCAGTTAGTAGTTCAGGTGCAATGAGGACGTTGCGTTCTTTGAGTGGGGGTGAATGCAATACCCCAAATTAAGCGGAGTGTTATAAGGATTGATATAGCATCCTATATTAACATGGTATACCATCTTTTTGGTGATTCCATCCTACGAACTTTGTAGTTAAACGTGCCAACTATGGAGTAATTTTAAGATGGGTGACCCTCCTGGGAAGTTTCAAAAAATTTTTGAAAATTTCTCAGAAAGTGCGTGAGTAAGGACAAAGTGCACTAAAAGATCTTGTATTGATTTGTGGAGTCAGCCGATCAATCTGAAAGAACTCCAAGGTAGCCCCTGTGTGGTTGTATCGAGTCGGGGTGTTACAAGCATCATTAGGGTTGAATTGCATACACCATAGTATTAATTGTTATCTTTAATGTTGAATCGTGTTATAAATATGTGCGTGTTACATAGAATACATACTATGTTAGAAATGCATGATTAGGGTTTGTACATATAAGTTGCAAAATGCATGCCTAATGGAATATATAGTTAATTGATAGCAATAATTATGTTCTAAAATATTATAAATTATTTTATTTTTGTGTTTTTCATGATAGATAACCATTTTAATTAATTTTGGTGTGAAATTTGATAAAATGGCATTAGTAGGGATTTTAAGGGTATTTTGGTCATTTTTGACCTAACGTGCCTAACATGAATAATTTGAAATATGATGGCTTTATTATTTTGATAGGTTGACCATAGTTTTGACTTTAACTATTGACCTTAGGGTTGAATTAAATAATTATAAATAAATAAATATTAGTTACATTTGGAATTAAGATAAGTGAATATTATGTGAGATTTTATGATCACATTCTTAAGATATTAATATTTAAAGTGGAATAATTCGAGGTTAAGAATGCTTATTCTTTAGGGTTGGCTACCCTAGAAATGAGGTAAGAGCGCTCAGTTTGGTTTAGTGGTTTCATCAAATACCTTAGCATTTTGGCTAAGCCATAATCTACTCAATAGGTAACCTACGGGCCCTATAGGGCACTTTGATACTTAAGGATTAAGTGACCTAAGATGAGAGGATATTATGTTACCTTGTTAAACTAGTATGACTGAATAACTTGTATATCTTGGGTTACAAGTTGGGAGGACATTGTATTGTTTTAGTGTGATGATATGACCAATGTACTTTATATGTGTCTAGGTTATTATTGTATCACCTTATGTAATTAAAAATATAAACAATTATTGTACAAGGACTTAAATAGATTGTTGTGGTTTATCAGTTTGATAGTTACATCTGCGCACTAATTGAATTTGGTGTATTGGTTGACAATTGTCTTAGTACGTTCCTTATCATGTTATAAGTGCTATAGAGGTGGTTATTGTAAAACACCTTAATTATGGATTGGTGTTTCACTTCATAGGACATCCTTGGTATCATTAGATTAATAAAATAGTCATAATATGGTTAAGTTTGATGTGATGAATATGCGGCTTACAGTATGAATGTGACACTTCGCTATGGTAGGTATAATTTAACGTGTTATGTCATAATACTTTGTGTTACCTTCTATGTGCCTCATGTGTCCTTTACATGTTAGTATACTGTAGTAGTTTACTCAATATCATTGTACAGGCAAGTTTCATTTCATGGTCCTTTACCTATTCCATGGGTAATCTTTACCTTACATGAGTATTTTGAGGGTTCAACCTGATGACTTTTAGTAGGGGTTGAGAGTAAGGACTATTTGATGCTCTTCCTGCATATTTTGATTTGAATTTTCCTTAGACTCTTATATCCCCTTCTATATTTTTCTATCATTAGATTTTAACTCTTTGCTTGATCTTTTATACTACTATGACAATGTTATTCTGTATTAAAATATGCATTTTTTATTCTTATGGTTGTTATTAATTTAAACAAAGTAACGTTTAGCCTAAACACTTAGAATAAGAATGGTAGAGGATGTCACACTTGCTAGGTGTAGTGGTAACACCCACTACTTTGTAGTTGATGCTTCCATAAAATTATACTTAAGTAATAAATTTGAGGGTGTCATAAATAGATACCTACATAAAAATTTAAATGATGTGGTATTAGTACGACGAGCATACTAAGTAAACACAACCTACTACAAGTGATATTATGCCCACATAATACATGCAATACATGTTGAGACATGGAAATAATGATGGATCATATTTAATATAGATAATACTCCTAATCATGATGATACAAAAGCATACATGATACATGCTTACACTTAATCACATAGGAAAACTTCAAGCTAGCAAACTAAAATAGAAAACATAATATAAACTATTATACCATATAAAACCAAGAATCAAAGATTTGATAAGAACAGAGAAATCGAGCAAATCCTATAGCCATCTCTTGCATGTGCTTCAACAAGTGCCACATAAAGACATATATGTTAATAGGCACAATAAAGAAAAATCATACAGGTCATAGGCATATGGATCTAAACTCTAAGGCACAAGCTTATACGTCTTTTTCTATCACTAATGGACATAATTCATAGGGAACAAAAAAAATCAACAAGGCATACAAGCCAATGCATATACGAACACGTCTTACTACAATGAACAAAGTCAAGGGTATAAATAATAACATAATAATAGATAAGGTTACATATGGACTCCAATGTCCTACCATAATGGAAAACAACCAAGGGTATAATTATAACATATATCAATATTCACATATGGACATCCTATCCTACCACATATGGACAAAAGCTATAGGGCATCATAAACCAAATGAGCATCCCACTCTACTATAAGTGAACAAAATTTCCCAGGCATAATAAACCATATAAGCATCATGCATCACTAAAAATGAGTATACTATTGTTAAAGGGCTTATACAAAGACTCTAATTTCCACTTAGCTCGAAACTGTAAAGGCTACCGAAGGATGGACATCCTGTCCACTACTAGTGGACTCTGGCTAAGGTAGTATCACCAAATGTAACATAATTGTTAAGTTTTCATACCCTCCATAGAATTCAAATAATCATATAAAATAGAAAAGACACCAAGATATTGTATGACTAACAACCCCTTTTGTTAAATGAAAACAAGAAGCGAAAGTCTTAAGTGCTATGTTTCATAATGACAACACTGAAAATATTCCACAAAGGGAAGCATAGAGAGCATGTGATCACATATCACATACATGCTCATGGTTAACACCAAACCCCTCATAATGATTGAAAAATGAGCATCGCAAAAAAAATGATCTAAAAGATCATTACGGATCAGAGATCCCTCAAAACTTTAGAAAAATCCCAAAAATCAAAAACTAAAGATGAAAGGAAAAAGACCAAAATCATAGGCATGAAGCTAGGAGAGTAAACGTGGTGCACCTCTTATCAAGTATGAGTCCCAAAAAACCAATTGAAAGTCAAACTTAGGTTAACAAGGCCTTAAAATCCAACCTAACTCATATTTATTTATTTAGTCAGTTAATGACCAAAATACACTTTAAACACCTAAAACCTAACCCACAAGTTCAAATAACCCTAAACGAGGACAAAACACTAAAGATTACATTTTCCCATTAGGATAATATATATATAAGTTAACTAAAAATAAGATCCCACATTCATTTTGAAAATATTACTATTCACTGATGATGGGAAATTTTTTTATATTAAGAAACTTAAAAATAAAAATAAAATTATTTTATTGCTAGGAATTAATATTCATTAGAATTTACTATTCATGCTAATTTAATATTTATAAGGTAAAAGTCAATAGTCAATGGTTAAAAGTTGACTATGTACTCATAAATATGCTGAAAGGGTCATTTTTTGGTTAATTATTCAATTTAGTAAAAATACTTGACATAAATATAATTATTCCAAGATTAAACCTTAATTAGGATTATTAAAGAGTCATTACCCAATAACATTTCAAATATCACAAAAAATACAACAAAAAACACCTAAGCTTTCAAGACTTTCAACAGAAATTTAGAGTAGCAATACCTTTATGAATTAAATCATGCTATGTATGGAAGCTCATCTACAAATTACAACCTATAAAATGGTATAATAAATTTTATAAAATACTCAAAAGGATCAAAAACCCCATAAATCATATAAAACTTATCAAATATAAGTTATGCTTAGGATCATTAAAAGACACCATGATCTATATCAAAATTGATCTATAAATTACCAAGATTAACATGGTAACATCATTTTAACAACACAATGGATAAATCAAAAAGGCCCAAATTTTTGAAAATCTCACTATTCCACCAAACATAGCATAATAAATTAGAACCATAATTAATCATGCTAATATACAAAATGATATCTACAGGTAGGAAGGACGTGTTTACATAAGTTAATCTTCAATAAAAATGGAGAAAATGGAAGCTTGAATAAATTGTGGATTTGTACTAATCCTCAAAGATCAATCCCCTTTATTTAATTAAAAATACCAAGGAATTAATTTAAGATTCAAAATAGAAGAAATGATGAAGATTGGTGGTGTTTATGGTGGTGCAAGGGTGTTGTTGTAGAGGTGGTTTGTTTTGTGGGTTAAGAGGAGGAGGGAGAAAATGAAGGCGAAAGATAAAGTTAGAAATCTAAGTGTGAATATGTGGAGGAAAATTTAATTCAAAGATATTTCAATTTACTCAATCAAGTGTGAGGAATTTTGGTATGTTTAAAGTGAGGTTGAAGGATAAAATTTGAATTTGACAACACATACATATTCAAAAATATCTAACGAAGTCCAAAAATTATAAAATTAATTACATAGTATTTTTTAAATAACTTTGATCTCAATAACACTAAAATATAGTAATCTCCAAAGATTTGTAAATTTTAGATAGCTAAAAAGATAATTTTGGAGCATAAATAACTAAAATATGGTTAATCGGGATATGGATAATACTTTCTCCTAGAGAGCTCTAATTAAAATGGAAAGAGTCAATGATAGCAAAAATGAAAGAATTTGAATGGTTTGGAATAAGTTTGATAGCCAAAAATGCTTAAAAGATCTCACAAATACGAACTTTTAAGGAAATGTTAGGAAATGGAAACAAAACAGGGTTTTAATTTTATCAAATGGTGTAATAAATGTACAAAATAGAATAATTTTATTTTAATTAAAATAATTTCCCAAATAACTTAGGTTTTTAAAAAATAAGATGTTACAATAAATGATTGAATGAGTTATAATAGACAGATGAAAGGTAAATATATCCATTTAACGAGTATGATTTATTGATATGAATATGAAATCCAACATTCAAAATTATCAGATTAATTAGCTATAAGCGGTTGCTTAGAAAGAAATTATCTGAAAAAACTAATTTAATGACACATGTTATTATACAAAAGTTATAGTTTTGTCCCTGATAGACTTTTAGCTCACGAAGTTTCATATATAAGTACTATTAAAATATAGACTCTCCGTACAAATAGAATTATACATAATGCAACATTTGAAGAAAACATGATAAGTTGAGAGGAATAAAATTATATTATTTTACTTTGCCAAAATTTTACCTCACTAAGTTTTCTCGATAAAGTTTCTAATAAGACTATTTTAAATATTTAAGTTAAATATCAAATATTAGTGCATGAGATATCTTTATTTATAAGAATATAATTTTGAAATCCTCCTACATGTTTATATATCTCTATTGGTAAAATGAGTTGTACAAATAGTTAAATATGAATATTCAAGAAAGAGTATTATAAATAACTCTATGTAAGAGATGTATCCCATTAGTGTCCTACTAATTTACCCCATTACGTCTGATTAATATTAATTTGTAGCCCCTTATACTTATCTAGTGATTTTATATTGTAATATCCATTATTATGATAAAATATTAGCTATACACACATATATTGATCATTGTTATGTGTTAAATTATAAAACATTTAAAAATATAAATATTATATTCATATTTAAAAAAAAACTATAATATTTTTTATAACTTTTATCAATATATTTTAATAATCAAAATATATATTTAAAATATACGATGGCATATCTTTTGAAGCGGACGGAGTAGCTTTTATTGTTCGCAAACTCCTCATACGTCAGTGATGAAATACTGGTCCGAGAATAAAATAATTGCAAAAAGGAGCTTTAAATGCCAGTCACATATAATAGTCGTAGACAGAAAGACGTGACATTATCAAACGAAGTAACAATTGGGTAAGAAAATGCAAGTTTGGTATCCATCTAGGCTAGCCTAGGACAATTCAAACTTATCCGCCCAAAATTTACAGCAAAGATAATATTTCTCATGGTTCAAAGCTCAGCTTTCAGAAAGAAATAAACTGTTCCTACCAGTATATGCTACAAGAAATTGTGAAAATACAAGTGTCATTAACTCTTCAAAAAGGGAAAATTCTAATGTAAAACGTCCATCTTTATATGGGGTCAGACTCACCTCCATCTGTCTCTCAATTCTTTTCGCATAGATAAGATCCAGGTGACAAAGATTGCCGCTACAAGAGCAAAAATAGTTAGGAGCAGTAGTGCGTAGCTGAAGTCCTCTGTTAATGAATCATAGGTCCTCGAAGGTGCAAGACGGGTAAAAAATAGATCTACTCCATGAGCAAAGACAAGGGTAGTGGACTCTAGCTTAGCAGGTACTGTCATTATGCCTCTAAGACCTTCCACTTTGAGGGAGTGAGTAACATAGGCCTGCAGAAAGAGACATTTATAATAGCGAAGCACATGTATATCACAACTCACAAGTAATATGTAAACTTATTCATCGCAAGTACACGCTGAATATACCTAAGCACAATTTGCTAAGTTGATCTTAGCGTTACCACATCATTTTGCAACAATATGCACAGCAACAATATGCACAGCAAGACTTGCATTGTGGTTCACATCAGCAAAAAGACAGAACACCAGCATCTTGAAACTAAGGTATTTTATTAGCGCAGAGATCTATAGTCTACTGCTCAGTCTAGATTCATGAATTAAGAACGGTGAACCAAATCTCTCAATAAAATCTTTCGACAGGATCACCCCTGAAGGAACACTTAAAATGAAACCCCACAAATCGGCTCTCTGAGAGTCAAGAGTACTGACAAGGGCATGTGAAAGGAATTAACAAAATCAGAAGTTTATTCACTACAAGCAGAGGCTGATGGACAATCATAATGAAGAATCTGCAGAACTAAGAATACCTGTGGAACTATCGGCAAGGAATCCGTAAGAGGTATAATCCCTTCTTCCTTTTCAGCTTGTGTTGGATTCAGAGTCCTCCGGGGATCCAAAAAGCGCTTATCAAGGGCTAAAACCTGAGATACAACAATTGACAATGAGAATAACACCAAAATCTCTAGCATCTAGTGTCATAGCACAGTTACATAACCGTTATTTATAAAACTACCAACCTGATCTCCAATTGTGCCAATTAAAAGTTGCTTTGATGTTACGCCCTTCGCAGTAAGTGTCACTCCCATGGCCTTCACAGAATGAGTGAAGAAATAGGACTGTGATTTTGTCATGATTTCAGGACGAGAATAAGAAGAAGCTGGTGAAGTGAGATTGTGCTTTCCAAGAATGAGCTTCCAGACATCCTTATTATCCTGCACGCAATATTCGTGTTGATTAGTTAAAAGGTTGAATCAATCTGGGAGGGTATGCAAGAATAAGATATTACTGAAAATATATATCATCTCTTGATTTGAATGCAGTACCGCTCGAGATTCATCATATATCTCAATGACAGACATCTCATATCTGTGAGCTCTGATATTAAAATAGTGATACACAACCCAGTTCTCACTTAAAACCTGCATAAAGATCAGAAGAAAACAAAAAAATTCATCATTTACATGGCCATATTAGACATGACAACTGCACACAGATGGTTACTTACAGCATGAACAGGACCCTGTGCACCAGGATGAGTCATCCGGTGCAGTATGCGTCCAGTTACTGTATCGATGAGATAAACAACCAATGATGATTCATCTGGAGAAACTGATCCAATTTCACCAGCAACAGCTTTTGGAGTAGCAGTAGCTAGGAATAGTATGTTCTTTGATATATACTTGTACATCACATCTCGGTCTGCAAGTGATTTTGCCTGTGTGTGAACCACCTTCAAGAACAAGAGAATAAGTCACTCAATCAGAACAGATGTGTATGTTTTCAACAACATGAATCAGCAAGATGGATTAACGAGAGGCAGGAGGGTATACAAGAGGACTGGGTGGGGGGGGAGTTATTATCAATCATAGAAGGTAATGCATACAAAAAAGTTAAAAAATAGAGAGCGTACCTCATTTTGTTTTCTAGTCACAGTTGCAATGATCTTTTCTGACTCTGGATTCAATACAATGGACCATGATTCCTTCACACTGAAGCAATATTTATCATCTACCTCCAAAATACAATTGCTCTTCAATTCATGGCCTCTGATGATGCCATTGTCAGCATCAACTGAATACCAGTAAACATTTGGAAACTCTCTCTGGAAGATATCAGCAGCTTCCAAAGTTCTAGGGAACAGATGTGCATGAGCTTCAGCATCTATCAGTAAATGCAGGTGCCTCTCAGTGGAATCTGTATATGGCAGCGGAATGACTTGTAAAATGGAATGAGCGAGACTTGTAGATTTAAGTTCATCCCCGGTGTAGGCATCGACAAACGAAAGAAGGCCTGGTGCTTCCACTCCTTGTCCACAGCGACCAACAACAAGAACAGATGGATTTTCATCCATTGCATGATGATGTGGAATTTGCCACTGGTAGAGGTTGAGAGCACGGGGCTGTTCACATGCTTCTGATTTACGCAGAGAAGGAATTAAAAGTGACCAAACAATATGCCCATCTCCAGTGTGCAAAGCAAATAGTTTCCCTGCTTTAGTCAAAACTATGAGCAGCTTTCTGAAGCCATTGTGATCTCGGGTCATCTTGCTTTTCTCAGAGCTTTTCAGCCTCAATGCTTGTATAGCAGATATGTCTTCAGGGCTTGCCAACATAAGAGTTCCTTTCAGCTTCAGCAAATGTCCCTTAGTGTAACCAAAGAGAGAACCAATGATGTCAGAATTAGCAAATGAAATTTACCGATCAATCAAGCCACAGCAGCAGCACAGGCAATGTTATGCACAACAGATAGACGAAATAATATGATCTTGGAATTTTCCTTGTTTTTAAACTCCATGAAACAAATGGGCAACAAAAAAAGGGTAGGTCCACTTTCAAGATAAAATATTAAGCATCGATCACGTTGTCCAGAAATTAAAGTTCTAGAACTTCATCATTTTATCAACAGGATTACATTCACACTCTTCAAAGACAAACCTCCAGCATAGTTTTGTTCAACAAACTAGAGATAGTAGGATTTATTATGACATACTATAAGGTAATTCATTGTATTGCTTAACACCAAAATTTCACCTTTACTCTTTCCAAAATGGGCCATACTAGATGTATAATGCAGAAATGTACTTTGACTAAGATATTCTAATTATTGTATAGTTCCACGTGAATAACAATCATTTCTCAAAACATAAGACAACTTTTATAAATATTAAGATCAGAAGAAACTCAAACACCTGACCTATCTAGTCCCTCATAGACGACCATTAATAATCATGTACGACAAGGTTTTGGAATTAGCAATTGATTATCCTGATAATAAACCCATTATATGGTAGAAATATAATCTGTCTTATCACAAATCTTGATAACATACCTGAAGCCATTCAAGAAGACTCTGCTCTACTTTGGCCACTGATACACCTTTCTTCTCCACAGGTAGTTCTGATGTTGTCACATCTACAACTGAGGCAAGCCCATCCTCTCTACTCCAAACAATTTCACCCTGTTGTAGCAACAACAAGGAGTGATCTTCCATGACAACTAAAGCCCTAAATCCATGAGAGCGGTCTGTCCGTATATAATTGTTTATAAAAACCTTCTGCACAAGTCCACGCTGATGATCCATCTCAACACTTTCCTTGAGTAGGTCAACTCCCCAGTCATGACCAAGCTTTACCATTAGATGGATTTTACTGCCTTCATGTTGAACAAGCCCAAAAGCTTGCTGCCCTTCAGTGACAGACAGCACATCGCTAATGGCTGATGAATGATCAACTTTGTGTACAACCTCCAGTAGGCCTTGAGATTTTACCCGAATAAATACTATGAATGAACTGTATTTTAGAGCTAATAGACCTTCAAGTCTTGAAGGTACTGTAGCTGCTACTCCAGAAAACTCAGGAACAATGTCATGAATATTTGTCCGCTCAAAGCTAACTTTGCTATCTTTTATGCTTACTGATACCAACACTGACCCAGTAGCATCCAAAGCCACCAGTGTATCACTGGTGACCAATGAAATGTCACTAGATAAGCCTCCAGGAATTTCTACAATATCATTGTTCACTATTTCCCCACTCTTTGGGCTAAGTTGGTAAGTATGAAGCTGGTTAGAGCTAGAAATCCCAACAGCATATACTGCTTCACCACCAACAGGCTGGATCAACTGTTGAACCTCCACACTGCAGAAATAAAAATGCAATATGATGTATAAATATACTTGATATAAAAATACAAGCTGGACCAAATGAGAATACAAAAACAGAACACTTCACTAATATATATGCCATACCTTTCAGCAAGCAACTCATTATTCCAGAGGATTGCTCCATCCAAGCTGGAAACAGCATGGAGACAGCCATTGCTGTAAATAATTATCAGATTCTCTCTGTCCATCTTTAGATTTTCCTGTGTTATGATGCAAAACATAAAGTTGTCATACAATACAATTTTTTACTGCTACATAAGTAAACTATAAATGCACAAGGTGCCTTGTTAAACATAGTGTAATAGTGTAATAACCAACCGGAATCAGTAATAAGGACTTTGAGGATGTCCTCCCTTTGAGAAAGGTCTCCCACACCATCTGTCCATCAGGAATATTCCAGGCTCTCAAAATGCTTCCATCTGATGACAGTGTAATGACATCTGCCAAAAAAGCAAAACAGAATTGTTGGTATTTGATGATACTTGTGGTTTATTTCCCTCTTAAAGTTGATTTGCAGAATGTATGGCACCAGCAAACAAACCTTAAATTCTTTGTTGGTATATTTAAAAAGTACAAGTAATTAATCAGCATTCATAAATAAGTGGCACAAGCAATTGTTATTTGCTCATTGCCCAGTATAACTAATGGTAATAAGATTTATCTCTTGGTAATTAGTCCTTAAGTGTATACAAGAAATTGTCAGCACCTATTGTTGGTCACCCTTCATTCCCAACAAATTACTTTCATCAACAATTGCTGGTTTGATTCGGCTTGATTACCATAAAACCAGTGGCGGAGGCAGGATTTTGACTTTATGGTGTCCCCGTATAAAATAATATTATTGGACAATGTCAACAATTAATTGTCTAGATCTAAACAATATCATTCCAATTTTCTAGAAATCAACCGTTCCATACGTAAACTTCCTTATAACAAACTTTTTGAATATGTTAAACTAATAACTATTAATATAAAGTACTAATTAATAGAAACTTAAGAATTGAATAAAAAAAAAATCCTTAAATTATTTTAGAGAAAATATTTTATGCAAAGGATTAATTCAAGAATTAGGATATTCAAAGTTATCATGATGAACTAATAATTCACACCCATTAAACTAAATTACTAACAAAAAAAACAAATTAAACAATTTATCAAACATATACATCCTCATAAAAAATACAAATTGACCAAAGAGTTAAAAATATACCTCTTGAGTCCAAAATAACCATGTACAATGAATTGCAAGCATAACAAAGAATGACATGGAGTCCGTCACACAATTTAGTTTTTATTTTTTAATAGAAACTTTCCTATCCCAGGTAGGAATTATATAGGAAGAAGAAAAACCCCCTCATTTCCTCCATCATACTTACACTTCTTGCCCTTAATTTCAAACTAAACCAATCGAATATTTTCAGAGTTCAAAAACTTTTGCAATTTTCTTTTGGGCATTAGTGCACCAATATTTGTTAGAACCAAGAGTTGGGAACAGAAGGAATAAATGATTGAGAGATCTGGAACCCAATTTAAACCCCTTCATGTTTTAGAAAGATAAAGAGATTCTAAATAATTGAATGGAAGATGGAGCGATTCTTGGTTGAAGGAGGAAAAGATGACTAAAATTCACAGATTTCATTCGTCGATTAGTTAGGAAGAGACGACCGGTAAACGATTTAATTGGGTAACAGTGATGGCACTGAACAACAAAAGGAAATGAAATGTCAATATTAATTAAAAAAGGGAAAACAAATCTTGTATTAATTAAAAAAATAGTGTGCTATTAAAAACAAAATGAATTAGAAAAATCTTAATGCATAGACCACAACAAGACTCGAACACTGGTCTAGCATGAAGGACCTTGAGCACCCGATCGACCAAAGAGACAAGCGGTATTATATTCCATGGTGCCCCCTTCGATTGTTATATTCTAAACTTCGGTACATATACATATATATTGTAGTCATGCTGGAACTCCATGGTGTCCAGGGACACCGTGGAAGAGCCCTAGCTGCGCCTATGCATACAACTGAGTATGATTGCTCGTGACCCCATCAGCAATTGTTCAAATGTTATTTGCAACAGCTCTGTCTGTGTCTATATGCAGCCATAATCGTCAACTGAGTTGACAAGAAATTGTCAACTCCTATTGTTGGCCACCATTATAATAAATTCCATCACCAATTGCTGGCTTAGTCTGGCTTGATTACACACAGTTGAGTATGATTGCTCTTGACCCCATCAGCAGTTGCTCAAATGTTATTAGCAACAGCTGTGTTTATATGCAGCCATACTATTTGTGATGTAAACAATCTGAAACAAATAATAGTTCCATCTTCATCTTTTAGGGCATTAATCTAAAAATGCAGTTCATGATTTCAAGGTTTCATTTACCATGCCTATGAAAGTACCTGACATATTAAAATTTCCCCACTGAGCTCTCCTAATATATGATACTCCAAAGTAGCTTCATCAGTTATAGAGTTTCAGTATTGATGTCACGATATGAGGCCCAGTAAAAACTAACTTATGAATTCGTGCGCATACGTTTAGAAGGTTAATTCCACACACAACTTTTCAATTTCAAGGAAAGACTTCCATTCATCATCATATTGGAAAACTTGCGGCGGTTTTGCGCCAAGAATGGGACGAAGAAATAGACACATGTTACCTTTGCTATCTACTTATCCCTCTCTTTCGTTGTTTCTTTTATCCGGTATAAATAAAGACGTAGAATTTTTGAACGGCATAGGTATCCAATATTCAAACATGATATTTTTCCACCACACAAATCTCACAAACAAATCCTTAACATCAGCGGAAAATGAAGGCAGACCAAAGCAAAAATAAACTTACATTTTCCCATTGCGATACCAAGACGATCAATTGAGTCCTTAGGTCCAAGTACATGGCGCCAAACTACAAACAGAAAGCCAATCACAAGACAAAATCAGGAATACGAACAGCAGTCGCAGCTCAAAGGGGAAACCGATTAAGTCAATCTCAATCACATCGTAGACTAGCACGTATGTTTGAACGTGTAACTACAGCACAGAGACTACGAGAACTCACAAATCTCTCCACGTCGAAGATCGAGGGAAGCAACGACATTCTCTTCGGTAGATACCACAACCCGCTTTCTTCCAGCTTTCTGTGTATGAAACACTGCTTCCTTCACTTTGCCTATGTACTGCTGATGCCTGCGATATAATCTATACGGTTTAACTTGTTCATGGACAAAATTCGATGCTAAAAATTGAATTTCAATATGCATATGACGAATTTGGATTACCAATCCATCAGGCCAACTTGATCCTCGAATAGAGAAAGCGAGGGTAGAGATGAGTATAATAGAAGTAGGAAACAGAAGAAAATTCTAATAGTCATGACTATGGTAGTTAGCGTTTCGCTTCTCCCTGAATCGAAGAACGCAGAGAGGTATGCAGCAGATCTGAGAGAAGGCCAATCGTCCTAACTCCTAAGCAGCAAGAAGAAAGATCGGCCGGCTCGGACTTCTCCTGAGCTGACTCAGCTCCTATTTCGATATTTGGGCCTGGATCTTGTCTTGTGAACTGCAACGGAGTGGCAGATCATGATGGTAATTTTTTGGCCTGCTACCCAGAGTCTAATACCGTAATACCATATAACACGGCGTGTCTGGTTGGCTGGTTTCCGAGTTACTATTTTTTAGATAAATTATTGGAAATTTTAAATATTTAATTTAATAGTTTTTATTATCCTATATTTTAAATAATTTCAATTAGGTATTCTTATATTTTAATTTAGTTTTATTTGAGTATCTAAATATATACCAATATAAAATAAAAATTGTGATTTATTTTGTCATTTAGATACTTGTATGACCTAAATTAAAACGTGATAGTATATAAATAAAATCATTAAAGATATAAGGTGCCCAAAAAATATTATGTCAAATATTAAAATATATAAATAAAATTTAATTTATTTAATTTTTAAAATTAATTCATTTGTAATTAGGCTTATTAAAAATATTATATCACATTTTTTTAAAGATTTTTTTTCTATAAATATGGACACATATTGTATGTTTTACTTAAATGATTATTATAGATATCCTTCATCATTATTGCACATATATTTAATTATTATTGTACATATATTTTATCATTGGTGTACTTAATATCTTTCACTATTATTATATATATCTGTAATACCCTTGTGATATCCCTCGTTTTTAAAATCAATTTCCTTAGGCTTAAAGAGTTTACTACAAAAAATTGATAAAAAAATATTTAATTATTTTATTTTTTTATCCAGTTTATGGTTTTATTAAAAATTTTGAATTCATATTAGAAATAAGTTAATTGTTGATGATGTGGAATATTCTAGGTAAATTTATTTTTGACTATAATTTTTATTATATTCATATGATTTTGATTTCTATTTAAAAATATATTTATGTTTCACCATATTTCTTTTTAATATTTTAAATTTATTTTTTATTATAACTTTATCGTGTAATTACGACTTTATTTTGGAGTTATAATTTGTTGACAAAATAAATTATTTAAATTATAAAACCTTCCTTAAAATAGTAAAATTATTTTAATATTTTGTATCCATAGAAAATATTTTCTTTTTCGAATTTATGATTTTTTACGAAGTCGACAAGATCTTCTAAAAAGTTTAAATTAAAGATTTCAAAATTATCTATGACTTT
This sequence comes from Tamarix austromongolica, assembly GCA_039764185.1. Classification (NCBI taxonomy): domain Eukaryota; kingdom Viridiplantae; phylum Streptophyta; class Magnoliopsida; order Caryophyllales; family Tamaricaceae; genus Tamarix; species Tamarix austromongolica. Next base: position 14,782,325 of record CM077808.1, on the reverse strand, counting down.
CTTTTTAAAATTAATTTTCTTCAATTGTTCCTTTTTAGTTTACTAAAGACCTTTTTTCATAAATCATTTATACTAACCACAATTTATTAAAATATGATTTAAATAACTTTTTAGATAGTTTTAAATACTTTTTGAGGTCAAATTATATATTTTTGTAAATAATACAAATTCTCGCCCTCATGTGTATTTTCTTCCAAAAGCTTTTCCAAAATCCTTTAAATAGCTTTGATATTAATTTTATATCTTCAGATCTTTATAAAATAATTTTCATTAAATGAGTCTCAAATAAAATCATCCATTAATATTTTTTAGATATTTTGTATCATCTTATGTGTATGTGTATTAGTAAAAAAAAAAGAGAAAAAACTAAGCCCCCTCCCTATTTCTTTTTCCTTCTCTCTCGTCATCCCTTATCTTCTCTCAAACCTAACCCTTTCCTTACCTCTTATTCTCTGCCCTTCGACCCTCATGGTCCGCTTGGATTGGGGTAAATGTTTTAAAATATTTTTTGAATGATATTAATCTAAACTGGATGAATCAGGGTGAATATTTTAAAAAATACGTTTGGATTGAGGTGAATGAGGGTTAAAAAATAAAACAAATAACATGTATACCCTTGTATTAAATAGACAAGTCCTATCAAGTTAGGGGTATATGGTTTGAGGGGTATTTTAGTCCTATCATGTCAAAAATTTATTTATTCTTTCACCTTCACCTCAATTACACCCGAATTTAAAGGTTAATAAAACAAGGTTATTTGAGGGGAATGGAAGTGAAATATTAATCTCGATTCACCCAAGTAGAGTTATTAAAAATAGTACCCAAATTGGGGTGAATTAATTGATTCACCTTCGTTAATCTCCTTTCACCTCAATCCAAACATACTATCAATGCCAGACCCACCACTACACTCCCTCATTTTCCCTTCGTCTCCAACTGCCATCACTAAAGCACCAAGTCACCGGAGCGATAGATGGACAAGCATCGCAATAGCAAACCAACTCTAGTAGGGGAGTGGATCAAGTTGCTCAACTTCTCTCTAGTTTCATCTCCCTCTACCCTCATCCAATATGGCTTCCCCATACCACCAGCTTAGGCCACTGTATACCATTAGCAACTTGAGCACAATAGCAGCACAAAATGACATAGAGCAGTGCAGTAGTGAATAGAGTAGTGGCAATTTAGTGCATCCAACCCAACCACCATGAAGTTTGTCAGGTCACTATCCAGAACTCCCCAACTTCTGGTAATGTTCCATTGGTCTTCACCCATCCCATTTTTGCAAATTTTTAGTGGTATAATTTTTCCTAAACCATAACTTTGATTTTGACTAGTTTTGGATAAATTAGGCTTAGTTAAGTTAAATTGATTGTTGGATTACGTATATGTGAGTTGTGTGATTGATTTGGAGTGGTTAATTGTGTTATCTATTGATGATTGATGAAATTTGGATTTTTAATCTGGATATGTTGGGATTCTTTAGATTTATCTGATTAAGCTAGTTTTCATAAATTAATTCTACAATGTGCTTTAAGATGTATCTAATTTCATGTTAGTGGCTTCAATTTGATGAAATTGATTGAATTGGGATTTTGGGCTCAAACCTTAATCAAGTAGCCATGTCTTTGAATTAGATTTGATTTTTGAGTTATTTTCACCAAATGGATTTACGAAATGCTTTAGAATATGATTAATTATATTTTTGATTCATTATTTTAATAAGATTGTGATAATTGACTGGATTTGCATTCCAAATCAAAATGCTAATTTTTAAAACAATTATTATAAATTACTCATTCGTAATATTATTTTTGTTTAAAATAATTATCTAGGTTTATGTAGAAATGTCTTAATTATATTTTTAAACTATTAATGTGAGTTAATCAAAGTTAATTGGTTGATTTGTAGTCCAAGCTTGAAACCCTAATTTTTAGAGACTTTTTATGAAATTGATTTGTTTATACTTCTTTCACCTAGTCAATTACTAGCTTTGAGTTAAAACCATTTGAATTATGTTTTTTATGTTATCACATTGTATTAGTTCTATAAAATTTGATGCTTTATCTTTTGGTTTAATTACTAAGTAATTTTTGATACCATTAACTTATCCTCTATAGCCATTCCTTTGGTTTTTCAAATCGATTTGAAATGCCCTAAGTGATATTTGGTGAACTCAATTTGGTTAAGACTCAATTTTAAATCTTCATAGAGCTACGTGCTTGAATCTTAGGTTTTGGAAATATTTTTCAAGAAAGTTTGTGTTTTTATTTATTGATTAAATTATAGTGCTTGAATTCTAGGTTGATAAGGTAGTTTTCTAACCCAGTTCTGTAACCCAGTTCTGCAATTTTCTACCAACAATCTAGGAAAGCATTTTAGTGGATCCTTGAGATAGTGATCTTCCTCTCTTTCTAATTTTACATGGCTAGCATTAGACTTAGTTAAGTCTCTACTTACCTTTGATTATGGTAGAATCATGAAATGTATGTCATATTGAGGTTGAAGGTGATAGGTATACTTTTATATGATTTTATGTTTGTCATGCACATATCATGTCTTGTTTGATACTTTTATGTATATATGAGTTTGTAACTTTCAATAAAATTATATGTTATGTCAATTATAGTTGGTGGAAAATTTTAAATCAGTTAATGATGGATTAAAATGGTATGATGCCTTATGCGGGGCTTTTCACTTGGATATGTTTGGATTTAATGTTGATTGGGTATGTTTAGCTTTAATGCCTCTTGAAACTCTTTGACTTTAATGTCACTTGGAATATTGGGCTTTAATGCCTCATAGTTTGGGCCTTAATCCCTTGTAGATAAAATGTGTGGATAACATTGGAATGTAATAGTAGAATTTAAGTGTGTTGATGGAAGTGATTTAAGTTTTATTGTGCAAGCCTAGTTCACATTTGGTTAAAACATTAATTATTTAAAGTGAAATATCTTGAGTCCATATTTGTATTTCTTAGACTAGCAATGTGAGTTAGATTTAGTATTCACTTGGTGCTATTATGGTATTTTTCTCTTATGTGATCTCGCGTTCCTTATGAGGCATACTTAAGTAAATAAGTGTCCTATCTATTGTGGTTTGGTTATATTTTTGGACGAGCTAACTAAGGCTAGTGCTATTCGCATACTATATTAGTTTTTATGGTTCCATTGAGTCTCTATTTTCAAGTTGATATAATCAAATGGTTGTGATCATGATAATGGAATACAATAACCTATTATTCTCATTCATTTATGTGTTTTATATTTTATTATCCTATACATGTCACTTAGATGTCTTCCTTATTATTGTGCTACTGTATGATGCATGTTCTTATCTTGTTATCACATGATCTACTTGTAATACCCCCAAAATTTACTACTGAAAAATTTCATTTTATTTAAAAGAGTTAGCGGAAGCAAATTACAAAACTGTGAATTTTGGGGATATTACCGCCACACTTAGTACCAGACCGGTTCACTCCTACCTTTCCAGTACCAAGTGCTAAGGCTAAAAGTGTAAAACACAATTTATAACCCATATTTAAATCAGAGTAGCATAACAAACCATTTACAAGAATAAAATCCACCAGTGGTGGTTACAAAAACAACAATAACATTAAAACTAGGAATTTAAAAGAGAAAGAGAAAAACCATAATAGTTCCAGATAATTCCTTACTCTCTTTCCCGTTACCCACTTGAATAGCACTTGAAAAGACCTATAAAGGGCACTGCCCATTTAATAGGCAGGGGCCCTACGAATGGAATCCTTCAATATTATGGTATTGAGTAACCCTTTAAAAACACACTTAAAAGTAGGCCCGCAATGCAACACATGATACAAAGCTATATACATATATAATAAGAAATACATGCACCACAATCACATACTTAACAAGTCCATCACTTATTAATAAGTTATAATGTACAATTAATGCTTATGGGCCTTAAGTCATGTCATAGTGCAAAATCAATACATTCGGGCCTTAAGCCATTAGTCCATCATTATTAAATCATCTCTCAGATTTTATATCCATGTGAGTATAGGAACCCCACTATTATAGTCAATGGAACGGTCATGCAGGGCAAAAGGCTCCTGGCCACTATTTGCCGGTGGACCGGTCTGGCCCCGACTCATATAGCGTTTCACTATAAGTGATTAGTATTTTTCCATAATTTTATTCACATCCATGACTAGTTTATTGAGCTTAGGATCCCCACTATTGTTGTTGGTGGATCGGAATATATATTAACATCATCCAGGGCAATACACTCTTGGTCTACTATTATATCTAGTGGATCAGTACTCATAATCATCTGCTAGGGTATCACGCTCCTGGGGCACTATTATATTCGGTAGACAGGTACTCATAATCATCTGCTAGGGCAACATGCTCCTGGGCCATTATTTTAACCGGTGGATCGGTACTCAATATCATAATTCAACTGGGCTCGGCTCATTAATCTTTCACCTTTATGATTAGTGTTTTTCCTTTTTTAATTAACACAACAATTCCATTTATTTGCCTTGGACAGGAGATCAAGAACCCGGAATACAAAGGTACACCAGTCGTACTGGTGCATACAAGCTACTCAGTACCCTTCAACCATCAATCTAGGGACGCAAAGGTACCTTGGTCGTACTAATGCATAAAGCTACTCAGTACCCTACCAACAAGAACACCTAATTTATAAGTATGCATACCCTCTAAATAAGTCCGTAGAGCTAGATAGAGTAAGATATAGGGCCTGGCTAGGGCACAAAGGCACACCAACAAATACCAGAATAATCATGAGCTAAACCATGTCTTTAGGGCAGTGACTCCTAAAGAGCCACCATTCTCGATCTCGAGGTCTTTCACTTTAAGTATTAGTGTATTAATCAAGGTGATCACGAAAAGTACAATAATTAGATACTTATTCATTTTTTATCATTCTTATATCATTAGGCATTTCTTATTCATATAGTTATCCAACATAACACAGAGGAATCATTAAGGCCATTATAATCTCATCCAATTCTGATTCAGGATTTGTTCTCGTGATACTTATTAATCGTCAAATACTCTTACCTTACTATTTAGTGTTACTTGAGTCTTATTACAAACCTCTAGTGTCCCATCAACATGTTAGATATGAATTACTAATTTACCCCTTGTATAGTTATTAAGTCATCCCTTCCTTACTTGCCAATTTACTATATCACCCTTCACGTTGCATAATTACCAAATTACTCCTTACTCGGTTTAGGTTACCAAGTTATATCCTACACTTTTTTTTAGATTACCATTCACCCTTCATAATTGTTATACTTATCATATTTCCGATTTGATTGGTTAGATTATCGAATTGCCCTTCTCCATTATCATAATTATCGAATTTTGCCTTTAGTTGGATAAATTACCAAATTCCCCTCTTCATTATCATAATTACCAATTTGCCCTTTAGTTGGTTAAATTACTAAATTACCCTTATGCAATCTCATAATTGCTAGATTGCCCTTATCCATTATTATAATTACAAAATCACCCTTATCCATTATCATAATTGCTAATTACCTTTCTATTGGTTAAATTACCAAATTATCCTTCTCCATTATTATAAATATCAACTTTCTCTTCTCTATTATTATAATTACCAATTTACCCTTCTCCATTATTATAAATACCAATTTACCCTCCTCCATAATTATAAATACCAATTTACCCTTCTCTATAATTATAATTATTAATTTAACCTTTTCCAATAATTATAATTACCAATTTACCTTCTTCATTATTATAATTACTATATTGCCCTTCTCCATTATTAAATTTACCATAATGCCCTTTTGTTGGTTAATTTACCAAATTACCTTTTTCCTTGCAAATTACCATAATACTCTTTTACATCCAAAATTACCATTTTACCCCTTTCTTATAAAATTACCATTTTACCCTTCTCTTCCAAAATTACTATTTACCTCCTTTACGTCTTTTTATGCAAAAATACCGTTTTACCCCTTTTCCTTCAAAATTACCATTGTAACCCTTGCTTTCAATATTACCATAATGTCCTTTTACTCATAGAATTACCATTTTTCCATTTACTTATAAAATACTATATTGCCCTTTACCTCTAAAATTACCATAATACCCATTTTCCTTACAAATTATAATTTTATCCTTTTACTTATAAAATTATCATTTTACCCTTTTCTTCCAAAGTTACCATCTTACCCCCTCATTACACCACTTTTATTAAATTAACATCACTACATGGGATAGTAATATTAATACTCCATTCACAATATCTAACTCCACCAACTATTATATTTTAATATACTACTTATTACCACCCACACATATTAGGCCACATTCTTGCACAAGAAATATTACTAAAATACCCCTAGGGCTCACAATAATATTATTCATGCATAAATGGTCACAATAACATAAAATAACATGGATAAGTACTTAACACTTTTATTAATAGTCAAACTCTTTCCATAAGCAATATTTCCGCACATAGCACATAAACTAACATACTTTCTTTTTTATTAATCAATACAAGCATATATACATTATATTAACAAACATATAACAAGCATAATAATGTATTAAAAACCATAATGTGCTAACATACATTTATCCTTGCATTTAAGTGGGGTTTAACGATTACCTTAATTCCCACAAATTGAACCTTACCAATATTCCGATTAAAGATTCAAGCTTTGATTAGCAAAACCAATACCTAAAAATGATACCAATACTTATGATATTAGAAATAAGAAAGCCAAAGCATAAGACTTTATAAATTTTACTTAATGAAATAATTAACTTAAATATTATTATACCTTAAAATTATTAAAAAAATGGGACAAGAAATGTAGCAACTCATGCTACTTATGTAGCATGAGCTGCATGCAAAAATAAGGGTGGAAGGTTTGGGGTGAAGGAAAAAGAATGATAGCTATTTTTAGGTTGGGATCTTTAGACTAGGAAAAAGGGTATGTGGGGGAGGATTTAGGGAAAGGGAAGGGTGCAAGAGTGAAGAGGGGGTGTAGGTGGTGGTCGGGGGTAGGTTGTTGGTGGCCAAGGGTGGCGGCGGCGAGGTCGCGAAGTAGGCTACAAGAGTGGACCGGGCTAAGAAGAAAGGAAAAGAGAGGAGGAAAATGACGGGGTTTGGGGGCTAGTTTCAGCAAAAGCAGGTGTGGGGTGGTAGAAGAGGTTGTAAGGAGTGGATTGGTGGTTTGGGTGGCGGTAGAGGTGGCCAGACGACAGCGAATGGAGGGATTGTAGGGAGGTTACCGAGAAGGGAGAAAAAGGGGAGAAAAAGAAGAGAGGGGAAAGAAGGGGGTTGCATGGTGGCTCGAGGTGTATTGTGGTGGTGTAAGGTTGGAGTAGAGGGTGGCAGGTAGTGGTGCGGGGGGTTGGTGTGGCGGTTGAAGCGGCGGATGGCGGCGGTGGTGCAAAATAGAGACGAAAATGGGAGGAGAAGAAAAGGAGAGAAGAGGGAGGTCAAGTAAGGTATGGAGCTTGATAAATGGGGCAGAAAAAGGGCTGAAGAGGAGAAGAAAAAGAAGATGGAGGATAGGTGGCCAGTTGGTGGCAGTGTTAGGGTGATAGGGAGAGGGAATGGAAGAAAGGAAAGGGAGGCCATGCGCGAGGGGGGAAAGCTGGGTTGGGTTGCTGCACCGAGGGAAGGAGGACAAGAAAAAGAGGGTGGGTTGCCCGTGTGGGAGAAGGAGGGGAAGGGGAGGGAATGAACTAGAGGCCCAGGTGTAGGGGAAAGGAAAGAGGTTTACCTGAAGATAGGAAAAAGAAAAAGAAAGAAAGAAGAAAAAGGAGAAAAGGGAGAAAGAAAAGGAAAAAGGAAAAATAAATAATTTAATTTATAAAATAATAAAATATAATATTTTGGATAAATTATTTAATTCATTATAATTTAATATATTGGTTTAAAAAGGATAATTTTAGTAAAATATTAGTTTTAAAAATTATTTAAATAAAAAAAGTATGATAAAATAACAAAATATTTATTTTTAATTTTATTAAATATTCCTATCCAAATTTATATACTCAAAAATCCATAAAATAATTAAACTATATAATTTTAAAAGCTACTTTATTTCAAATAAAAGTTATTTTTTAGATTATAGGTTTTCTAAAATTTTGGGGCATTACACTACTACTTTGTAGTTCTTATGTGTCAAATTCTTTATTTTAGGATAGTTGTGCTAGCATGAATTTTTGTTTCATTATACACTCATACTCGTGTGTTACCATGTCCAATTGTGTGTTTATAAGCATAAATCTATAACTGCATGCTTTATTATATGTTGTTGCATGTCTCACAAGACCTCATGTATTATCACATGTACTTATGTGCGCTAGTGATATTTATAACTATGATATTACATATAAACTTGCTTTACTCAAGTCATTGCATGTGTGTCTTGCTCTTATCATTGTATATATGACATTCCTTGATACCTTATGGGTAAATGATGAATGTTATGAAATTTACTTATGATGTTGTATGTGTGGAATAGCATGTGCATTTCATGTATGCATGAGTATCATAATTTGAAGATTGTCATGACCTTATATGCATCATTTACCCTCCATGAGTTAGGTAGCTTTGATTTACTCACTACTGAACTTGTATTGATACTACTTTGGTTGAATAGTTCCTACAACATTGCATTGATGGTGGGGTAGACTTAAGATTAAATGTTACATTGTTGGGTTGAAGACTTGGGTTTTGAGAAGATTAGACCACCCATCGTTATTATCCTTGAGGAATTTCTATTTACCTCTCCATACTTATCTTAGAAATTTTGAACTATTATATTGACAATTGAGTGGTGTTTTAGCCAAATTTTAGCTTCTCATTAATTTGCTAAGTTTGTAATATTCAAGGTTATTTCATAGATTTTCCACTAAATTTTAGTGATGATTTTGTTTAAGGAAACTATTTGCGTTCCATCTACAATGGGTTAACTCATTGTGGGAGTTTATTCTCTTATTATAGATGTTTTTTTTTCATTTTATTTGGACAGATATTAGCCATGCATCTAGCATGAGATAGATCATAGACATTTATTTTAGGTTCGGTGTGGCTGTAAGACTTTATGTTTTTATTTATTTATTTTAGCTTCCGCATTATTCTTTAAAAAATAGGGCTAAAAAAATAAAGGGTTACAACCCTATTTTTAGGAACCCTAATTAGAAATACTAATGAATAAAATTAGTAATTATATGTAATTATTTATAATAATTATTATTATAGGATATTTTTGTGTTGAATGCATTATTATTATGTGTATTATTATGGAAAATTATAATATAAATCAAACTAGGATAAATTTTAGATAGACTTTGAAATATTAGTTGGCTTTTGAATTGGAATTGTGAGCCTTAAACCTTACCCACCTGATTCTCATCTTCATTGGTTTAGTTTGTGGAACCAAACAACCAAACAAAGCCCCCAACCAAATTGATCGCCCTACTCCACCCTTTGACATGGTTGTTTGTGCATGTTTAATTTTTCCACCAACCTATGACCTACCCTATCAGACGTCCATACATATCCACCTTCACCAACCTAGCTCTATGCTTTGCCATTTTACCTGCCACCATTACCTATATAATCCCCCTTCCTCATTCATTTTTTTGTGTTTGATTAAACCTCAAATTATTCTTGACTTTCCATTTCCTCTTCCCTGTGGCTTGCTCTAGTGTACCATAGTGTTCTTCAAGTTTTAACACCACCTTTCCTCCACACTTGGCCATACCTCATGTTACCCTAACCTTTCTATATGAACCACTGTCATCCCCTCCCCTCTTAGATGTGAGAATTTAGCATAACCACCCTCCTAGGTACTTGAAGTGTTGTCATTACTCCCCCATTCGCTACATGAGTTTGTCACTCAAACCCCCTTCATTTGCACGAGTTACTCAAGCAACCAAGCTATGGAAAATTATAACACCCCCATTTTTAGCACTTAAAGTTTCTTTAAAAGAGTTAGTTGTGAAATCTAAACCACTAAAAATGTAGGATGTGATGATCTAGATTTTATCTAAACTTAATCCTAAATAATTAATACCTTAAGCCAATTCTATATCAATAAATCAATTTTTACCTTATCCTAATTCCATAATCTAAAAGCTTAACCTAATCTTAATCTTTATTCTAGGTAAATTATATTTTTAACCTAACCTTAATCCCAAAGAATTAATATTTTAATCTTACCTAATTTAGCTAATCATAAAGTTTAAACTAATCATAACTATAAGCTCACATTTATCCCTTTTTCTTTTTTCCTTTTTATTTTTCCCCTCTTCTTTTTGTTTTCTCCCTACTCAACCGATATTTTTCTTCTTCCTCCTCCTTTTCCTACATAAAGCCCTCCTGACCATGCTTCCTCTACCATTCTACCCTAATTACCTTCCCTATCCTCACCATCATCAACTATCATATACCATGCCTCATGAGATATGTCTGATTGAATTTCTGCCCAATACCCATCCCTTGATCGTGTTGCCATTTTCCTCAGGCATGTCATCATCTTCTTGGTCATCCTTCACCATGTATGCCACCTTATGCATATATGTACTCCTTCCAAAGCTCCTTCGCTCTTCCTTATTTATTGCTCAACCAACTCACTCCCTCTCCCTCCATTTTTGTATAGCAAGCCAGCCTAACCACCTTCCTTTCTCCTCTTCTTTCCTTGCTTTACCTCAATGTCAAAAAAACCATCACACACCTCACACCACCACCAACCACCATTTTCCTAGAAAAATTGGCCATCAACACCACCCCATTATCCCCCTCATTGCCACCCTAATCCCTTTCTTTTTCCTTCTTCCCCGTTGTGCTTTGTTAGTTTTCATTGAGGTGCACCAGCATGCACCATCACTCACCTCAGTCATTCCCTCTCACAGAGTTTTCATGCACAACCCATACACCCTTTTGCTCCTTAGCTATGCGCACTCTTACAACCTATGCATGGATTCACGTATAATCAAGCACACTCCATTACTTATCATCCACACACTTCATACATGACCATAAGCACATCGCACAACCTACTTGTCCATGTTCCCTACTCTTGAGCTATATATGTGCTACATGCTATGCCCATGTTTCTCCTTTAGCACACATGTGCTACCCCTTTATCACACCCATGATCCACTCTAACACCATTATAGCACTACCTTAGTACCATCATACATTCTACTATACTTCCATGTAGCCTGAGCTTTTATGTGGTTTTAGTTATTTTCATTTCCACCCTTACCTTAACTTTATCCCTTGATTCATATTCTTAAGTTCTAATTATGAATTATTATTGTTTTCGTCGTTAATCTTCTGGTGATCTCGGAGGAGGGAGTTTAGGATTTCGTGCTTAGAGTTCAGTTTCCTTGTTGGTAATGATATATGGCATAGTTAGTCTTGTATGTGTAACGTGTATTTGTATATGATATCTTTTTAGTAATGTTATACAGATGTTGATTATGATAAGATGTCTTCAAATTGAGGAAAATGTAAAAGTCTATATTTGGGTATAAATTTGAATATGTGGTATTCATATATATATTTGGATTTATGCATATCATATAAATATCGAGGATTGAAATGTATTAATATTAGGATTTGTAAGGTTCTTGGAAAAATATGAGTATTGTAATGGCATTATAGTCATTTGATTGTAGTATAGGAAATAATCTTAGCCTAATAATTTTTTAGAGTGTTATCTAATATTCCATAAGTAATGTGATTAAATAACAGATTGAGTAAAATAAAAGTTGCCTAATATGAGGTTTTGGTAAGTAAAGGGTATTTTGGTCAATCAAGGTTAACAAAATGGAATTTTGGTGATTTTGGGAGGGGTGAAATGTGCTAAGAATTATATTAAAAATATTCTAGGAATTATGGATCTATTCCTAGATGACGACCTTGATAATTATGTGGTTGAGCTAACATGTTCCCACATATATGTTATGCATATATATATATATATGAGTTATTTATGATGATCTTGAATATAATCAACACCGAATAAGATATTAATCATTTAAAGTGAAACATCACGTAAGTTAGACTGAGGTGTCCATTGGACAATAACTGTAACACCTCGAGTCGATATGACTACACAGGGTTACCCTAAAGCACTTTCAGATTGGTTGGTTGGTGCCACAGATCAACACGTGTCCTTTTAGTGCAATTTTCCCCATTCACGCACTTCCCAAGAAATTTCTAGAAAATTTCTATAACTTCTTAGGAGGGTCATCAATTCTAAAAATTACTTTACGGCTGTCGTACTTAACTATGGAGTTCTTAGGATGGAATTACCAAAAGAATGGTATACTATGTTGATATAAGTAACCAGATCAATCCTTATAACACTTCACTCAAATTGGGTATTACATTCACCCCCACTCAAAGAATGCAACGTCCTTGTTGTGCCTCAAACACTAACTGTCTTAATATAATTTATTCCAAGAATGGTCCCGCTAGGTGGTTTTCTGGCTCATCCAAGTTTAGCTCATGGTCGTGGTTTTACTTTGATACCATTTGTAACACCTCGAGTTGATATGACCACACTGGAGCTACCCTAGAGTGCTTTCTGATTGATCAACCAACCCTATAGATCAACACAATTCCTTTTGCCACATTTTCCCCACTCATGTACTTCAAGAGAAATTTTCAAAAATATTTCAAAACTTCCTAGGATCAACATGAGTCCTTTTAGCATAATTTTTTCCACTCACACACTTCTAGAGAAATTTTTAGAAAATTTTCAAAACTTCTTAAGAGAGTCACCCATTCTAAAATTTACTCTACAGCTATCACACTTAACTATGGAGTTCTTATGATGGAATCACCAAAAGAATGGTATATCATGTTGATATAAGTAGCTAAATAAATCCTTATAACACTCCGCTGAAATTGGGTATAACATTCACCCCCAATTTAAGAATGCAATATCCTCGTTGTGCCTCAAACATTAACTATCTTAATAGAGTTTATCTTAAGAATCATTTCACTAGGTGGGTGACTGACTCATCCAAGTATAGCTCACAGTCGTAGTTTTGCTCTAATACCATTGGTAACACCCCAAGTCAATATGACCATGCGGTGGCTACCCTAGAGCACTTTCAAATTGATCTGCTAACCTCACAGATCAACATGAATCCTTTCAGCACACTTTTTCCCCACTCATGAGCTTCTCAAGAAATTTTTTAATTTTTTTTGAAACTTTCCAAGAGGGTCACCCATCCTAAAAATTACTCCACGACTAGCATACTTAACTGTGGTGTTCTTAGGATGGAATCACCAAAAGGATGGTATACCATATTGATATAAGTAGCCAAATCAATCCTTATAACACTCTGCTCAAATTGGGTATTATAATAATAATAGCTCAGTTATATTTTTTCTTGAGAAGTACATCAGTCAGTTTCACTAGATTAAAAATAGTGGGTCCCTATACTCAATGTTAATGATAATATAATTTGGAGATGATTACTAATGGATAAGACATTAATCATTTAAAGTGAAAGATTACATGAGTTAAGACTGAGATATTGTGCCCATTCCACCGGACGGTATTAGTATCTCAAGTGTGTTGTCCATGAGAGGTACTTCAAACCATTCTATAAGTTTATGAATAATAGTAAAGTGTGTTTTTCAATGAGAGGTATTGGGTCCCTTTCACCAAAATATAATATTGGTTTAAGTGTATTGTCCCCAAGAGGTGCTTTAGACCGTTCCACTAATTTAGGAATAGTGGGGTCCCTGAACTCAATGTAAATAAAATAATGAAATATGATATATTTGTTAATGAGATTTGGAGTTAATATTTACCTTACATGGTTTTACTATAACACACATGCTTGCTTATTTTCTTTATACCCCCTTACTCAATTGTATTGTTACCTTACTCAGTAAATAACATATTGATCATCCTTTCATAAGTGGTGCTCATTCCTATGAGTAGATGACCCAAATGTCTATGTGCAGGTCGATAAGGACCCATTAGATTATTTTGCATATTATGATGCCTCATGTTTAGAGGAGTGACTTACATATCAAGGTTGGAGCATAGAGTTATGTCATCCAAATGTTAATTTCACCCCGATACCCTTTTGAACTCTTAGCTTGGGGGTATCCCCATTTTTTATAGTTTGGATATTGTACTTAGAGTTAACCTTTACCTCATATTCATATTTAGGAAGCTCCTCTTATTTTTTATTTATCATGTCTTATATTCTAATTGTTTTGCCTTGTGATTGACATAAATATGATATGGAAAGTCAAACATATATCACTTATGGTGGTATCATGCTTCTACTAAAAATGAATTTTTTTAAGTATAAATTTGGAATGTTACATAGTATGTTACCTCCATACTTAGTATACACATGGTTCCTTTAACTCTCTTACACTAAGTATTAATGCTAAAACATTTATCAACTTAGATTAAGAACAACAATTGATAAAAGGTAGATAGTGATTTCATAACAATATTAAAATATAATAATATCAAAGATAGAATAAAAGAGTTGTAATTGACAAGAGAAAGAAATATATAATGGGACATAAGAGTCCAAGGGATATCCGAATCAAAATATATTAGAGTGGAAACTGAATAGTCTTAACTCTCAACCCCTACCAAAAGACACCAAGTTAGATTCTCAAAGTATTCCTACAAGGTAAATACTATCTATTGAATATGTAGAGGACCATAAAATGGAACCCATTATTAAACCATTGTACAACACAAAGAATCCAACCATCATATGGAGCATATAGAGTCTAACATAAAGGATCATGGCATAACATGTTAAATAGTTTTTGTAATCCCCCAAATATTTTGAAAACCTATATTTTAATAAATAACTTTATTTGAAATAAAATTAGCTTGTAAAATTATTTATTTTAATCATTTTATGGATTTTGGAGTATGTAAATTTGGATAAGAGTATTTAATAAATTAAAAATAAATATTTTGCTATTTATCATATTGTTTTATTTAAATAATTTTCCAAACTAATATTTTACCCACTTTATCTTTTTAAATTAATATTTTAGATTATAATGAATTAAATTATTAAATTAAATAATTTATCAAGAATATTACATTTTATGATTTTATAAATTAATTTACTTTATTTTCCTATTTTTCCCCATTTCCCTTTTTACCCTTTTCCTTTTTTTTCCTTTCCTCCTCTTCTTTTACCCTCTTCTCCCTCCCTTGGGCCGCCCGGCTAGGCCAGCCTCCCCTACGTACTTGAGCCAGGCCCGTTCCCATCCCCCTTCTCTCCGTCGCACACCCGCCCAGCACAACTTCCGCCTCCTTTCTTTTTTTTCTCCTGACCGGCCGGTTCAGCCTTATTTCCTTTCCCTTCGACCGGCCGGCTTCTCCCTTCGTCTTCTTCCTTTCTCACTGCCCCCATGCCCGACAACCTGCGCATGCCCAACCACCTGCCACCGCACCTGCCTCCCTGCTGCTTCCTCCCCCTTTCCCGTCATTTTCTTTCCTATTTCAAGCCAAACCGGCCCTTGGACCACAGCTCTCGTGCCTCTCTCCCTTTCCATCTTCGTCCCTCTTTTCCCCTGCCACCCGACCAGCCCTGCCACCTACAGTACCGATCGCCAGCCATCCCTGCCCCTCTCTTCTCCCTCTTCTTTTTCTCCATCTCCCCAGCCCTCCATTCCCCTCATTTTCGAGCCCTTCTCCTTCCCCGAACTCCCTCTTCTCTCCTTCCTTCTCCCTCCATTCTCCTCCACATTTTTTATCACCGCCGCCCACCGCCGCCTGCACCACCTCGCCCAACCCCTCTGCCGCCTACTGCCACCACCTACTACCACCCTGCACCACCACGAGACCCCCCAAGCCCTTCGAGCCCTGCACTTCCTCCCTTCTCCTCCTTTTCCTTTTTCTCCCCAGTTTTTCCCCTTACCGCCGAGCCACCTGCAACCGCTGCTTCCGCCGCCGTCCGGCTACCTCTGCCGCCACCCAACCCACCGTTCGACACCCTGCAACCCCCTCTACAACCACCATGCCTTAGTTGGCCAAAACCAACTCTTGCACCCCTCCATTTTTCCCTCTCCTTTTCCTTCCTTCACAACCCCTTCCCCTCGACCCTTCTCGGCAGCCAACTTCGCCGCCTTGCCATCGCCGTCTCCGCCGCCCTATGCCGCCTTGAAACCACCCTTAGCCTCCACCTACACCCCCTCTTCACTTCTGCACCATTCCTTTGCCTTAGGACCTCCCCTAACTACCTTCTTTTCTAGCCTAAAGACCCTAACCCGAAAATGATAAATCTTACTTCCTTCACCCCCCCTTCGAACCCTTTCACCTCTCATTTATGCATGAAACTCACACTGCTCATGCAGCGTGAGCTCCCCTTGTTTTGGATTTAATTTGGAAAAGTTTTGAGGTATATCCATATTTAATTAAAGTGTATTATTATTAAATAAATTTGTTTTATAAAGTTTTATCCTTTTTAACTTCTTATTTCTAACAATAATGATGGATATTATTCTTAGGTGTTGAGTTGCTAATTATGCTTGGTAATATTTGATATTTTGCGGGATTAAGGTAACCGTTAATCCTCCCTTAAATATATGGAAAAACGTATACTAGTACATTAAGGGTTTAGTATGATTTTATGCATGTTTGGTGTGCTTAGCATGATATGTATATGGTCTCTTATATTGTTTGATAAAAAGGAAAAACATGATAACTTTTGTGCCATATGTAGGTATGTTAATTAAGGGAGGAGTTTGATTATTGATGGAAATGTTAAATGCTTGTTTATGATGTATTATGTTGCTAATGCATGAGTAATATTATTGTCTAAGGGTATTTTAGTAATTTTGCTTATGAAGTATGTGACCTAATGTAGGTAGTTGCTAATGAGTATTATGTTGAATAATGACATGTTGGTGGCCTTAGATGATAAGAATGAAGCACTAATATCATTATTTTATGCACTGTTAGTAAATTCATAAAAATGGTGAATAAAAGAGTTGAATGGAAGTTTTATAAGTGAAAAGGGTATTTCGGTAATTTTATAACTAAAAGGGTATTTTGGTAATTTAAAAATAAAGGGGTTAAATGATAATTTATAAGTAAAGGATAAAATTGTAAGTTGTGAGAAAGAAGGGTAAAATGGTAATTTTGGAAGTAGGGGCAAAATAGTAATCATGATAATGAAGGAGGGTAATTTAGTAATTTATCCAACTCAAGGGCAATTTAGTAATTATAACAAAGGAGAAGGGCGATTTGGTAATATAACTAACCAAATGGGAAATATGATAAGTGTAGCAACTATGATGGGTGAATGGTGATCTAAAAAGTGTAGGGGATAATTTGGTGACCTAAACCGTATAAGGGGTAATTTGGTAATTATGTAACCCAAAGGGTAATATGGTAATTTGGCGAGGAAGGAATGGATACTTAACAATTATATAAGTAAAGGGCAAATGAGTAATTTGTACCTAACATGTCTTTGAGATTGTGGAACATTATAATATGATTCCAATAATGCTGATTAGCCAAGTAAGAGTATTTGATAATTAGTATGGCCTTAATGGTTTCTCTTTGATATCTTGGATAATCATCTGAATAAGAAATGATTAATGATATCAGAACGATTGAAAGTGAATAAGTATCGGATTATCGTGCTTTTCGTGATCACCTTAATTAAGACACAATTACTTAAAGTGAAAGACCTCGAGATCGGGAATGGTGACTCCTTAGGGGTTGCTACCCTAAGGACGTGGTTTAGTCCACGATTATTCTAGTATTTGCTGGTGTGCCTTTGTGCCCCAGGCAGGCCCTATATCTTACTCTTTCTAGCTCTACAGACCTAGTTAAGGGGTATGCATACTTATGGATTAGGTGTCCTTGTCGGTAGGGTACTGAGTTAGCTTTATGCACCAGTACAACCAGGGTACCTTTGTGTCCTTGGGTTCATGGTTGAAGGGTACTGAGTAGCTGGTATGCACCGGTACGACCGGTGTACCTTTGTGTCCCGGGCTATCGATCTCCCATTCGAGGCAAATAAATATGATTGATGTGCTGATTAAAGAAAAGGAAAGATACTATTATTGAAAGTGGAATATTAATGAGCCAGGCCCAGATGATTATGATATTGAGTACCGGTCCACCGGTTATAATAGTGGTCCAGGAGCGTGTTGCCCTGGTATGTGATATTGAGTACCGGTCCACTAGATATAATAGTGGTCCAGGAGCGTGTTGCCCTGGTATGTGATTATGAGTACCGGTCCATTGGTTATAATAGTGGCCAGGAGCGTTGTGCCCTGGATGATGATTTTATATATATTCCGATCCACCGGCTAAAATAGTGGGGGTCCCGAGCTCAATAAAATCAGTTATGTATGTGAATAAGGTTATGGAAAAATACTAATCACTTATAGTAGAACACCATGTGAGTCGGGGCCAGACCGGTCCACCGGCAAATAATAGTGGTCAGGTGCGTTCTGCCCTGTGTGTTTACCTTCCGGTCCACCAGCAATAATAGTGGTCTGAGGCGTTTTGCCCTGTGTGTTGACTTCCGGTCCACCGGCTATAATAGTGGGGTTCTCGCACTCACATGGATATAAAATATGATATTGATTGAATGATGATGGAATAATGGCTTAAGGCCCGAATGTATTGATCTTACACTATGGCATGGCTTAAGGCCCAAAGATATCGATCGTGAATTATAACTTGTGTTACGTGTTATTGTTATGTATGCACCTCTCATTATTTATGTGTGTAGCTTGCATTGTGTGCCGTATGCGGACCTGTCTTTAAGTGTGGTATTAAAGGGTTACTCAGTACCGTAGTACTGAAGGGATTCCCTTTATGGGGCCCCTGCCTATTCAATGGGCAGTGCCCTTGCAGGTATTTTCAGATGCTACTCAAGTGGGCTACGGGAAAGAGAGTAAGGAGTTATCCAGTGTCGTTAGGGTTTTCTCTTTCTCTTTAAATTCCTAGTTTTAATGTTATGTGTTACTGTAATCACCGTTGGTGGATTTTATTCTTGTAAACGATTTGATGCGCTACTCTGATTTATGTACGTTGAACCTCTTTCAAATTGTGTTTCACTTTCCTTTAGCCTTAGCACTTAGTACTGGAACGGTATGAGTGAACCGGTCTGGTACTAAGTGTGGCGGTAATACTCCCAAAGTTCACGTTTTATTAATCTGCTTCCGCAATTATCTTTTAATAAAACGAAATTTTTCAGTAGTGAATTTTGGGGGTGTTACAGTTTTTACTATAGCTACGTGCCACATTTATGACATAATTCATATTGAACCATATGTCATATGCTCATCGCATGAAACGTAACCATATTACAACTCTTTCATTAATCCAATTATACTAAGGGTGTCCCACTAAGGGGAAAATACGAAACCATTATTTATGCCTTTTCCAATAACCACCTTTATACCACTCATATAATGAAAAGAAAAACACTAAGACAATTACCAAATAATATACCAACTCCAAATAGTACATAGAGGTAGCTAATAACCTAACATACCAAAAACAAGTAGTGCATGAAGGAAACTACCAAACTAAAAAACCATAAGAATCCATTTAAATCCTTCCACTTTTAATTAATCAAGGGGATACAATAATAACTCAAATACATATAAAGTATAATGATAACACTAATGTCCTAATGTAATACAATATCCTCATAACTTATAACCTAGAGATGTACATGCACTCTTATCATAGTGGTGCAATAAGACAACATAGTATCCTCCTATTCTAGGATACTTAATTATTAAGTATTGATACCCCGTATAGGATCTATAGGTCACCTATAGAGTATACTATGGCCTTAGTTGGAATGCCAAGGCATTTGATAAAACCACTAAACCAAATTGAGGGCTTCTACCTAGTGTCTAGGGTAGTTATTCCTAAAGAGTAACCATTCTCAAATCTCAAGCTCTTCCACTTTAAATATTAATATCTTAATAAGGTGATCATAATATTATCACATAATGTAAAATGATTCAAATTCCATTCTTAAATATTTTTCTTTATTTCCAATTTCAAGTTGACCTCAAGGTAAATGATTGAAGCCAGAGTTAAAGTCTAGACTAAGTCTAGTACCGTATTCCTAACTAGCCATAATTATGTGCAATAATATGAAATTATGTTATTATGTTTAATTAATTACATGAATAATTGTATGATGCTTTATGTTTTCAAGAATATTTGGGTGATTATGTAATAATTGCAATGCTATAGCTAGACGCATTTTACTTATAAAATACTATTCATATCTATGAACTTTTGACTTACAAATCCAAAAAAAAACTTGTAAAATTTTATTTACTTCCTAAATGGGTTAATATAGAAATTTTGGCTTGATTTTATATATATGCGCTATCCCTTTTTAATTTTATATGGCAAAATATATAATTAAGGTAAGCTAGATAAAAATCATATCAAAATTTTGATTATAATTATTAAAAATATATATATTTATGTTGTAAATGAGTAAATAATAGGATATAAAAAATTGTGATTTTAGGACAAGTTTTGGTATTTATTTTTACAATTACCTTATAATCGTTTTAGTTCACTATCATATCAAAATTTTATATTTCAATTTTTTTGAATTTAATGAAATTTTATATTTGAGTTTAAAATATCATTTTTTAGGTTTACATAAAATTTCATAAATTTATGAGCTTGATTTCTATTTTTCTTCATTTTATCTTCTTTTTTAATCTTTCTACCACTAAAAATAATCTATAAACCATTATTCTCCCATTAATTCCTTGCCTACACTTCCGTGATCATATTTTATATCAATTTTACATTTGTATCATTCATTCAACTAAATTTTGAGCCAAAGTCATTTCTCTACACTTACCTATGCTACTTGTGTCTTTTTTAGCTTTTCTTATACCCAACTTTCTTCACTTACTTTCCTCATGCTTGAACCTGAACTTGGACCTACACACCATCACCTCCCTATTCCTTGGTTCATATTTTGGCTTTAATAACTTCATTCAACTTAAATACACTCCACCATTTTATATAGTTAACCACATTAACCATCTTGTAATTTGTCATTCAAATATGTAACTAGATATCTCTCCCTTCTTGTGGCTAGAGATTTTTGTTTCCTCCATCTCCTATTTATAACATAGTTCTTTCCTTGTTTTCTTTTAGCCTTTCACTCATTTGTTCATCTTGGTTGCTCCAACCCCTCTCTTCACTTTGAATAATTTTTTCCAAGTGTTCTTGATCTTTGTTGAGCTTATAGTTGAGAGCTATCCTCCTTTCTTTCTCCTTATTCCCTTTTTTTTCACTTCTATATTTCCTTCTATATACCCTTTATTTTTTTTAAATAAATAAGGAAGATTAGGTATTTGGTTAAATTATGAAGTTGTAATCTTTTGTCACCTCCTCTCATGCCTCCATTTTTTTTAAGTAATTGAAGTTCATTTGTAGATTCTTTATGTTATTTTCTTATTTGTTCTTGGAAATAGGTAACTCATATTCTCCTACTAAATAAGTAAAAATTCTATGCTAATATGTTTGGGGTTTTCTATGTTATTTTAAGTGTAATTTATACTTCCTTTTAATCTCATAAAAAATATGCACGCACCATGTGTATTATTAGTTTCTCTAAGTATGTGACCATGTATTTTTATGTAAAAGCGTTTAAATTTTATTTATTTTGATATATTTGTGATAACATAATAGAATAGGGTTGGTGGTGGTAAAATATTTATGCATGATTAGAGTTTTATGTGTTAAATGGCTTAATTGTGTTTTAGAGGCAAAATGGTAATTTTTTCACTTATAAAATTTTACAGAATTGTAAAATTATGTTAAATTTCCTTTTTTAATTTTATTTGCTCATACCATAAATTTCATTGAATTCTCATAACAATTGGTGTTAAAATGAGAAATTGTTGAGTGAATAACGTATAAGGGTATGTTGGTAATTTATGACTTATTATGCCTAAAAGTGTAAATAATTTGGCTATGATGACTTTAATTAATTCCCAGGTTAACCTTAGTATTTAATTTTAATTTGTCTTGGATTTTTGACCTTAGCATCAACTTGAATAATTGGAATAAAATAAAAATGGTTAAGTATGAAATTGGAATAATTGTGCATTATGTGATGCTTTATGATCACCTTATTAAGATATTAATATTTAAAGTGAAAGATCTTGAGATTTGGGAATGATTACTCTTAAGCGTTAGCTACCCTATAGAAGTAGTAAAAGCTTTAAACTTGGTTTGGTGGTTTCATCCAATGTCTTAGCATTTTGGCTAAGGTCCTAGTCTACTTTATAAGTGACCTACGAGCCCTATAAAGGGTATCAATACTTAAGAATTAGGTTTTTTGGGATGGGAGAATATTATGTTTTCTTTTTTCACTATTATTACTGGAGTAGTCGTATGTCTTTGGGTTATAAGTTGGGAAGATACTATGTTGCCGTTGTATGACTTTATGAAAAGTGTACTTTATATGTCTCCCCATTATTATTGTATCTATAGGTGGCAATTGGGTCAGGCGGGTCGGGTCAAGTTATAGTGGATTAGGTCATTATCGGGTTAGGTTGTCTGCTGGTCATTCTCTTTTACAGGTCGGTTGTGGGTTGGGTTGGGTAGGGCTATTTTGGGTCGCCTTATTATTTAGGTTGGGTCGGATTCAGGTCATTTTGAGTCTGGATTGTATCGGTTAATTTATCGAGTTGGGTTGGGTTTAGGTTTGGGTCATTTCGAGTCTAGGTTTGGATTATTTTGGATTAGCTTATCAAGCCAGGTTAGATCTATGGATGTAAACGGGATATATTTTATCCAAAACACAATAGATTTTATTTGTTGGATACTTAAACGGATATAGATAAATGTATATGGATGATGAAAAAGATACCCATCGGATAATGGCATGGGTTATCTATATATATACCCATACTCCTGTCCATATCGATACCTATTTGCCTGATATATAATTATATTTTTAACCCTTAATTTTAAAATAAATATAGTAGAAATTATGGTTAAAATTTTCATTTGGCTTAACTCTAAATAGATTTATCCTTTGAAAAATATCCGTTAATGGGTAAATGATTATTCATTGGATAATAGATATCCAATAGATATGGATATGGATGTGTAAGTGGATACCCGTTTTGGTATAGGTATGAATTTGAATATAGGTACGAATATGGGTACAGGTATGGGCATACCTGCCCCGTTTATATCCTTTTTAGGTTGGGATTGGGCTGAAAAATCTCCTATTTTGGTGATTTCGTGTTCGAGTTAATTTGATGAGTCAGATTTGGGTTCACTTGACGAATAAAGATCTTTTAGGTTTTAACGAGTTAGATTAGGTTTGGGCTGAGCTAGTCCTAAATCAAATCACTTTAGATTTGGGTCGAATCGGATATTGACCACCAAAATTAGAATATATTATCATAACTGATTAATCACTTTATATCTTTTAAGTTTAATATTATAGCTCTATAATGTTGTATTTTTACCCAAAAAAATTGGTAAAATTAGAATATCATTGGCGAATAAGTAATTTCACAATAAAACTAAGAAAAATAAATAAATTTAAATAATAATATATTTTTAAAAGGTTTAAATAAATAATGAGACATGTGTATTTTTTTATAGTATTATAACTGATTAATATCAAATTCGATTTTGTTGAATTGGATCGGATTAGGTTAAGTTGATAGCGAGCCATGTTGGTGGCAGGTTGGCTTAATAACAGGTTAGGTTGATGTCAAGTTATGGGTTGGAGTCGGCTCGGGTTTGGGTTAGGTCAGGTTTCTTATAT
This sequence comes from Tamarix austromongolica, assembly GCA_039764185.1. Lineage (NCBI taxonomy): Eukaryota > Viridiplantae > Streptophyta > Magnoliopsida > Caryophyllales > Tamaricaceae > Tamarix > Tamarix austromongolica. Next base: position 14,758,485 of record CM077808.1, on the reverse strand, counting down.
TTAGGTCAACATTGGGTTGGGTTAATAAATTTATCGGGCAATGTTAGGTCAGGTTTTGTGTAGGTCGGACGGATTGGGTCAACTTTTGCCAGATGTTATTATATCCCCTCAAGGAATTAAAAATGGAATTAAGTGTTGTATAATGATTCTAATGGATTGTTGTGGTTTATGATTTGGTAGTTACCTCTGTACATGTAACACCTCCAAAAATCACAGTTGAAATTTTTTGTTTGTTGAAGGAAAATCACATGCAAAATGAAGGGTGCTATCAAATGATTAGTATAAGTGTGGCCCTTAGCCAGACTTATACTAGTCAAAAGGATAAAAGACATTAAGGAACCGTAATAGGAAATGATTAAAAATATGAAGGAGTCTAACATTAAATATAAAAAAACACTAGAGTATGCAAGAGTTAAAGTTAGTACATTAATGAAATAAAATACAAAGTAGCATCCCACTACGGGGAATAAAAACATGAAAGACAAGGGAATGTAGTTTGGAGTACACTCTCTCTAGCCTCAACCCTAGGACATCAAGATATCACTTTGCCCCAACCAACTCTTCGTAAGCAGCAAAGTCCTCTAGGGCCTTATCGCCCACCTACATAGACTCAGTAGGGACCACTACTCTTGGGAATGAGCAACACCCATGATAAGGGTGATTGCTATGCTATGCACTGAGTAAGGTTGTAACACCCCCAAATTTACTACTGAAAAATTTCGTTTAAATCAAAAGTTTTAGCGGAGGCGAAAGAATTAAAACTGTAAACTCGGGGGTATTACCGCCACACTTAGTACCAGACCGGTTCACTCCTACCGTTCCGATACTAAGTGCTAAGGCTAAGCTAAACCATCATCAAAACATATGTACATAGTTAACATAGGTCATTCACGAAAATACGAGTCAACAACAGTTAGGATATCGTTTAGGAATACAACGTAGAGTACGGTTTGAGATTACAACTTAAAAACGCGATTCACAAAACATAAAGCGTAGTCCGAAATACAGTTAAATAAGGAAAATACGAAGTCTGAAGGTAGCAATGGAGTCCGGCCAACTCGTTCTCAATCCCCAAGTCAGGTTAGGCTCAACGCTCTGTCCCACCCGATGCCTCGTAGGTATCATAGGCATCAAAGACATGGTCTCCTACCTGCACAAGATCAGAGGGATCTTCTGCTCGTGGGAATGAGCAGCACCCATGAAACGGGTGGTCAGTACGTTACGTACTAAGTAAGGTAACAAACGCACTAAGGCCCACACGCAAAGATACATAACATAGCAGACATATCATAGATACATAGGTAGAATGCAATAACACATATAAACAACACAGGTTACGAACCAGATATCACTTTTCTTTTATCAAGTCTCTGATTATAATCGATCATCGTCTTATCCAGACCATGTGAGTGCGGGAACCCCACTATTATAGCCGGTAGAACGGTCACGAGGGCCATGCCCTGCCACTATTATAGCCGGTGGAACGGTCGCGAGGGTAAGATACCCTGCCACTATTATAGCCGGTGGACCGGTCTGGCCCCGACTCACGAGGTATTCCACTGTAACCATTTGTATCTTTCCCATGCCATATCACTTTTACGTTTGAGTTTGTTGAGCACAAAATCCCCCACTATTATAGCCGATGGACCGGTCTGGGTTCGGCTCAACATCTTTCTCTGTAAGTTGTTAGTGTCTTAATGTATCTTATTCGAGGGCATATCTTTTGTCATGCATGGCCAGAGATCTCAACACATCACATCAAGACTGAAGACATATTCGTACTATCACATTCTAATGAGAACACAAGCACGCGTCTTGTTTCCAAGCCACATTACCCACGGAACAAGTAAGATAACGACATTTAAAACACAACACATAATTCATACAAAGCATCCACAACACGTAGGATACATGTCACATATCCAGTCTTAGCTATTTCCTTGCTCGGTTCAGGTCACCGAGCTATCTCCTACGCTTATATTAGGCCACTAACACCCTTGGCAATTATCATACTTAACACATTTCTCGCACTGGAAACCCAAATCATGACCCTCAGACTCAACTCTCCCACATACCTTACTCTTCCTCATTTATTCTTATTATTTTCTTTTTCTTTTCCACCTTCTTAAATTAGGGTTTCTTTCCCAAACCCTAGTTGGTCCCTATGTACCCTTATTTTATCCCACGTACTATTTTCACCTCGAGCCTCCAAACTCCCAAACAAACTTTCCATTACCTTCCTTACGCCCCAGAGTAACTTTCCATACGTAAGGTTCTCCCCCATGCGGACCTTAACCACCCTATGCAAACCCTATCACTCCCACCATGCCAACTCTATCATTCCCATGCAAACTCTAGTTTTCCCCAGGCAACTTTACTTTCGTCCACTCTTCCATTTATTTAATTCCCCCTTTTCCCGTCCATTTACTAATCATAAATTGCCTAGGTCATTCTTACCTGCATTAGCCGACGTACTTCCCTTTGGTTATCCTAGTCGCTTATTTTTCTCTTTCAAGCCCCCACTCCACAAATCCTCATCAAAACACCTAGCATGCATGTCAGATCACACCACATCATCCTTGTACCATACCATATTAGTACATATAGACGAGAGTACGGGAACATACCTCGGTTCCATGCTGCGCTACATAAATACATAGATAATATACAGATTATAGCACACAACCGCATAAGGCATACAAGACAGGTAAAACATGCAATACACACAGATGGCCTTAGCCACGTCCTTACCTAACACGACACCGATCTTGGAGCACGCTCCTACGCCTCCTCCGGGTGTCGACTTGACTCGCCTATAAGAGGGAAAACTGGGGTTACTTTTTCTCCGACCAAAACACTATTCTTTTCTACCTTACCCCTATTCTTTACCTTACCACTAGGGCTAAGAATAATAATATTACTTTTATAAGTGAAGTATGATCAATATTCTTAAAGTAGTTAACCATGCTGCTACTAATAAACGTAGCTACAATAATTTAAAGTAATTTTAATAATATTTATTATTAATGGTAGTAGTTCAATGTTTCTAATAATAATGATAGTAGTAGCGATAGTAAGGTTAGCGGTATACGAAATATTACTAATAGTGACAAGGAACTAAAATAATAATAATAATAGTAATGATAGTAGTAGTAGTAATAATAATAATAATAATAATAATAATAATATTAATAATATTAATAATATTAATAATAATACTAATAATAAATATAATAATAATAATAATCATAATAATAATAATAATAATAATAATAATAATAGTAATAGTAATAGTAAGAATAATACTAATAATGCTACTAAAAATAATTAGCATTTGTATAATAAAGGTTTAGGGGTTGGGGAGTTTAGAAGACTACCTAGAGGTGCTGGTGGCACAGGTGGCGGTGCACGGCGCACGACGGTGGCGGCGTTGGGGGGAGAAGGAAGGTGGAGAGGTGGTGGAGGGGAAAGGAAGGGAAAGGAGGGCTTGGTAGGGGAAACAGAACGTCTAGGGAAGTTGGGGAAGCTCCCTTGGTGGTTTTAGGAGGTAGAGGGGGTGCTGGGAGTGGCGACACGGCGGTGGGCGGCGGTGCGAAGGGTGGCGGGGTTTTGGGATTAGCTTGGTCGGGAAGGGTGCTTTGCACGCCTGGGGTGGCGCGTGCAGAGCAAACCGAGGGGTGAGGGAGGCTTGGGTAGGTGGAGGGTGATGCAGGGAAGGGTTTCGGGGGTGGGTCGAGCGGCGGCGACGGGACGGTGATCTGAAGAGGGGGCGACGCAAGAGGGGATTCTGGGTATAATTTTCGAAAGAGCCCGACACTGGGGCTCGTGGGGTATTTATAGGCTCGAGTTGGGGGAAAAATCGAGAGAGGGGACAGGGAGGACAGGTCAGGCGGCGTTTGGGCACGCCGGCCGGCAGGGGCGGCCGTCGCAGATCTGCCATGGCAGACCTCTGCGCTGGTCGGTAAAAGGGGGGAAAAAAGGTGCGGGGTGGCCTAGGGGTGATGGGGGGTGTATGCTGGTCGAAGGAGGGTGGCCGGCAGGGCAGAAAAGGGGAAGGCGGCGTGCAGACGGCCGAAGTAGGAGGGCGGCGTGTTGCAGGTCGCGCGCGCGAGGAGGAAGGAGAAGGTGGCCAGAGCGGCGGTCCGGGGAGAAAAGAAAAAGGAGGGGGAGACCGGCCGGTTCGGCAACGGTCAAAAGACCCTACCAAAACGCGGCGTTTCGGGCGAGTTATGGACAAAACGCGACGTCGAGTATGGCTGGCAGGTAACCGTTACTTTCATTAATCGGGGCGCAGCGTTTCGGCGGAATGATGAGCGAAACGCTGCGTTGCATTGCCAGGGGGAAAATGGACGGCGCTGGACCGCGGGGGAAGGAGGGAAAGAAGAAGGGGGTTGGGCCGGGGCTAGCCCAACGGCGAGGAAAAAAGGGGGGGGGGAGAAAAGGAAAAAAGAGAAGAAAAAGGGAGAAGAATTTATTTATTTTATTTTATTTTAGTATTTTATTTTGTATAAATGTTTAGAGTATTTACTTTAGGTACTTAAAGTAAGAATATTTAAATAATTAAATAAAATATTTATCCTCCTTTTTAGGCTAATTTAGGGCCCAAAATTATATATATAAATATTTGTATAAAGATACCCTTGTAATTTGTCTCAAAATTCTTATTAGCTTGCCCTACAAAATCTTTTTTTTTTAAAATTTATAAAGAGTAGTATATTAAATAAATTCCCCAATAATCCTTATTTAATAACTTATTTCCTAAAATCATTAATTCTAGGGTATTTCAAAGGTAACAATATAGTCAAAGTAGGGCACAACAACAGAAAATATAGATATCATGCATGTTGATGGAAACCTGTTAGGGTTTCTCGGAAGGATCGAAAGATTAATCGAGTGCAATGTTCGATTCGCCAGTTCAGCCTAAGGAACAACTCCAAAGGAAGACCAAAAGATTCAGAGGCACAGTTTGTACAACGGCAACTGAAATTTGAAGAGAGAATGATCTAGATCGATCAAAGGTAAGAGAGAAGATTCAGAAGAACGAGCGAGCGAGAGAATCGCCGAGAGAGAGAGAGAGAGACAAGTCGCGAGAGAAGAATCGAAAAAACTCAGCCAAATAGTCTATCAAAAAGAATCATCGTCCCTGTTACACATGGACCCAGCTATTTATATGCGTAGTACAGACCTTCGAATACCGGCCATATTTACAACGGAAAGGCCGATCGGTTTATTGCTTTGGGCCACATAAATAGTTGATCAGCCCAATTAAACCCCAAAATAAAAATGTCCCAAATACAATTAAATCTAGGACTTAATTCCCATCAGCTAAAATAACACTTTAGCTAATCATTATAGGTGGCAATCGGGTCGGGCGGGTCGGGTCGGGTCATAGCAGGTCGGGTCATTAACGGGTCGGGTCATTTCAGGTCATTTGACTTTTGCGGGTCGGGTCGGGTCATTAACGGGTCGGGTCATTTCGGGTCATTCGATTTGTCGGGTCGGTTGCTGGTCGGGTCGGGTCATTAACGGGTCGGGTCATTTCGGGTCAATTTGTCGGGTCGGTTGTTGGTCGGTTGCAGGTCGGGTCATTTCGGTTGCGGGTCATTTTGGGTCGGGTCGGTTCGGGTCGGGTCATTTCAATTCCGGATCATTTCGGTTCCGGGTCATTTCGGGTCAATTTATCGGGTCGGGTCGGTTTCGGATCGGGTCATTTCGGGTCCGGGTCATTTCAGGTTAATTTGTCTGGTTAGGTCGGGTTCGGTCGTTCGGGTTAAGAAAACTCGGATTCAGATACTTTTCAGGTTAACTTAACAAGTAGGGTCGGGTTGATTTCGGATCATTTTCTATTTCATATGAGTAGGTGGCTTCGGCCCGTTCAGGTCATTTCATGTAATATGACGGGTTAGTTATGTCCAAGTTGTTTCAAGTTAAGTTGATGGGTGGGGTCATTTCATACAATTTGACGGGTTGGATTCAATTAGTTACGGGTTAACTTAATAGGTTGGGTCGGGTCGGGTCGAGGTTTGATGGGTTTACAGTTTACTCATATTAGTGTCCAAATAATTATCATTTCATAAATCATAAATCATAAATATTAGAGATAGACAATCATAAGATTAATATTGCATATAAAAAAATTAAACATATTAAATGCTCTTTATTTTCACAAATAAATAGTAAAGATATTTACAAATTTTAATAATAAAAAATATTGCGCTTTGAATCAAACATAGATATTTATCATTGATTATAATATATTTGATAACTTAAAATATGTAATTACTTAAAAAAAGATAATTTTATAAAATAAAGATGATCAAAACAAGACTATACAATGTATAATTATCATTTATTACATTGTATATATTAGATACAATAATAAGATTACTAGTAAAGATAAATGAAATAAGAATATTATATGTGTTTTATTTTTACAAAGGTAAATAATAAAGATATTCATAAGTTTTAATAGTATTATATTTGATTACTTTAAATATTTAGAAATTTTACAAGTAAAAATATTAGATGTTTATCATATATTATATTTAATTGATTACTTAAAATATTTGATTACTTAAAAAAAATAATTTTATAAAATAAAGGTGAGTATAACAAGAATATACAATGTATTTTTATTGTAATATTTTTATTAATTATTATTATTATAGGAAAAAAAACTATACTAAGTTATTTTAAACTTAATTTAAATTAAATAATAATTTTATATATTTTCATAAATTATTAATTATTATATATAAATTGATATAAATTAAAAATTAAATAATATAAATTATAAATAATTAATATTATAATTAATAAAAATAATTGGATATTGTAAATTTAAAATTGATGAACGTAGAATACTAAATTATATTTAAAGTAAATTAATAATGTTAAAAGAAAAAATATAACAAAAACTTTTAATTTAGGATTGTAACGTGACATACTCTTTTTGATACGTGGTATAGTTATTATTTGTTGGATTTTGTGGGTAATAAGTGATAACTGATAAATGACATTATTATACTCTTCTATTAAGAATTTCTTCAAATAGGTGGATTAGTGGATGTAGTGGAACACTTTTTGAAAATTATTTTACATGCTTACAACTGGATGTTTGCCTTTTTTATTTTGGTTTTTTATTTATTAATAATATATCTTATTAGGATATCATTAATAAATAAGAATATCTAAGGTAAAATTATGAAAAATAAGTACAATTTATAAAATACTATATTTTTAAAAGCTTTAAATGAATAATAAAATATGTATAATTTATTATTATTATTATAATATATTTTGATATCTGATCAGGTTAATGTTGGGTCAGATCGGGTGATTGTCGGGTCGGGTCAGCTCCGGGTCGGGTCGAAGCGGGTCGGGTCAATGACGGGTCGGGTCGACATCGGGTCGGGTCAATGACGGGTCGTGGGTTGAGATCGGGTCGGGTTCGGGTCGGGTTTATTTTTATCAGGTCAGTGTCGGGTCGGGTCAGTGTCGGGTTGGGTCGGGTCGGGTCGGGTTACTAAATTTTTCGGGTCGTAACGGGTCGGGTTTCGGTCGGATCTGGTCGGGTTGGGCGGGTCGGGTCAACTTTTGCCAGCTCTACTAATCATGGCTATTAGGGATTAATTAATCCACAATCCATCTAGTCCAAAATTAAGGACCGTGTGACGGATTATACAACCGACCTAATTTCCATTAGCCAATTTCGACAGGCGAATGCATCATATGGGATTACAATTTATTAACAAAAATTACATAATCTGCACACTTCAGAGACATAATCTGCACATTCCAGCAACTGCATCCAAAGATCCACAGGGTCCATATGCTGCATTACACTCCTATTTATTCACCAAATAAGACAAACAATTATAAGTAAATAATTCACAGCAATTTTCAAAATTAATTAAATATAAAATTCTTAAGATTCATATCATTCCCCTCTTATTGGAAAGGTTTCGCCTCTGAAACCTGAATAAGTCCCAGAAATGGACTAAGATCAGCCACATTAAAAGTATTACTCACATTCCCAAATTTAACAGGTAAATCAATTTTATAAGCATTATCATTAATTTTCTCCAATACAGTAAATGGTCCATCTCCTCTAGAATCCAACTTTGACTTTCTAAAATTTGGAAACCTTTCTTTCCTAAGGTGAAGCCAGACTAAATCTCCAGGTTTAAAAATCATTTTTCTCCTTCTTTTATTAGCATGTTCAGCCATCTGTTGCACCTTTTTGTTAATCTGTTGGCTTACAGTCTCATGTAACCTTTTCATATTATCAGCTCTAGATTCAGCATCAAAATTTTGCAATTCAGCATGAGGCAAATGACTCAAATCTAAAGGAGTTAATGGATTAAAACCATACACAATCTCAAATGGAGTTTTATTAGTTGTAGAATGTAAAGTCCTATTATAAGCAAATTCCACTTGAGGTAAAACATATTCCCATTGTTTAAGATTCTTTCCAAGGACAGCTCTTCATATATTTCCTAATGTTCTATTTACTACCTCATTTTGTCCATCAGTTTGAGGGTGACAAGTTGTAGAAAACAATAACTTAGTCCCTAATTTTCCCCACAAAACCTTCCAAAAATGACTTAAAAACTTAACATCTCTGTCTGAAACTATAGTCTTAGGAATACCATGTAATTTAACCACATTAGAAAAAAATAATTCAGCCACTGCTACAGCATCATTTGTTTTATTACAAGGTATAAAATGAGCCATTTTACTGAACCTATCTACTACAACCATTATTGAATCCTTAGCTCTATTAGTCCTAGGTAATCCTAAAACAAAATCCAAATATACATCAACCCAAGGATGGTTAGAGAGAGGTAAGGGAGTATATACACCAAAAGGTTTTGAAGTAGTTTTTGCTTGCCTACAAGTAATACAATTGACACAATGTTTAAAACATCCTTTTTCAAGTGTGGCTAGTAAAAATCATCAATTAAAACATCTAAATTTTTCTGAGATCCTAGATGTGCCATTAACCCACCACTATGAGCTTCTTGAATTAATAAACCTCTGTAAGAGCATGTAGGAATACACAATCTATTTTCCCTAAACAAATATCCTTCATTAATGAAATACTTTCCTTGTGAGGAACCTTCACACCTTTTATAGATTTCTTTAAAATCAATATCTTCTAAGTATAATAGTTTAATACTGGAAAACCCTAATAAAGTAGTATTAGCAACATTTAATAAAGCATATCTCCTAGATAAAGCATCTGCAACTATATTATCACTACCTTTATTATATTTAATTATCTAGGGAAAACTCTCAATGAATTCTATCCATCTACCTTGTCTTCTATTTAACTTTGATTGACTTTTGAAATACTTAATAGCTTCCTGATCAGTATTAATTACAAATTCTCTATGCCACAAATAATGTTGGCACACTTCCAAAGCCCTTACTAAAGCATACAGTTCTTTTTCATAAGTAGAATAATTCAAAGTACTACCATTTAATTTCTCACTAAAATAAGCTATTGGTTTTCCCTCTTGAGAAAGTACAGCCCCTATTCCTAACCCTGAAGCATCACAATCTAATTCAAACATCTTTTCAAAGTCAGGAAGACTCAACACAGGTGCTTGGGTTAATTTAGTCTTAAGTGTCTCAAAAGATTGTTGTTGTTCTAATCCCCAAGTGAACCCATTATCCTTCTTTGTTATGGTAGTCAAGGGAGCAGCTATAGTACTAAAGTTTCTCACAAATCTCCTGTAAAAAGAACACAATCCATGAAAACTTTTTACTTCAGTCACACTCTTTGGCACAGGCCATTCATGAATAGCTCTAACCTTTTCTTCATATACAGATACACCCTCCTTTCCTACCACAAATCCTAAGAAAACCACACTTTCCAAACAAAATCTAGACTTAGTTAAATTAGCATAAAGTTGTTCTGTTTTAAACACATTCAAAATAATCCTTAAGTGTTTCAGGTGTTCCTCTAAAGATTTACTATATATAAGTATATCATCAAAATAAACAACCACAAATTTTCCAATAAATTCCCTCAACACATAGTTCATAAGTCTCATAAAAGTGCTAGGAGCATTTGACAACCCAAAAGGCATCACTAACCATTCATATAATCCAAAATTAGTCTTAAAAGCTGTCTTCCACTAATCTCCTGGTTTCATTCTAATTTGATGATACCCACTTTTTAAATCTATTTTGGAAAATATAACAGCACCATGCAATTGATCCAACATTTCATCAAGCCTAGGAATTGGATATCTATACTTGATAGTTATTTTCTTTACTGCCCTGCTATCCACACACATCCTCCAACTACCATCCTTTTTTGGTACTAATAACACTGGTACTGCACAAGTACTCATAGACTCCTTAATATATCCTTTACTTAACAGTTCAGAGACTTGTCTTTTTAATTCCTTAACCTCTTCAGGATTGGCTCTATAAGCAGGTCTGTTTGGTATAACAGCTCCTGGAATAAAATCTATTTGATGTTCTATTCCCCTTAATGGAGGTAATCCACTAGGAATGTCCTCAGGAAACAACTCACCATATTCTTCCAATAACTGTTTCACTGTACTAGGTATTTCTTCAACTATTCCTCTCTGACACTCATAACAGTCCTTATAAATCATCAAGTACACATTAGCATTTCTTTTCATTGCCTTTCCTACATCCTTACCTTTAGCATAAAATCCAGAAGTCCCTTTCATGTCCTTTGAACTAAGATCATTCTCCAAGTTAGGCTTAGATAACTCCTTATAATCAGATTTAATTTTAGTTTGATCCTCAAATATTTCTTTTGGAGTCATAGGTGCTAAGACAATCTTCTTATCATCCTTCTGTACTGTATACCTATTTTTATAGCCATCATGTATTACCTTCCTATCATATTACCAAGGTCTACCTAACAACAGGTGAGCAACATGCATAGGAACTATGTCACATAAAACAAAATCTTCATATTTTCCTAGTTTTAAATTCACTAAAACTTGTTGACTAACTTTAACGTCTCCCAATTCATTAAGCCACTGGTTTTGGATGTTTAGTAGTGGTTAATCCTAACTTAGACACCAAGAGGGTACTAGCAGCATTAATACAACTACCACTATCTATGGCCATGTTAAAGCACTTATCATCAATTAAACATCAGGTATGGAATATATTTTCTCTCTGTATAGCATTAGAATCAGGTAATTTATTACTATTTAAAGCCCTACGAACCACAAAAAGATCCCTACTCACTGGAAATTCTACTTCCTCTTCTAGGTCACTATCATCCTCTCCAACTATATTGACCTCTTCCTCTTCTTCTTCAGATTCAAATTCTATATCTCCAGACTCTCTAATTAAAATGTTTCTCTTGTTTGGACATTCAGAAGCTATATGTCCTAATCCTCCAGATCTAAAACATTTAATATCCCTAGTCCTGTTTGATCCATTTACAGGATTTGTCATCACATTCTTACCCTTTTCAAACTTCTTTCCTACCTTAACTTCATTGTTTCTACCTTTGAATTCAACCTTACTATTATTCTTCCAGTTTCCAGAAGTATTTCCCCCAAAATTTCTCCTTACTGTAGTCTTAAACCCAATCCCAGGGGGTTTATATTGTCTAGATTTCCTTAATTGAATCTCTATCTTAGTAGCTATATTCACCATTTCATTCAAGGTTCCACAAGGATATAGTTCTACTTTATCAGCTATCTCTGAATTTAATCCACTCAGAAACCTAGCCATGGTAGCATCATCATCCTCAATAACTCCTGTCTTAATAATCAAAACTTCTAGTTCCTTATAATAATCATCCACTGTCCTCACTCCTTGAATAATAGTTTGCAACCTCTTATGCAATTCCATATAATAGTAACTTGGCACAAACCTCTTTCTCATTAAGGTTTTAAATTCTGCCCAAGTCTGTATAGGTGGTTCCCCACACCTTCGTCTAGTTAACACCAAATTATGATACCAAGAGGACGCATACTCAGTAAATTCTACTACGACCACCTTAATTTTCTTTTCTTCAGAGTAATTATGACACTCAAATACTAGTTCTATTTTTCTTTCCCATTCAAATAATAATCAGGGTCATTCCTGCCATTAAACCCTAGTATACTAAGCTTAAGATTATTCAAATTCCTATCAATGAACTCTAATTCCCTATCTTGCCTATTGTTCTGTCTAGGCATCCTATCACTACTGTGAGATACTTGGTCTTCCAACTCCTCTAGATTAGCTATAGGTGGAATTCTAATCCTAGGATCTATTGGAGCCCTTCCTAAAACTCCTGCTTGATTAGTTTTAACTCTATTATGTTGCAACTCATTGATTCTTACTTCCTGTTCCCCTAGTCTTTGTTCTAGGTTAGCAGATAAAACAGAAAATTGTGCAATCATTTGTTCTTGAAAAGTTCTAAGGGTTTCTAAATGATCATTACTAGACACAGATTGATTAACAGACTGACCATTGTTAGACATAATGAAATTTTTAGATTTGAAACAACTAACACAACAACAATTAATTAACAAAAACAATTTATTCAAGAATTTCAGACAAACAGAACACACAGTATAGTCTCAAGAAGTATCACAGTATCAAAGATTAACAGAAATAGCAATAGTAAAGCTTACTCAGACTTATTCAATGTCTATAATAATTCGACAATAATGACTAAGTAAAAGGGAATGATATTACCGCGTCTACTTAAGCAATTAATTCACTTATCTAGGGTACCCCTCTTCTTGGAGGTCTAACCCTTTTCTCGAAACCAAATGGTTCGTCGGTTATGTTACCTGTATACTTATTAACAAACAAGTAATTTGCGAAGAAATTGGAAATTAAGTATAGCAGATAGTAGTATTAAACAAGAAAATTTACGAATCGAGGTTACCAACAACAATTTGTCGCACAGTCAGTCAAGATTCAAGTTCTTGACCAAACCCTAGGTCGATTAGGGTTTCTCTTCGGACTTTCGAAACAGTGGATCAAAACACTTTAATCGCCGGTTTTAGAACGACAAAAATCAAAATAGTCCTCGTCACTGTAAACCCTAAAATTTCACACCTCAAGATAGGGTTAGCGAAATACAGAAATCGACTCAAAAATGGAGGAAAATTTAATCAGTAACAAAGAAACTACGAGCACTCTAATAATCGAGGCTTTGATACCAAATGATGGAAACCTGTTAGGGTTTCTCGGAACGATTGAAAGATTAATCAAGCGCAACGTTCGATTAGCCGGTTTAGCCTAAGGAACAACTCCAAAGGAAGACCAAAAGATTCAGAGGCACAGTTTGTACAACAGCAACTGAAATTTGAAGAGAGAATGCTCTAGATCGATCAAAGGTAAGAGAAGATTCAGAAGAACGAGCAAGCGAGAGAATCGCCGAGAGAGAGAGAGAGAGACAAGTCGCGAGAGAAGAATCGAGAAAACTCAGCCAAATAGTTTGTCAAAAAGAATCATCGTCCCTGTTACACATTGACCCAGCTATTTATAGGCGTAGTACAGACCTTCGAATACCAGCCATATTTACAATGGAAAGGCCAATCGGTTTATTGCTTTGGGCCACATAAATAGTCGATCAGCCCAATTAAACCCCAAAATAAAAATGTCCCAAATATAATTAAATCTAGGACTTAATTCCCATCAGCTAAAATAACACTTTAGCTAATCATGGCTATTAAGGATTGATTAATCCACAATCCATCTAGTCCAAAATTAAGGACCGGGTGGCGGATTATACAACCGACCTAATTTCCATTAGCTAATTTCGACCGGCGAATGCATCATATGGGATTACAATTTATTAACAAAAATTACATAATCTGCGCACTTCAGATACATAATCTGCACATTCCAGCAACTGCATCCAAAGATCCACAGAGTCCATATGCTGCATTACACTCCTATTTATTCACCAAATAAGACAAACAATTATAAGTAAATAATTCACAGCAATTTTCAAAATTAATTAAATATAAAATTCTTAAGATTCATATCACATGTAGTCGATTAATTTAGATTAGTTACCCATATCAAAGTTTAAGCTATTAGTATCATCTTATACATCTCTTGAATTATATCTATGTGAGTATAGGGACCCCACTATTATGACTGGTGGGCTGGGAATGACTACTTTAGCATAGAATGCGTCTGAGTACTATTATAACTAGTGGATCAGTAAACATCTTATGTATGGGTTGTGAAATGCACCAGCACACATGGGTCACGTAGGTCAGGGGAAGGAGATAGGGGCAGAAGAGGGAAGAAAGAAAAAGAAAGGGAGAGAAAAAGAAAATAAGGATTAGGTCAGGGGAGAGGAGAAGGGAAAGAAGATTTGGGTCGCCGTAGGGCGCATCCCTATCAGCTGAAGGAGAAGGAAAGAAAAAAAAAGAAATGGAAGAAAAGAAGAAAGGAAGGAAAGAAAAAGAGGAAAAAAAGGGAGAAAAGAAAAAATGAAAAGTGGGGTGGTAGCATGTTTTGGGTTTTTAAAAGTTTTCGGGAGAATAATAATAATAATAACAATAATAATAATTTTTATTAATTTAGAGTTTATTGTAATTTATTTATTATTTATCTTAGGTTAGTTAATTAACTTAGTCTCCACTATCTATGTCCCCACATCATTTTTCTTTCTTTATTACCATAATTTATTATTATTATTATTATTATTATTATTATTATTATTAAAAATGGTACATATAATTAAATCACATTTAATAAATCCTCATATTATTCTTTAATCACAAAATAAAGGTTTGGGGTATTACAATGTATTACTTAGTTTTAGCATATTGGTTAGCTAGTTGCCTTCTATAATACCCCAAATTTTATCTAACGTTAATCCTGAGTAATTGAAATATTAACCTAATTCCTTAATCCTAAATCTAAACTTAACTCTAATCCTTTTTCTAGGTCATTAATATTTTTAACTTAAACCTAACCCCAAATGATTTATTATTAATTTTCTCTTAATACCCTACTCAAATTATGTTAACATAATTCTAATCTTAAAACCCAAACTTATTTTCTCTCCTGCTTTTTCTTTTCCCTCTTTTTCTCCTTCTCATTTTCTTTTTCTTTCCTTCATGCCTGGTTTCCTTTTTTCCTTCTTCTCTTTCTTCTTCCTACGTGAATCACTCCTCCTAACCAAATCCCCTCTATCATTCCTCCATAACCAACCATTCCCTACCATCATCATAATGCCATCACCTCCCATCTTTGGTGTTGTTGTGTTTTGTTGAAAAGTTTACCTGACCATATGCCTCACCCCTTTCTCCTCCCTTTGGTAGTGCACATAACTATGTGTGTGTGTGTGTGCACGCACACGTTTGTGTATCTCACAGACACAACATCATTTAATGTCCCAACTAATTACTTTCTTCCCTTTATTTCTGTTAAAGAGTAGAAACAACCACAAATATTTTCTTTGTCCCATTCCTCATCTTCGCCATCATCACATATGCTACAACAAATCAATAATGCCACCCTCCATCGTTCTTTCCTCCATTGCATTGGCCTCCCTTGTTTTTCCTCTCCTATTTGCATTGGCCATCACCATCTCCATCTCCATCACCATCACCACCAAAACCACCTCTAACTATTTAGCCATCACCACCAAAATCTCTCCATTTGCTTTGGCATCCACCACTGAAGCCACCCCTAACCCTTTGCCCATTTCCACTAATCCTCACCCATCCCATTCTTCCCTTCTCATCATTCCCCTACCACTAGCAATGGTAGATAGTATCATTTATTCCCCCATTGCTTTTACATTAGTGGTCATTCCTCCTTTTAACACCCCAAAATTTACATTTTTTTTTAAAAACAAGACCTTTAACTTAAAACCCCTAAATTCTAGGGATGCTACCACCACACTTAGTACTAGACCGATTCACTCCTACGATTCCACTACCAAGTGCTAAGGCTAAGGAAAACATTACCATCATCACACATTAATACATAAATTAAAGTTCGCAAATCAATAATCAGAGTGTGCATACGTTTTACATAATCCAAAATACAAGAGATAGTTCTTCAGGGAAGAAAATAGCCACAATATTGAAATTGTTTCTGGAGTTTCAAACATAGTTAAAAGAGAAAAGGAATAATAATCTCATAATGGAAGAACCGGCCATGCCACTCTAAGGATATCCCACCAGATGTCCCATAGACATCAATGGCATCAAAGAAGGCATCACCTACCTACAACACGTCCAATGGGCCTCCTCTCATGGGAATGAGCATCACCCATAAAAATGTTGATTAGTACACTACGTACCGAGTAAGGTAACAGTGCACTAAATCTAACACACAAAATTCACACAGACTATGTATAATAATAAAGGGGCATAAAGTCCAACATAATAGCACAAAGATAAATGAATGCTTAGGTAAAAATTCTAAGATCTGATATAGTCCAGATTAATTACTTCATTAATTCTTTATTGAATTTATTTTCAGACCATGCTCTTTATCAAGTCCATACGAATACGGGAAACCCTACTATTTTAGCCGGTGGATCGACCTCCAGGGCACTTCGGCTCCTAGCCACTATTCTAGCCGGTGGATCGGTGACTTAAGGTACATGCCTTACCACTATTATATGTCAGTGGATCGGTCTGGCCCCTTTTCTCACATAATGTTCCACTGTAATTAATTAGTGTCTTTTCCATATCTTAACAAAACATAGGGTTTGGTTTATTGAGCTCGAGATTTTCCCACTATTTTAGCTTGTGAATTGGTCACTAGGGGTAACATATCCTACAACTATTATATGCTAGTGGATCGATCTCCAAGATACTGTAGTACCTGGCCACTATTATGCCGGTGGATTGGTCTGAGCCCAGCTTAATGGTCTTCCACTTTACATGATTAATGTATTAAGTATCTTATCCAGAAATTTAGACCCTAGACATGGATGGCTAACCTCCTTTACACTTATTTCCCCAAAGAAAACAATCTCACTCATAGGCCCATAAGGCCCCAATTGAGCCCATCCTTCTTCCCTCTTTACTAGGCTTATATTAGAGTCCATCTCCCTACGTGTGGAACCAAGCCCAATGATTTTTTCACCATCTACCCATTCACTTCCTCACCAACACACTTTACTTCACCAGACACACACCCAACCACATGCACCCCAAACACCATACTAAACCCTAACCACCATACCAAAACCCTAGATCGGTCTACTCTAGACCCTTATCTTATACCATGTACTATTTTTCATGCAACACATTCAAATGTCCAAACAACCCTTTCATCACCTTCCTCACACCTCAAAATAACTATTTATACGTAAAGTTTATCCCCATGCAACTTTATATCCCCCATGCAACGTGTGAACTTTTTCATGTAAAAACTTATGCTCACCCATGAAACCCTAATTCCACCATGCATGATCATATAATACTTAGATCACTCTCACATTAATTCACCATAACACCATATCCCACAACCTACATGCATGTCTTATGGGCCGCATCAATTCACATTAAAACACAATTTATACATGGCATATGCATGCCATAAAATATCATATGAACATACCTCAACTCCACTTCATATTGCATGTATAATAGTTATAAAATACACACAAAATACATCATATTTCATATCACATGGCAACCAAGACATGTAAAACACATTATACACAAAATAACTTAGTTACACCATTACCTCGGCCTTGGAGCACGCTCATATACCTCTTTAGGGCTTTGACTGGTCTCAACTATTATGAGGGAGAAACTAGAATTAGATTCCCTCCTAAAAATACTATTATTTACTAACTTATCCTAAGACTAGGATTTTAAATAAAATGATACTATACTAATAATAACCACCCGAAATAATACCAAAAATGCTATTAATAATGTTAATATGATTCAAAATGGATGGTGGTATAAGGGCTTCTACCCTCCATCCAAAATAATACTCAAAATATCATTAAAACATTATTATTAAAAATAGTAATAATAATAATATTTGAATTATAAAATAATAATAATAATAATAATAACAATAATAATAATAATAATAATAATAATAATAATAATAATAATAATAATAATAATGATGATGATGCTGATGCTGCTGATGATGATGATGATGATGATGATGATGATGATGATGATGATAATAAAATGACTTAAACCAAAAGTAATATAAGGTAGGGTTTTCAACTATACCCTAAAGTAGTAAAAGTACTATTAGTAATAAAAATAATACTATTAATACCTATTATTTATAATAATATTAAAAATAATAATAATACTAATAATAGTAATAATAATAATATTAATAATAGAAATTATAGTAATTGAATTACTTAAATAAAATAGGGCTTCGACCCTCTAAATAGATGATGATGATGATGATGATGATGATGATGATGATGATAAAACTTATAATAATATTAATAATATTTAAAATTTGAAACTAATAACCTAAATAATTCCTGTAGACTCTCGACCATGCCAAGAAATAATAACATTAATTTTGAACCAAATAATAATAATAATAATAATAATAATAATATTATTATTATTATTATTAATCATAATAATCAAATAAAGGTTAAAAATTGAAATAAATTAGGGTAAGCTTAAATAAATAGGGGAGAAGGGCTGAGATGGTCTAGGATTTTACCTTGAGTCGACGGAGATGGGTGGCACCAACGGTGGTGTACAGCGGCGATGGCAGTGGTGGGAAAGAGGATAGAAAAGGAAAATTTTTGAGTTTTGAGAAGAAGAGGTGGAGAATGAGGGCGGTGTTTGAGGTGTTGGTTGTAGTGTAGGTTGACAGGAGTAAAGTGAGGGTGGTTCCGCAGCAAGTGGCAGCGGTGCATCGTGATAGAGGTGGCGGCCGAAATGGAGAGAAAGAGAAAAAGAGAGAAGGAGAAGGAGAATGGAGAAAAGAAGGGTATGGTTAGGTGGAGGAAGATTAGTAGTAGCTTTTGGGTGGTGTAGGAGGCAGTGATAGCGGCAAATGTGGTGGAGGATGGCGGTGTGAAGGGTTGCAGGCATAAAATTTTGGATGGTTGAGCAAGGAACTTCGCACGACTGTGGTGGCTCATGCAAGAAGAATCGAGGAAGATGTGTGGCTTAGTTAGTTAGAGGGCGGTGCAGGGAAGACTTAGCTAGGTTGAGGTGTTGGCGTAGTTTGTTGATGGTGGAGGAAAGGTTGTATGAAGTCACAGTGGTGCATAGGGTAAGTTTCTTAGGGTTTAGGGGACAAATTTTTGACATCAACCAAACAAGGGGTATTTATAGAGTTTATAGGGGAAAATAGGGTTCTGAAGGTCGGTAGGAGGATAATGTAAGTAGGGTTTGGGATAGTCGGCGACATCAATCGGTAGGCACAAATTTAGGTTGAGGTCGACCTTTTGCACAGGAAAAGGAGATTTTTGTGCGAAAGAATAGGGAAGTGGGTTAGGTTAGGGTGATCTGCGATTCAAGGGGAAGAGAAAGAGAGGGGAAACGACCTGTTAAGTCTAGCGTGGCCAGTAGTGCCATTTTCAGAGTCGACAGAGATGCAGGTCAATGGTGTAGGAGGAAGGACGAAGAAGAAGGTGAACCGGGCGATTGAGAAAAAAAAGAAAGGAGAACCAAGCTAGTCGACAATAGTTATAAAGATTTTAAATGGAATGTGACATTCTAGGAGAAAAAGGCATAATACAAAGCGCTTTAGTTGCCGAAGGAAGAAAAGAAAAGAACGGATGATGGGTCACGGAAGAGAGGAAAGAAAAAGGAGGTATTGGGCCATGACAGGCCTAATTAGAAGGAAGAAGGAAAACTAAAGAAAAGAAAAGGAAAAAGAAAGAAAAGATAGAAAAATGAAGAAGGAAAAAGAAAAAAGGAAAAGGGAAAAGAAAAATTAGTAGGTTGGGGTTAATTAAATTAATTAGAATATTTTGGGTAGTTAAAATAAAATTTTTAAATAAAATAATATTAAATTTCCTTCTTTTTTTTTTTACAAATTTAATATTTTTAAAAGATTTTTCCTAAATTCCTTTTTAACTAGCAAAAAGCCCAAATTTTTCCTTATAAAAATATTTGTAAATTTCCTCTTAATTTTCCCTAAATAATTTATTCCTATTCTAATAAAAATAATTAATTAAATTAATTTCCTTATAAATCCTTATTTAATTACATTTCTTGACATAAATATTTCTGGGGCATTTCACTCATCCCTTTGTTGTATAAAGTTCAAACGCTATATCTTTGAGCCTTAATTCCATTTTTTATCCATTATTTCACTCTTTGTCCCCTTAGCCTTTCCTTGGTTTTATCTTTATGTTCTAATTGTGCATTATCATTGTTCTTAGGTGATTTTCTAGAGGTATTAGAGGAGAAGAGATATTATATACATGCTTAGAGACCAATGAACTTTTTGGTAAAGATATAAGTTGTAGTTAGCATTTTTGTGCTAAATGTTGTATATGATTGTGTGTATTATTAAGTTGCTAAATTCGTGTTGTTAATGTTATGGTATGATATGATAATGTGGACTATATAATAAAAAGTAAGTAATAATAAGGAAGCATGAAAGTATACAATATTGTAGCAATAATCCTTATGCTGTAACCCCTAAGTGAATTAGCATGATATATTATATGGTAATGTGGGATTTATTAAGAATGGTAAGTGAAAAATGAGTATATTTAATATATATGATGATGTAAAAGTTGAGGATTGAAAATATGGATATTGGGCATATAGTTTGTTTGTTTGTTTTTTTTTTTTTGTAAAATAAGGATGTTTGGCTACCCTTAAGAGAATTTTATCAATATGTGTTTAAAATGGAACTTTTGGTGTTTCAATGTGTTTAGTGGTTTAAAATATGCTAAGAATATCATATGGAATGTTTGGAATAATTATGAATGTGCTAAGTCTAAATAAAATGAGAAAAAAGCTTAAGTTGGGAATTGTAAACTTAGAGGTGATGTTATTATTTCATGTGTAAAAAATTGGAGATAGACCATGGTTTTTAGATATGTGGTTAATATTGGTATTTTAGGAATTTATATTAAATTTGATTACTATAGGAGTCTTATGAAAAAAGTTATACCTAACTTGTGAAATTAGGGTTTCGTAGGTATTATAAATAGTAAATATGGAGATAGGATTATTGCTGCATGTATAAGATGTAGGAGTTAGATCAAGATTTTTGGATATGTTGATCATAATAATACTCGAGTAAGGTAATTGGTGGAAGAATTATCAATATGGAAGAAGTTATGCTTATAATGTGAAAATGAGAGTTTTTTTAGCTAGATTATTGATCTATTCCTTGAGGATAGCCTTGATGACTATATGG
The DNA here is from genome assembly GCA_039764185.1 of Tamarix austromongolica. NCBI lineage: Eukaryota > Viridiplantae > Streptophyta > Magnoliopsida > Caryophyllales > Tamaricaceae > Tamarix > Tamarix austromongolica. The sequence continues at coordinate 14,737,167 of CM077808.1, read as the reverse complement.
TTGTGCTTTACGTGTTTTGAATAATTATGGTAAGTTGGATTATGTGTCTTATATATATATATATATATATATATATATATATATATATATATATTCCTTCATGATGACATTGAAATAAATAACTATGAATAACATATTAACTATTTACAATTGAAGATTATATGAGTCAGGATCGGTTATACTTATCCATTCTACCAAACAAGAATAGTGGTCAGAAGCTTTATATCCTAGGGTTGTATATTGTTGATACTATTCCACTTGTGTAGAATAGTGGGTTCCCCGAAATCAAATCAAAATATATCATTGGAATGATTATAATCATTGATAAAATATTAATGACTTAAATTGAAAGACCATGTGAGTCAGGACTGGTTGTACCTGTATATTCCACCGAATGAGAATAGTGACCAAGAGCTTTATGCCCTAGTGTTATTTATTATTGATATCATTCCACCATTTGAGAATAATTGTTATGAGCAATATGCCCTTAGGGCCATATATTATTAATACCGTTCCATTAGTTTTGGCTAGTTGCAAGAAGTATTTTCCTTGTGGTTATATATTGCTGATATAATATCAATGGTTGAGAATAATATCTAGGAGCATTTTTTTCTAGGTTTGTATATTATTGATATCATTTTACCAGTTAAGAATATTTTCTAGGAGCATTTTTCCATAGGGTTTTATATTACTGATATCGTTCTATATATTGATTGAGAATAGTGAGGTCCTGAAATAAATGTAAATAAGAGTTGGATTAAAGTTGTACCTAGTATTAGAGTTCTAGAGCAGTAATACCTTACATCATATTATTAGGCTCGCTCATTATTCTATATGATTTATGTATATGTACCCTTTCTCAACTCCTTACTCGATACATAGTGTACTAATCATATTTTTTATGGGTGTTGCTCATGCCCATGAGTAGATGACTCCAATGCTTTTGTGTAGGTCAATGCAGATCCTTTGAATGATTTTGCTGCAAATGATGCCTTATGTGTGCATGAGTGGTCTTATGTATCGGGTTGTGCATATAGTCATATTATTCGATTATCATTTTGTCTTAGATACCTTTTTAGACTCCTAGTCCCATGTGAACCCTTTGATATATTTTTTGATATTGTACTCAAAGTTAATCTCCAAACTTGTATTTAAGTTTATGAATTTTATCTTATTTTATATTTATTATGTTTTATCATCTAATTTTTTTGCCTTGTGATTGATTTAAGGATGGTATGTTAAGCGAGACTTATGTCAATTATAGTGGCAACACATACCTACTTTCGTATCATACTTTTGCTTAAAACAAAATATTTTAGTAGTAAATTTTGAGGCGTTACACCTTCATACACTATTTTGTTTTGGTACATTGCTTGGTAATTGTCTTAATGATTTTCTTATTATGTTATAAGTGGTATAAAGGTGGTTATTGGAAAATGCTATGGTTTGGTGTTCTTTCCTTTGTGGAACACTCTTGGTATAATTAGATTAATTAAATAGCTATAATATGCTTAAGTTTGATGTGATGAGCATGTGTCATATGGAATGATATGAGTTATGCCATAAACATAGCACCTAGATATGGTTTGTGCCATTTGACATGTTATATCCTGATACTTGAGTTACCTTCTATGTGCTCCATGTGATATTTGCATTTTTAGTATTGTGTAGTAGTTTATTCAGTACCGTTATACTGATGGTCTTTGTTTTATGGTCTTCTACCTATTTAATAGGCAGACTTTACCTTGGATATCCCTTAAACTCTTATGTCCTCTTCTATATTTCTTCTTCTTGTCAGTTGCAACCCTTTTGTCTAATATTTTATTATTGAAACAATTTAATATTATAATGAAATATATATCTACCTCTTATCAATTGTTGTTCTTAATTTAAATGGGTAAATATTTTAATGTTAACACTTAAGAGTAAGAAAGATAGAGGAAGCATACTTATACTAAGTGTGGTGGTAACACCCTACATTTTTAATGATTTAGCTTTTGCAATTAACTATTTTGAAATAAAACTTTAAGTTCAAAAAATAAGGGTGTTACAATAAGGTGAACTTAAGAATCCATTTAGTACACCTTGGTCCACTTATTTACATTGTTAGGCATATAAGTTATAAATAACCAAAATATGCATAACAACTCAAAATTTTGTAGCTTTTATTTTTGAGTGATTAGCCTTTTATTTGAAACCTAACCCTTAAGCCTTAGCCTAATTATTTTTTTAACCCTTGATCCATAACCTAGATAAATTCTTAACTAATTTTATCCTAATTATTTTCATCTTTCTCATTTATTATTTAACCCAACCTAAAGTGGTTTATTTTTCCCCAGTCAATTTTTATTCAATTTATTTTTTCTAACCTAGTAACCTAACATTAGATGATTGAAAAATTAAATTGACCCTATTTCCTTAATCCTAAATTTAAAAATAATTCAAATCTTAATCATAAAATTCTTTTCTTTTCCCTTTCTCTTTCTCCCCTTTCATTTTATTTTTCTATTCATTATCCCTTATATCGATCGAATTGCTACCTATTTTTCCCTTCAAGCCATGCACCCCCTTATTTATGGCTTTTACTTTCTCTTCCTTTCTCCTATAACCTATACTCTCCACTTATATCTACACACATTTCCCCTATTCAACCGCACCTCTGCCCCTTATACAATGCCCTTACTTCTCGAGCAAACATCACCGTCACCTTCAGCCTTTGTCATTCTCCACCCCAACTGATTGCATGTATATGTACACCTATACCCCTCCCTTATATTTTTTATTAAACCATACCAACCTCCTTAATTAGTTCTTCTTCCTCCTCCTCTTCCTCCCAGCATCTCCTCTAGTTCCCCTTTTCCTTGCCAATGTTGTCACCACCATCAACCATCACCAAATTTGCTCACACGATACCACCACCATTAACCTTCCACCATCACCACCTGAACCCCTACTCCCTTCTCCTTATTTTTTTCCCTTCTCCTCTACACCGACTCCTTTCCTTTTCTCCTTCTTCTTACCTTACCCTTATTTCTAGTTATGTGTATCATATGGATATGCACTAATCCTCACATAACTGTGCCCCTTTTCACATGAACCCCTCCCAAATATGCAATTCTCACACCAACCCCATCATGCAAAACCCTCAACCTTCACATCCTCCTCCACCCTTAACCACCACCACCTTACCGAAATGTCCACCATTATTGCCTGCCTTATTACCCTTCCACTCTTCCCTCTTATGCCAGCTCCAACCTTCCACTTATCTTTATCTCAACCTTCACCACCCAACCACTTGAGCACCCTCCTTCCTCTAGGAACCACCAAATATACCCAAGTCCACCCTCCTCATGTTGCCTATAGTCGAACCACCAATTCCATCTCCACAACACCATCATTTCCAACCTCCACCATCCTTGCCACTATTCCTCTTTCCTTATTATGTTGTCCTTCTCCTTGATCTCCCTACCTGCATCGCCACCTTACCTTGACATTCACCACAACCCTCATTTTTTTCCTGCCCATGTTGCATTCACCTCCCTAGGCTAGGCTACTGTAACACCTTGAATTTTACTACTAAAAATTTTCATTTTTAAGCGGAAGCATTAACATAATATAGCAGGTGTTACAACCATACATAGCACAAGTCTAGTCCATACCTTTCTCGTACTACGTGCAAGGCTAAAACTTTACATCAAGTAAATTAAAAATTTCGGAAATAGATATAAATAGCAGAAGACTTGAATAATTTAGATATAATAACAAAGTATGGAGTACATGCTCCAAAAAATACAATATATAAAAAGAGATAAGGGGGTTAAAAGAGATGAAGAGTCCAAAAGTGATATCCAAAATCTAGGTTACAAATGTGTAGTATCAGTACACATCATGTACTGAGCAACATAACTATCCTAAAGAGATAGCATTGAGTGCTAGGTCTATGCGAAGAAAGTAATAGAGCATATAATAACAAGATAATATCATGCTTACATATATATGTTAATTGAGAACACGAAACTCAACCTTCAAGCATAAAATAATGTAATATGCATATATGGGTAGATGGGCTCCATTGGTTACTATATTTTATCATCGTGATCACAATCAATTTATTATATTAACTTGAGGATGGAGACTCGAAGAGATCGTCACAACTAATCTAGTACTCGAACGGTACTAGCCCTAGCTGGCCCGCCTAGAAACGTAACCAGACCACCAATAAATAGGACACCTAATCACTTAAGTATGCATACCCCCTATAGGGCCGAAATAGATCGAGACACCTATAGAGTAGAAGAGGGCCTCTCCGGACCTCGTAAGGCACCCGGGATCACAGAATAGTAAAACACCGGAATGGTACCAAGTGAATACCAAACCTAACTCGGATAGCTACCCCGAGTGATACAAGTCCCAACTCAAGATCTTTCACTTTAAGTGATTAATATTTTATTCAAGGATTTAGCCAATCATAAATTAGGCCCATATAACAACACTTAGCTCACATCCATCAATATAATGAATATCCATTATTATATCAATTTCAAATGGCATTAAAGCCAAGCGGCATTAAAGCCGGTCAATTTTAAGCGGCATTAAAGCCGATCGATTCCAGAGGCATTAAAGTCGAATAAGTCCATGGCATAAAATACAATAGAATACATCATGCAATTTCAATCCATACCAAACCCTTCGCACACTTACACACATACAATATTCAAGCATCATATTAACACGCGTTGCATTGAGGCTACAAATTCATATATTCATACCATTATCATATAGGACATAACATATGCTTGACATAATTAAATAATCGATAAGCACCTTCCACTCCAAGCAAACATACATCAAGAATTCGTCATAAGTAAAGGTAAGTAATGACTTACCTAAATCCGAAGCTAGCTAAGCAAATTGAGAAAGAGAGGTGTATTTTATGCTAAAATATATTACACTTAGCCAATTATTTTCTTAGGATGAAATATCAATAGGAAAATAAGATAAAATATTAAGATTCCTCAATACACCCACAATGTCTCTTTCTCTTTTTCTTTTTCTTACTTAATGAATTATTTTAATTAAGGTCTCTAAGTCTACTCATCCATGTTACCCAAGTATTAGAATTATAAATTCTAAATTCTTGTATTAGAACAATATTCAATTAGGTCTCCAAATTTCTAGAAATTTACATGAAATGGCGAAAATGTCTTTATTAACCAAAAATTACCTTAAGCTTCTAGAATTCATCACTTACTCTAGACAACATCAAATCCTAACATATCATATACCAAATTTTAGGTAAAAGACCCAACGAAGACAATGGTCCACTTAAAACTTTCAAAAACAATCTTTATTGCCCAATGTACCCATGGTTGAATATGTGAAAGCCTTATAAAAATTTTATTTCAACTCTAAATGATCCAAAACTCATAATCTAGCTTCTATACACTATTATACATATAGGGAAATACTTAGATAATTTTAAAACAACAAAAGCACACATAAAATAGCAAGGGAGAGAGCTAAACTACTCGGATCCAGGCATATTCATCACGACTATGCTGTAAATTCATCACCACTCTACTAAAAATTCATCACTTCTTCACTAAATATTCATCACCTTTCCTGCAGGTATAAACATATAAAAAGAATCACAAAAACCATCTTCTCATTAGATATTCATGCTTAAGCACATAAGATAGAAATATAAACATGTCATACAATATTTTTCAAGATATTATTTCATGCTTATAATTAAAATAAATCTATCCACACATAAGAGAACATATAATACACCTAGCACAGAATCCTATTTCTAAAGGTTAGTTTTGTTACCAAAACTCCTAAGCTCCTTAGCAAAGCTAAAATAAGGAATCTAGCAATTCCTTCTCTAAACCACTTTGTCACCTTCAAGAATATAAGGTAAATGAGTTAGATAAACCAAGTTCAATAAATAACAAATATGGGAAAGAAAGGAATTGGAATGGAAGAAGTGAAATATAAAATATTACTCTTGAATAGAGAGGCTTCAAAAACACCACAAAACAACCAATAACCAAAAAGGAATGATGGATTAAGGTTTTGGAGGGTTAAAGGGGAGGAAATCAAGGAGAAAAGAAGGCATGAAAGGCACGAAATCTTTGCTGCAACCCACTTAACCACTGCAGCAAAAACTTCAATGTTGCTCGGCAAAGCAGATAGGAGAGGAAAAAGGAGAGGGTAGGGAAATGATTTCCTTGGTAAGAAAGGTCTTTACATGAGGCATAAAATGGAAGGAAAAATACCAAGCAAGAATATAGGGTAGAGGAATCAAGGTGGATACATAAAAGATGCTCGAAGTCACCAAAAAAATCAGCTTTCCTGATTTTGTAAAGCTGGTCGGGAAGCAAAAGTTTGGCTATGAATAAGCATGAGGGAATTCGACTTCAGGGATTTAAATTATATGAATTCATAGTATGAAATGCATACTTTCAAAAGAAACAAAAACCATAGGAAAAGGATAACCAGAGAGAGAGAATGAGTTGCTCAAAGTTGGAAAGTAATCAACTTTGCACTCTGCAACAATCTATGATTTTATGTACGTTTTGGGATAGGAACACACGATTTGGCAAAGATAGAGTAGGATATGATATGGTGGAGTGTGGATTGAGTTTTTGGTTTGACCTTGGCCTCACTTGAGTGCTAGGATTACGGGTGTAAGAGAAATGATAGGTTATGGTTGAGTGTGTAAGAAAAAATGTCATAAAATCATGATTATGGTACTAGTTGCTTTTTGGTTGGGATAAAAGTAATCAAGTTACAAATCTAGTTTGGTTTAGTTATGAGACTAGTTAGGATTGAAATATTAGTTAGAGGATTGGTTACAATTTATTTTGATTAATTAAATTACAAGAAAGCCTAATAATGGGCACTCATTGGGAAAAATATCACTTGAATTCCAAAAATTATAAAAATTTATGAAAATATTCGGAATAATCTTAGAAACCCAAATATATAAAAATATTAAGTATTGGAGTAGGTTTGATCCTTGACGGATGGAAAATGATCAAAAACGGCAAAAACGAGTAAGTTGTGGAAACGCGTTTTTTCGCAAATGCATAAAATGAATAATAGGGGTTCAAGTTATCACATATTGATGCGGAATATTTTTATAAAATCAAATATATGAAAATATTTTGTCTCGGAACTTATCTGATGACCAACGGATTAAAAATAGCAAAAACGGCTAAAATTGTTTAATCGCGTAAATGAATTTTTCTACAATTTGGCGATTCGGAAGAAAAGGGTGAAACATGAATGAATAGAGTAGATGGATGAACTCAAAAATATTTTTAGATTGATTCACAAATTTAAGAGATCAAAAAGAGTAAAAATAGAAAAATCAGAAGAATTGCAATCAATTTATTTTATGCACACGAGAGAAATAATCGACGAAATATCTAAAACTTTACACGAACGAAAATACATATTTTTAACCGAAAATCGAAATCATATAATAAAATCATAATTGTGAACGAATTTATCTAAAATGAACCGCAACGACAATAATTAATTAAATTTAAAATATAAACTCAAAATCGTCGATAAATCCATAAAACGAATCAAAATTAAAATAATTAAATGTTTACAAAAAATTACGTTAATAAAATAATTAAACTTAATAAAACTGAATTTACAAAAATGGGGTATTACAGCTACCCTTAATCACCCTCCTCTCATGACCCTCAATGCCAATAACCGCGCCATTGCCAGACACTATATCTTACTTTATTTAGTTCCACATACTTATAGAGGGTATAAATACTTATAGATTAAGTGTCCTTGTTGTTAGGGTATTATACTTCCTTTGTGTGCCAATGTGACCAAGTTATCTTAGTTTCCATGGGTTGATAGTTGGTAAGATGTTGTGTTACCTTTGTGCACTTGTATGACCAAAGTACCTTAGTATCTTTAGATTGATATGATCTCCCCTTGAGTAAATAAAATTGAAAATATTTATTGTTTGCTCAAATGATTATTCAATTGGTTTATTATGAACAGAAATCACCTTAGAGGGGGTGAATAGGATATTTCAAAAAGGAGATGACAATAATTTTTTTCCACATAATATGGAGTGATTCCAAACCAAATTACTCTTTACATCCACTACTAAAAGATTTTTCCTTTTAGATTTTAAAATAATAATATCTTTTTATTGATGATCACTCTTCTCTCACTTTATAAGTCTTACAATCTCAATGAACCTCTAATAGTTTATTTACAATGTAACCTATTTTTCTTCTCTAAACTCTCTATAAGAATCTCTTAAGAATGATAGACAAACACTCACTGACTTCTTTAAAATAAATTTTATAAGGTGGCTATGATTACTAATAATTATCACCGAGAATACATGATATGAAAGTGTATAACTTTTGATGAGATGTAATCTAGCTAGATGTAATGAAATATATTACTATTTGAGAGTAATTCTAGCCAAGAGAAGTGAAAAATGAAAAATTTTCAATAAGAGTAAACTCTAAATTTGAAATTTTAGAGACTTTCAATAAGTAATTAAATGATTTAAGAGTAGATGATTAATTGCATAATCAATGTAGTTGAAAAATGGTTGTAAGTAGATGGATCTATTTATAAGGGTTTCCCTCTTCATATAGTCATTAGATACAAAATTCTAAAAAGGTATATCACCTAATGGATAAAAATCAACATTTAATGCTCACTAGTAGATTGGTATGGCCGAATCATTTGATCAATTGTATGACCCATCAATCGGTGGTTCAAACCTGTCTATTGATTATGTTTAGGAAAAATATGGAAAGCTACCATTGTAAAAACCAATCGATCAGTTTATTTAAACTAGTCAATCAATTATGCATAGCGACAATTGGTCTTTTGGGCATATATGAACAGTTATATGGTATGGTAACACCAGTCGATGTGTTCATGTCACCAGTCAATCAATTTGGTTATATACTAGTTGATCAGTTTGACAAAACCAATTAATGGGTTTAACTAAAGATAAATGTGTTTCTGTAGAAAAGAAACTCACATACTAGTTTGTTAAACTAATCAATTAGTTTAGTAAAACTAGTCAATGAGTTTAAATAGTGACAAATGAGTTTTCACAAAAGTGAAACCCATGGACTAGTTAGCCAAATTAGCCAATAGGTTTACTCAAACCAATTAATCAGTTTGGCAAACCCAAGTGATGTGTTTATATAGAGATGAATGGGTTTCTAGAGGAGTAAAACCTAAGGATTGGCTGGTTAAATTAGTCTATTAGTTTGTTGATCCAATCGATTCATCTAATTTTTGTAAATTTTATGACTTTGATTAAACTTAACCAGTCAATTGGTCTTGAGACCATTCTACTAATTCCGACTATAACCAACTAATGAGTTTTAAAACACTTAAGAAGGGTTTAGAAATCAAGATCAACCATGAATTCTCGTGAAGTGGATTCAAATCTAGTGTTTAAAAAATATTTTAAATAGTTTTGATTAAAATTTGAACATGCTCAACTTAACTTTTTACATGGAACCTAATATTTAAGAAATACAATACTTAACGTTCAATTCTTGGTTATCTTTTATGCATTGTTCTCTATAATTGGAAACTTGATTCCTCTTTTAAATTTGTACATTTGGAGAAAAGCTTTCAGTGGGTGTGTTTAGATTTATCTATAATTAATTCATAGTATATGCATATAAGAAAATATATTAGTTTCAAGATCTATTTGTTATCATCAAAACAAGGATAATGACATTGTTTGACCTATTTGGTCAATATTACCATCAAGGCCTACCTGTGATTTGGTAGAAGTGTTTGTGCCTACCTATTTTTTAGTAGTCGAATTTGTGCCTAACTATTGTTTAATACTATCCCTAGTGCCTACTTATGATTTGGTAGTTGCCTTTGTGCCTACTTGTCGTTAGTAATTACCTTTGAGCCCTACTATGGTGTTATGGAATTTATTGGTATTGATGTTGATATATGAATTATATTGTGAAGGTTATGGTTATTGGGTTGATATTAGTTCCAATCATTACTTTAAAGAGAATAACTTTGATGCTTGGTTAGTAAGTTTGAATATATTATAAATGAACCAGCATGACCAGTATGTGGCCTTGGTGATAGTTGTTTATCCAATGTGATAATCATGTTTTTGTCATCACATATATATTTCAATATTTTGTACCATTTTGTGTTGTGATGCCTTCTATGTGTTCTAAGCAAGCTTTTCATGTTAGCTTTATATAATGGGTTACTTAGTATCGTTGTACTAATAGATTATATTTTATGGGTTCCTACTTAGTCAATGGATAATGTTCTTTGCAGATTAGCTTGTGAGATTAGTTGAAGGATTATATTTTTAGTTGGGAGTGGGAATATCTAGTTCCCTAGTCGATATCTTTTAATCTAGAAATTCTTGAACTCCTATTTTTTTTTGTATTTCCTCTCATTCAAATTTTGTAACCATCAATTGTTGTATTATCATATTGATATGAATATGCTTTGAAAACTCTATTCTGGTCATTACAATTGTGTTGTTAATTTAAGTAGAATAATTTTGTAGCTTCAACTTTGTATGAGGATAGTAGAGGAAACCATACTTATAATAAGTGTGACAGTAACACCCCGCATTTTTACTATTTTAGCTTCCATAATTAAATCTTTAAATAAAAATGTTAAATCATAAAATTGAGGGTGTTACAATACCCTTATATGTTATTTATTCAAATATTTTTCCCTTTAATACCAATTGTTATTAGAGTTAAGCAAAATTTATGGTATAGATAAATAACATTAATATAGGCACTTTAATATAAAATTACAATTTTGAAATTTTTTAGAAGCGGAAAAATTACCATTTTATCCCTAAAACACAATTGAGTTCATTTAGCATATAAAATGCTAATTGTACATAATTATTTTACCACAATAATTCTATTCTAGAATAGTATCATAAATATATTAATATACATAAATTTAACATACTCTTATATAAAAATACATGGTCACATACTTAGAGAAATTAATAATAACACATGGTACATGCATACTTTTTCATGTAATTACAATGAAGTATAAATTACACTTAAGCATAAAATAGAAACTCCAAACATGATATCACATGATTCTAACATATTTTGTAAGAGCATATGGGTTACCTCCATCCCAAGAAAAATAGCAAAAATAAGAATAAAGAGTCCCCACAAGCCCTATATCTCAACTATTCTTTATTCTCCTTAAAAACACAATATCCAACACAAATAATTCGAATCTAACAAATTTTAATATATCAAGATATAATAAAAAAAAATAGGAGAGTTATACCTAATAAGGATTGATGTATCAGAAGAAGATAAAGGAGAAGGAAACTTGATGCATATAGTTAAACATTTGGGTTAAGTTAAGGTAATAGTGGTAGAAAGGGCCAATAACCACCGAAAAAAAAGAGAAGAGAATGAGGGAAATGAGAGGATGATTTGAATTTCAAGAGATATTGAAGAAAAAATACTATAATACCCTATATTTTTGAAACATGTTGAATGAAAATTATGCTAATTTTTGGGCATTTGATTTTGATTTAATGTTATGATTTGGTTTAAGTAAAGTTTGATTTGAAATAAGGTTGGAAAATGAATTTTAATGAGTTTTTCAGGAGAACCAATCAAGTGGTTAGTCATTTTCGCAAAATGGGTTTTTATCAACTAAATCAATTGATTGATTGGCAAAATAGTTTGAATAGTTTGTATAACAGTTGACTGGTAGGCCCAAATTGATCAAATAGTTTATTGAGTTGGGCATATTTTTAAACTCAATTTTTTTGGAAAAATTATTATACGAAAATGAAACCTTGCGAACCCATGCCAAATTATTCCTAAGAGATTATTATCCCTTTTCTTGATGCATTTAGCCTAAAGTATTGCCTTAGATCGATCTAGAAGTTGATTAGGACAATTAATGGTGAAATATGACCTCAACCTTATCTTTTCCACCTCTCTCCTTTGAACGTTTCTGAGATCAATGCTTTGATCTCTAGTGCAATTCTGATTAGTTGGAAGATACCTTCCACATCGACCTTCTATTACCTCTCTTGTGAATTTAAATTTTGATCTAATTGACATATATTCTCTAGAAACACCATTTGAGCTCTAGAGAAAATGTCAACAAATCTTAGAAAAAATCCATCCTTTTAGCTCGAATTCAAACGGTAAAAATTAGGGTTTTGAATTGTTCCAGAACCTTTTGTGATTCGTGTTGATTTTGTTGGCTATAAATAACCCAATCAAATCTTTTATTCACCTGTTATGCAGCCACTAAAATCCTTATCTCTCTATATTCACCCTCTTTGTTTCTATACTTCGAGCCTTATAATTGATTTCTTAAATTCTACTAATCCTTTCTCTAGCTCTCTCTTGTTTTAATTATTAAGCAAGAAAGGGTTAGATTTGGGAAAATTGAGTGGTCCAGTTGAGCATTCCATATTCTTACCTTAAGTGTGTTATGTCCTTCTTACCTTTTTGTTTTAAATCCTAATTTATTGTGGCTTTGTTCAAAATTATAAGTTTAATATTTTCTATTTTAAAGTTTTACAAGTTAATATTTTCACATATTGAAATTTCTAGTTTAAGGGGAATTTTTCCTATATCAAGTAAGTGATTCTTACTTCTAAAATGGTTTATGAGTATTCCTGCATGACATGAGATTCTTTAAGTTAATCTTGTATGTTAGAATGAATGTATATACCTTCTCAAATTGATCTAGATGGGTAGGTTGTATATTTTGAGTAAAAAGCATAAAACTTGAGGAAAATGTGATGTGATGATTAGATGATAAGTTATGCAAGTTAATTCAATTGGAGATGTGTTATATTATGCTTAACTATTTTAATATGGTTAATGTTGATTTATAAGTATGAATCTATATGAAAATAATGGTTTGATGTTGTTATAGGGAAAATCGATTGACTAGTTAGGTTAAATTAATTGAATTTTTCCTATAACTACCAACTTGTTGACCCAAGCCATTGAGTGATAAGCCTATAGAGAACTTGGTCTTACTCTCTACTTAAATCCATCGATTAGTTTGGTAGAACCGATTGACTAGTCTATGAATATTCAACTAGTTGCGCCAAACTGATCGAGCAGTTTGAGGAAAAGTAGGGTTTGCTCCAATCAAACTAATCAACCCAAATCAATCTACTAGTTAGGCCAAATCGATCAACTAGTTTGACTAGTTTGTGTGATTTGTTTCCTTTCAATTTGGTTATACTTTGAGGCTATGTTTAAGATTGTTCTATTATTATTAATTGGATAAAATATATATTTTTGGGTCCATGTGCCTGTTTGCTCAGCCATTTTCTCATTCCTATTAGTAGAGGGCTATATGTAGGTTTTTGGGGATAACCAGTAGTGGGTCTACCTTAGTTTGAGTTTGGGGCTTGAGAGCATGGACATCTAGAGATTTTATGGGGTTCATAGTGGACCGTGGTTTTGGTTTTGGGGCCACACCCTAATCTCATTTTAATATAACCATGTACTTTTAACTATTTATATCCCTGTATTGATTTGGTTGGGTTAAAGAAGGTCCTTGATGTAGACAACCATTTAAATGTTATGTAACTTAAATTCGGGGACTCTATTGTTTTTAACTTGGTTGGTTAGTTTTAGCCTTATATCTGATATGGGGTTGGTGGCAGCCATTTATCTTGTATCTAGTACGGTGGTAACACCTCATTTTTCACTATTTTAAACAAAAAATTTTCTATAGTGAGAAAGTGGGGTGTTACAGGTTGGTATTAGAGCGTTTTAACTAAAGATGCACTACTTTTGAAAATAATCTAGCTAATACCCTAAGTTTTATCAAAGTGTTTTTACTTAAAATGCATTGCTTTAGAAAATAATTTTAAGCTGGTATAACAAGATAGTATCAGCATAGACTTGAAACCCTTTCCTCTTTGATTTTTCCAGCAAGTTTAAGTATTTTCAAACCTAGAATGTCTGTGAGTGAGAGTAGGGTTGGGAATATTCCACATATAGCGTTTGTGATAATTGTTGTGTGAGTCCTATTACTCGGTAGATTAAATCCCATCCCTAATTCCTTGTAGTCTTTAGGAATCGATGGCAGCTAACTACGGCTACAAGTGCATTGAAGCTTTCATGAAGACCCTTGGAGCCCACATGGAGGACCGAATTCGAACACCACAACCACCACCGATGCTTTCAACTGCACCAGTTCTAGAGGATTTGCTTAGGAGGGTTGGAAATCATCACCCACTGATCTTTTAGGGCCAAGAGGACCCTGATATTATGGAAAGATGGGTCTAGGACATGGAAAATACCTTCACCACCTGTGGCTTTCCTAGAGACAAGAGGGTGATGCAGGAGCATCTAATTATGAACCTAATGATTTTCATGTTCATATTAATCCTCAAGGTAAGGAATATTTATCTTTCTTAATGTTGGAGCCTATCATGTTAAATATTCTTGATAATTCTTATATGCTTAATATTGAAAAACATTCAAGTTGTTCTTGTAGGTATGTCACATATTTGCAAGAAGAAGATGTTAATACACTTTAATGTGCACAAGTATTCAAAGCATGCAAGAATATGGCATACATGGAATGATACTTTACAACAAGAATATATAGTGATGATATTCATTAGTTGTATTAATTTGTTGTAAACCGTAACCCTAAGTGTATTTTATGTAAGTTAGGGTTTGATATAATTTCATGTATGTATCTTAGTTAATTGTATAGCTTTGTAATATTAATCCTTAGTATCATTTAACCAATGGTATTATGCTTTGGATTAAGTGTTATATGAACTTAATTCAACAATGATAAATGGTCTTGGATTAAGGGACATACTCGGCTGGTTTCAACATGCAACCACCGACTACTCCTCTCTTATATATATACTTGTGCGTATGATTTGTAAAAGAACAATTGAATGAATAATGAATATGATTTTTGATCAAAATTTGAGCATAGATAGCTGAATTCTATCTCTCCAATTTGGTTCAACATTGGGTAAGGGAATTTTGGGACATTACCTTCATCAATCAACATTCAAACTTGACACATTTGAAGATCACTTCAAATCTGCCGAGAACTATCTTCTTTGTTACTTGATTTCTTCACCTATAATCCTTCTTAATCCTTTGTTTCTTTTGCATCAATTCTTGGGTGACATATTTTACCATCAATATTCAATCCAAATTTCTAGGAACTTTGATAAACCACATCAATTTTGGTATCAAAGCTTTGATTATTGAAGCTGTCGTAGAACCAGCAATATGTAGGCCAAAAAATTGCGTGTGTGTTCTTACATCAAGAACTCCACTGCTACTCAACTTTTTATTTGAATTATTGATTATTTATGAGTTCTTGCTCGAAGTTCTTGCAATCTTGCTTGCAATTTCCCAGCCATTCCCACATAAAATATTGACAGGTTCTAGAAGTGCAGCAGTTGGTGTGTCACCTATGTGCCATGACTTTGTGCCTCCCCAACACTTCATTCCTCCTTAATTATACTCTCTATTTGTGTGTTATAAAGTTTGAATCAACCTATTTCAATTTTTCTTCGTGCATCAAACAAAGAAGGCAACAAAAGTGTCAAAGCCCTGGACAACACCTCAGGTAGACTGAATAGACCAGGAAGTTGCAGTCCCTCTATTTGAATCAATTATTCTCATTTTCTATCAAGGAATCAATCCATCATCTTCATATGGATTTCCTATACATATTCTATAAAGAAAAAACACAAATATCCCACTGGAATACGTGCCTTCGTTGATGATACAGAATTGATATTCTATGATTTTATGTGATTGAATTTCACATCCTTTATAGAAGATCCTCTCATTTTTGTGTGTACCTGGGTGTAATGGCTATTATTGGGGCTAAAATATCTCCTTTGTGCCTAAACAAGGTAGTGATCATAATTTTTTTGTGAATTAGCAATTATTTTGTGCCTTGTTTGGTTGTAGGGAAAACGGATCCAACACCTACAGTTTGTGGAACATATTGTGTGCAACAAGTAGGTTTGTGTGTCAACCTTCACTGTGGCTATTGAAGAGGTGTGTGCCCTGGTAGGTCATGATGATGAGAGATAATGTAAATTAGCTACTCTAAAGTTTAAAAAGTTTGCTCAAATTTGGTATGATAATTTAAAGTAAACAAGAGAAAGACAAGAGAAGTCTAAAATAAAATATTGGGAAAAACTTAAAAAGCACTTAAGATAGAAATTTGTCCCTAGAGAGTATGAACAAGATGTGTATGTTAAAATGAATACTCTAAGGAAATGTTTATTTAGTGTAGAAGAATACACTAGAGAATTTGAAAGACTATCCCTTATTTGTGATGTTCATGAAAGAAAAGAACAAAAATGTACTAGATACTTAGGTGGCTTGAATAATTTAATAAGAGACAAGGTTGATATGTACTCTTATAACTCTCTTGATGACTTGATTAAATTGGCTATGAAAATTGAAAAAGAAACCAAATCAACTAAAGCCTATGTTAAGTCTAATGCTTCCACTTCAACTAAACCCCATTCTAACACCTTTACACCTAAATCAACATTTTCATATGATAAAAAGAATAACAAAGATGATAAAGGTAAAAATAAGGTAGTTTAAATGGAAAATAAACAATGTTTCAAATGTAAAGGATATGTAAATTTTGCTAGAGATTGTCCTAACCAAAGAACCTTAACCTTACATGAAATAGAAAATATGGAACCATGTAGTGATGATGATGAATTAGAAGTTGAATCTCCTAATGAAATATTATCCATGGAAGAAGAAGAAGGAGACCCATTCTTTGTAATTCAAAGAGTTTTACAAATACAACCTAGTGTAACACCTACTTAGAGAGAAATTTTTTAAAACTAAGTGTAAAATAGGTAACATGGTTTATAGGCTCATAATTGATAGTGGTTCATGTACTAATGTTGCTAGTGAGGAAAAGTTAAGAAACTTGTTTTGGAAACTACTAATCATCCTAAACCCTATTCTTTACAATGGCTAAATAAGTATAAAGGAGATAAAGTAAACATAAGTGCTTTAATCACCTTTTCTATTAGAGACAATCATAATGAAGTTCTATATGATGTTTTACCTATAGATGCTTGCGGATTAATTTTGGGTAGATCATGGCGATATGATAGAAAAGCAACTTATGATGGAGTAACTAATGAATATGTGGTGGAAAAAAAATAATTATATAGGCTCACACCTTCTTTATGTGATCATAGGCCTTTGAGTGATGATAAAAAGAGATTATTTTTACATGAAAAGGCTATGGAGAAATGCATAAAAGAAGAAGGAATTTGTTATGCCTTAGTTTCTAAAGATTCTAAACCTAAGAAACAACAACTTGAAACTCCTAATCTGATTAAGTTGCTTGATGAGTATAATGATGTATTTCCTAATGACTTACCTCCTCGAGTACCACCTAAAAGAGGTATAGAACATGCCATTGATCTTGTTCCTGGTATGCCTATTCCTAATAAAAAAACTTATAGATGTAACCTAGAAATCTTGTTCCTAGTATGCCTATTCCTAATAAAAAAACTTATAGATGTAACCTAGAAGAAGCTAAGGAATTACAAAAATAAATATAAGAGCTTATGGATAAAGGATTTGTGAAAGAAAGTATGAGTTTTTGTATATTTCTTCCAAATACTACTTATATCAAGTTTATGAGTTATTTTTGGAAAACTTTATGGCATATGCTTGGTACTAAATTGTTATTTAGCACTTCACATCATCCGTATAGAACTCTTGGTACATTATTAAGAGGTTTAGTTACTAAAAGTACTCAAGATTGGGATGTTAAGTTAGCTCGTGTAGAGTTTGCTTATAATCGTAGTCCATCTAGTACTACTCAAACTAGTCCGTTTGAGGTGGTGTATGGTGTGAATCCTCACATGCCTATTAACATGATTCCGTTGAAAAAATGTCAATTGCAAAATTATGAAGCTAAAGATAGAGTACAATTTTTTCAATAGCTTCATGAGAAAATAAAAAATAATATTGAAAAAGCCAATGCCAAGTATAAAGCTCAAGAAAATAAGCATAGAAACTCTTATGTGTTTTCTCCTGGTGACATAGTTTGGTTACATTTGCATAAAGAAATATTTCCTAATTTGCGTAAAAAAAAACTAATGCCAAGAGCCGATGGTCCATTTAAAATACTAAGAAAGTTTGGAGATAATGCTTATGAACTTGAACTTCCAGATTCTTATGGTGGAATTTCAAGAAATTTTAATGTAGGTGATTTGTCTCCTTATTATTCTGATGAAAATTTGAGGGCAAATTCTTCTCAACTTGGGGAGAGTGATGCAGGAGAATCTAATGAACCTAAATATTGTCATGTTCATATTAATCCTCAAGGTAAGGAAGATTTAGCTTTCTTAATGTTGGAGCCTATCATGTTAAATATTATTGATAATTCTTATATGCTTGATATTGAAAAACATTCAATTTATTCTTGTAGGTATGTCACATATTTGGGAGAAGAAGATGTTAATACACTTTAATGTGTACAAGTATTCAAAGAATGCAAGACTATGACATACATGGAATGATGCTTTACAACAAGAAGATATAGTGATGATATTCATTAGTTGTATTAACTTGTTGTAAACCCTAACCCTAAGTGTATTTTATGTAATTTAGGATTTGATATAATTTCATGTATGTATCTTAGTTAATTGTATAGCTTTGTAATATTAATCCTTAGTATCATTTAACCAATGATTTGAGAGGAAAGGTAGACTTGTGGTGGAGGAGTGTCCAACATAGGGGTAGAGAACCTACGAGATGGGGATAATTTCTAGAGGCTCTATGAGCCCGCTTTTACACAACTCACCTCAGCATGAAGAATTACAATGAATTCATGGCTCTTCAGCAAGGGGGTATGCCCATCGAGGTGTACCACACTTGATTCTTGGACTTGGTACAGTTCTCCTAGGAATTAGAGGCTAATGAGGTGGTGCAAGTTCACCACTTTAAGATTGGACTAAGGATCAGGTACTAGGAGCTTTTGGTGAGAGTTACTCCACTAGATATGGTAGAAAAGAGGTGTGAAGGAGATAAGCAAAAAGAATAGAAGGAAATAAAATGGAATATTAATAGGGGAGGGAGTAAACAAAAAATATACAATCAAGAGTGTGGGGAGAGGTAGTTTATTTCACACTTAAATGATAAAGTACAAAGGTGTTGGGTGTGTAAGGTGGTGGAGTGTATTAAATTTAAATGAAGTTATGAAAACCAAGCTCCTAACCAAGGGATGGGGGAGGTGATGGTGTGAAGTTTCAAGGTTAGGGGAGGTTAGGTTAAATCATGGGGAAGATAAGTGAAGAAGGTTGGGTGCAAGAAAAGTCCAAAATGATACAAGTAGCATAGGTAGGATTTGTAAGGAAGTGATTTTGACTTAAATTTTGATTTAATGACTAGAAAATGGTCAAATTTATTTAAAATATGATCATGGAAGTGTAGGGAAAGAATATAGTGGGTGAATAATAATTTTAGGATTCATAGAGTATTTTTAATGGTGGAAAGATCAATAAAGTGACTAAAATTAAGAAAAATATCAAATAATATCATAAAATGACTAAAATTTATGGAAATCCTTAAAATAATATTCTACTCTCACATATAAATTTTTATGAGTTTAAAATAAGTTTTGATATATAAAATATTGACTTAATAGATTATTACCAAATTTACAAGGTGATGACAAAAATAAATATCAAAACTATTCCTAAATTAGGAAAATTTTCCATATCTTCATATTCTCTTATTTACATCCTAAATGTAAGTTTATAGAACTTTTAACACAGATTTGATATAATTTTTAGGTAGGATTTGTAAGGAAGTGATTTTAACTCAAATTTTGATTGAATGAATGGAAAATGGTCAAATTAATGTAAAATATGATCATGGAAGTGTAGGGAAAGAATATCATGGGTGAATAATAATTTTAGGATTCATAGACTATTTTTAATGGTGGAAAGATCAATAAAGTGACTAAAATTAAGAAAAATATCAAATAATATCATAAAATGACTAAAATTTATGGAAATCCTTAAAATAATATTCTAACCTCACACATAAATTTTTATGAGTTTAAAATAAGTTTTGATATATAAAATATTGACTTAATAGTACATTACCAAATTTACATGGTGATGAAAAAAATAAATATCAAAACTATTCCTAAATTAGTAAAATTTCCATACCCTAATATTCTCTTATTTACATCATAAATGTAAGTTTATATAACTTTTAACACACATTTGATATAATTTTTGGCTAGCATACCTTAGTTATATATTTTGTGCATAAATTTCAAAAAGAACAACAAACACATATAAAATTAAATCAAAATTTATGTATTTAAATTTCAACTAATTTAAGATCATAATAAATTTTTACTAGAATATGTTTCAAGGTGTAACTTAAGATTTGACATATATGAATAATATTATATAAGTAAAGTGTGTTTAACCGCAAAATTACAATTACTACGGAATCATTGAAAAAAATCTTAAAGCGATAAAGTATTCTACAATTATTTATATTTACAAATAAAATCACACACTTTAATATTATTACACACATTAGGAATAGTCAAAACAAGGTATTATAGAAAATCACCTAGGTTAGGTAGTTTGGGATGACTGTCGCTATAAGTGTAGTAATATCATGAAGCTCAGTTTGTCTCTCTTCGAGCTCCAGCCCCTCCCATGGTGTTGCAGCTGACTTGCTGACTCCTTTGTTCCATCGAGCACCTCCTGGAGCTGTCCTCTACTCCTTTCCCTTCTCACTTCACTTCTCTTCTGTAAATTTAATTGCAGTTCTCTTGGCTTGATGCTTATGAAGCATGGGGAACAGAAAGAAAACTCTTCGAGCTCGAACTCTGGATAAGTCTCCTGAGTGTGTCCTTCCTAGGCCCTCCCTAGTGAACAGTGCTTTTGAATTGCAATCTCCTACCCCCATCTTCTGCGAGGGTAGGGATCAACCCTCTCTTTTGGAGAAGCAGGTGGTACATAAGGATCAGGTGCAGGATTCCTTGCCAGCAGGTAGTGTCCAGAGGAAATTCCAATCTGACCATGCACCCTTGGACCAGGATGGGTCGAATGCTACTGTTCATAATCAGCTCCTGGCTAAGCAGGTTAGTGTTTCCTCTATGCCTGAACTACTTTCTGATTCAGAGGTGGATGTGGACAACTTTCGACCTGAAGAACCTGCTCTAGCTGCCAATTCTCCCCCCCTTTCCCAGGAGGAGAATTGGGTGCAGGCACAGGCCTCTCAGATACCTCCCCATAATCAGAAATCCTTTGCTCAGTTGTTCACCAAAATTGCTGATAAAAAATGTGACTATGTGCCACCTAAAGATGACGTAGTATGCCTTTCAAAAGATAACATCCATCCTGTGGATGAGGCCTGGGGTGCATGTTTGCTGGGCTGCTTTGTAGGAGCAAATCCTGACAAGTACAACCTGGGCATTGTTAAGCATGTGATGAAGCAGCCTTTTAGATACATTATTCACAGTTCTGGATGGGTGATCCTGAAATTTGATGACCAATTACACAAGGATCAAGCTCTAGCAGGGGGCCCCTACATCATCAAAGGGAAGGCGTTTGTTCTAAAAGAAATCCCCAGGCTATTCTCTTTTGGTAAAGAGGAAATCACTAAAGTTCCTGTTTGGGTGAGGTTGGTCAACCTGCCTATGGAACTTTAGAACTGTGGAGCAATAAGTGAAATTGCCTCCTACATTGGCAAACCTATTTTGATAGATGATTTCACCCTGCAAAGGTCCAAAATTGAGTATGGCAGGGTCCTTGTAGAGATTGATCTCAAAGGTAGCCTCCCTACTGCCATAAGAGTCAGGGGTGATGAGGAGGAATATACTCAGGTAATAGAGTATGAAGACCTGCCTCTGGTCTGTAACAAATGTGGTGCTTTGGGACACTTGGAAGCCAAATGTTCTCTCTCTATGCAGAATAAGATGGAGAACATTGTTAACCATGTCTCCAAAGGGAAGCAGCCCATTGTAGAAGCTGATAGTCAGCAGGAGAGAACAACTCCTTTGAATGTCCCTAAGGGACAGGACCAGAAGAGGAAGAAGAAGAAAAAAACTAGACCAGTACCAGCTGGGCCAGTAGAGGCTGAATGCAGCAAAAGAAATGATGTGCAGGTACAGGAAAATGGAAACCCCAAGGCCCCCGTGGGATTGGCACCTTTGACTCGGTCCTCAAATCTCTGCAAATCAACAGAGAAGGAGGCTGCTGCTGAAATAGGAACCAATTCTCCAATTAAGGTTCCTGACCCTCCCATATGTGAGCCTTTAGAGGGTACAAATGGAGGCACTGAGGAAACAGACACTGCTGAAGTTGCTGGATGGCAACAGGTGGTCACAAAGGCAGCTAAAAGGAAGAAAAGGAAACCTGTCATGAAGCAGTTCAATATGGGCTACAGAAAGAGGTTGACTAGATCTGCAAAGATCACATGAACTTCATTCTTTGGAATGTAAGGGGATTGAGCTCTCCCCTGAAACAAAAAGCTTTAAGTAAACTATGTAGGGAGCATAAAAGCTCCATGGTTGGCATTATGGAATCTAAACTTGATGATTTGAAACTACAGCACCTAAAAGATCTACAATTTAGGGGCTGGAGGCACCATGACAATTTTAGCAACCATCCCAATGGGAGACTTATCCTGCTCTAGAACCCTGATTTGATCAAGGTCCAGCTGATTGAGGTTTCCCCCCAAACAATTACTGGTTCTGTTTTGGATATCTCTTCTGGTTTGACCCTTACTGTCACTATAGTGTATGGCCTCTATAGTGTAAGGGATAGAAAACCCCTCTGGGAGAATTTGATGTTGCTTGCTAGGAGCATCAAGGGCCCTTGGATTGTTGGTGGAGATTTCAATTGCCCCCTCAATTCTTTTGACAGATGTGGAAAAAGACAGGTTAATGACTATGAAACAGATGATTTCAAATCTTGCTGCTTAATGGCTCAGTTGACAGATATCCCCTCCTCTGGATGCTGGTATACTTTTGTGGGCCATAATGTCAAATGCAAATTGAACAGAGCCATGATGAATGCTGAGGGTTTTGGAGCACGACTAGATATTTCGGCTTGTTTTCTACCCCCAAGAACCTCTTCTGATCATTCCCCCTGTCTAGTGAAGCTGAGAAGACAACCACACAGGCCAAAACCCTTCCAGTTTTACAACATGTGGTGTGCCCACCCCAGATTCAAAGAAATTGTGCTAAAGAATTGGAGATTCTCCTTCTGTGGCTCACATCAGTTTAATTTGTGCAGTAAATTGTCTTTACTTAAGTATGATCTGAAATTGCTTAACAAACATGATTTCTCCCACATTGTGGCTCGAGCTAATCATGCAGAAGCACAGCTGAAGGAGGCTCAGGAAGGATTTCTATCCCACCAAACCCTGTAGGGCTTTGAGAATCTTGCACGCCTGCAGAAGAAAGCCAAGTTTCTTAAGCAAGCTGCTGCTAGCTTTGTATCTCAGATTAATAGAAATAAGTTCTTGTTCAATATGGACCAGAATTCCCATTTCTTCTTCAGAATGCTTAAGGTAAGGCTCAACAAGAGTAAAACAGTCCAGATCACTAAGAGGGATGGTCATGTGACTCAGTCTGAGTAGGAAATGCAAGAGGAACTCCTAAATTTTTATAAGCACCTGCTGGGGGCTGAGAATTTGCACTCAGATTTTGACAGCTCTATTATATCTAGAGGTCGGGTCCTCACTGAAGAACAACAGTTGGCCCTGGTTAGACCTGTGTCTAGTGCTGAGATCAAGAGAGTGGTTTTTGCTTTAGGGGACCACAAGGCTCCTAGCTTAGATGGATTCTCTGCAAAATTCTTCAAGGAAGCTTAGGATATTATTGGAGTTGATTTCTGTGATGCTGTCAAGGAAGTCTTCATTAACAGAAGGCTACTTAATAGGGTGAACCATGCAGTTTTGGTTTTAATTCCCAAAACTTAGCATGCAGCTAGTGTGACAGATTTCAGGCCCATTGCCTGCTGTAACACCCTATATAAAGTGATTGCTAGGATTATTGCTGAAAGGATTTCTGAATGCCTACATGATCTAATCAGCCCTGAACAAGGGGCTTTTGTTAAAGGAAGACTTATGGCTGAAAATATCTTACTGCTGCAGGAGATCCTGAAAGAGTACAACAGGAAAAGAACATCTCCTAAATGCTTGATCAAGATTGATCTTAGGAAGGCCTATGATACTCTCTCATGGAGTTTTCTTAGGCAGGTTTTGATGGCATTTGGCTTCCCACCTCTATTCTATGAATTGATTATGGAGTGTGTGTCTACCACTACTTTCTCCTTAAAACTCAATGGGAACATCTTTGGTTTCTTTAAAGGAGCCAGAGGGCTTAGACAGGGGGACCTTATGTCACCCTACCTGTTTGTTCTCTACTTGGAATATTTTAGCAGACTTCTCAAGCAATAGGTACAGCAACAACATTTTGCATTCCACCCTGAGTGCAAAAAACTGAACCTCACACACTTGGCTTTTGCTGATGACCTGATCCTTTGTTGTCGAGAAGACACCTCCTCTGTCAAGGGGCTTTTACATGGGCTTGATTCTTTCAGCAGGTGCTCTGGGCTCTCTGTTAATCCACAGAAATCTCAGATCTTCATGGCAGGGATCAAACAACACATTAAGATCCAAATTATATCCATAACCAGCATGAGTAAAGGATCATTCCCTTTCAGATATCTTGGGGTCCCCTTGAATCCATGCAAGCTCAGAACTACTGACTATGAGCAGCTCATTAACAACATTTGTGACCAGTTGAAAATGTGGAGGCCTAACACCCTTTCTTATGCAGACAGGCTGGAGGTGATTAACTCTATCATCCAAGGCATACTTGGTTTCTGGTTGTCAATCTTTGCCATCCCTACTGTGGTGTTGCAAAGACTAGTCTCTCTTTGCAGAAACTTCTTATGGCAAGGCAAACCTCCACCTGTGGCTTGGTCAAAGGTTTGCCTACCTAAAGGAGAGGGTGGTCTTGGGGTAAAAAATCTCCCTACCTGGAACTCTGCATTCCAGTGTAAGTATATCTGGTTCCTACAGGATGAGAAGGAAACCCTATGGACCAAATGGATACATACACACTACCTACAGGACAGGAACATGATAACTTTCAGACCAACTCATGACACTTCACACTTTCTGAAGAAGATTTGCAAGCTATTTGATTTTTTGGCACTAGCTCAGGGCTCAAGGGAATAGGCTGTGATTCTTGTGAAGTCCTGGGTAATGGACAGAGGCTTTTCAACACATAAGGCATACAATTTTTTCAGAGAAAAATCCCCTAAGTGGAAACCTCATAAGGTGGTTTGGGTACTGAATAGGACCAAAAGGCACTCATTCTTGCTATGGCTAACCCTCAGAAGAAGACTCTATACCAGAGACCAATTAAGGTTCATGGAGGGACCTAAACAGTGTCTGTTGTGTAAGAGGGAAGAGGAAACACATGAGCACTTATTTTTTGAATGTGACAGAACCAACAGCATTTGGCAACCTCTCAGAAAATGGCTTGGCATTGCCAGGGGTTCCACTACTCTCTTTAGTGCTATGAGAACCATACAGAGAAACTCTCACAGACACCACACTATCTGGAAGGCAAGAGCCTTAACAGTGGCAGCAGTTGTTCAGTTCATCTGGAGGAGCAGAAACTCTGTACTTTTTGAATCCAAAACTTTTGATGCTAACAGTATTATTGTACAAGTTCAGAAATTTGTGTACAATGCCCTATTTTTTGACAGGAACCTTAGGGAAGGATTAATAGTATTGTAATTGTGTAACCTAGGGTGTTTTCTCCTCCTTTGGAGGCTGGTAACATATTTATGTAAGCTTGGGGCTTGTCAACCAGGGTATGCCCTGTGTAGTTGTACAGTAATTATTTTTTGATATATATTTACCTCACTTGATGGGATGACTATCGCTTGTCATTTTCATTGATGGTTTTTAGTTGCTAATATGTTTGTTTGGTTTTGATTAATGAGTTTAAGGAGGTTTGAGCGTAGACTAGGGTTAGGTGATTCATTACTTTATTTCTTTTTCTATATCTAAGATAAGTGGTAACCATATGCTTTACTAAAATGTGAAAATCACATGTCAACATATTAGGGTGTCATGGTTTTATGTTATATTTAATTCCCTAAGCATGCATTATCATGTTATATTTATTTCCCTAAGTATATTATCATAAATTAATGTTTCTTGATCATGTTGTGTTATCAAGTGTATGATATCATGTTAGAATAATGTTTAATGTTATGAAATAATTATGCATAAGATATTAGATTGATTTGTGATTGATGTAATGGTTGATTAGGGTTCATTTTATGTTAGTCCTTGTTCTCATTCCCTAGGGTTAGAAATGTCTTGATGTAAGTGCCATGATATTAATTGCTACCTTGAAGGCTAAATTATGCCTTAATCTATTTTTCACGTTGAGCATGAAACAATGTCATAATAGAAATATATGCTTGGATTTTGTATGCGTAATATGTTAAATCCATGCTTACATGTAATAAAGTCTTTTCTCATGTCTCATAATTTACTTGCAAGATGAAGTTTATGAATTATCACATTTAAGCCTTTTTATAATAAAAAAATTTATAGTATGTTAAAATTAGATTTAAAATGGTTAAATTTGGGATAACTAGGGTTTTAAGGGTATTTTGTCATTTAAACTATATTACACCTAAGTGTGAATAATTAGTCATTGGGTGACCTGAGTGGATTGTGCGGTAAACCTTAGAGTTGATGCATGAATTTTGGAATTATTTTTTAACCTTATGGTCAACCTAAATAATCATAATTAAAGGAAAATTAATTAAGTATGGAAATTAATATCGTGTGGGTGTTATGTGGTATTTATGGTCATTAAATAAAATACTATTATTTCAAGTGCAGAAACTCGAGTTTTAGTAAATATTGATCTATAGGGTTAAATACCCTAGAAATGAGGTAGAAGTCTTCAATTTGAATTTTTTTTTGTTTCATCAGATGCTTTGGCATTCTGACTAAGGTCTTAATTTACTTGAATTAAATCTTTTGAATTTTTAAGGGGTATCAATACTTATGGATTGGGCATTCTAAGGTGGAATGATACTGTGTTGCCTTGGGGTGCTAGTATGACCGAGGTACTTGGTGAATCACTAGGTTACAAAGGTTAAAGGTGTTGTGTTATGATGTGCACCAATATGACTGAGGCACGAGAGTGTCCTCTGGTTACAATTATGTCCACACAAGAAAGTTAAAAGAAAGTAACCTTAAATGGTAGCCTTTTGGAATGGTTGGGTTTAGACTAAATTATTAGTTTAGTAGTCGTGTTCATGCACTACCCTTGGTTTTGGATATATTTGAGTTTTGTTGGTTAGTAGGTGCCTATGTGGATTTCCAGTTGGTTATGGATTATGTTGTGGTTATTTTAGATGTGATTATGACAGATTCATGAGATGATTAAGTTTGATTGAGAATGATGGTATGATGAGCATAAGGCCTTGATTATGCATACGTTATAGTATGTTTATTGTATCTTGTTATTGCATGTTCTTTTTGATGTATTTATGCCATGTTATGATTCTTCATTTCCTATATGCTTCATATGACCTTCACATGATTAGTGTTGTATAGTGGTTTACTTAGTACCATTTTACTAATGAGTTTCATTTTATGGTCCACTATCTATTCAATTGGCAATATTTACCTTGCAAAAGTAATTTGAGGGAACAGGTTGATGGATTTTGGTAGGGGATAAGAGTTATGACTATCCAATGTTCACTCTAGAATCTTTTTATCCCTTAAACTGTTATATCCCTTTTTGTAATTTCTTTCTTTTATCAGTTGTAACTCTTTTATCTAATCATTTGTATTATTGGAAAAATGTTAATCTAATGTAATCTCTATTTTTCTTTTTATGATTTTTGTTCTTAATTAAGTGGAGTAACATTTTAGCCAATGTAACACCCCCAAATTTTACTCTTGAAAATTTTTAATTTAAGGAAAAATATGCAAAAGCTAAAGTAGAAACCGAGGAATATTACTACCACACCTAATATAAGATAGATGTATGTAATATATCTTGTACTAGATTCAAGGATAAAACGTGTTCAACTAAAATTTAACATCATCAATATCAAGGGAATACAATCCCACAAAGAATTATCAAATGGTATAGAGAAAAAAAATGGTTTCACTAAATCAAAACAATGCCAAAAAAATTAACAAAAAACCTATAAAATAATACTAGATGTTAACACTTTGGCAAAGTAATGGATAATTGAAATTCAGTTACAACGCCATTAAAAATCTAATACAACATTTGAAAATTTCCAAAATAGGTAAAGATAGTAAATAGAAATCCCTAATGAACAAGAAATCCTAGTGACCTAACTCTCTTAAAGCCCAAGTCTTCAGCCCAACAATAGTAATTGATCTCATGCTTACACAAGAGGTCTACTTCTAAATATTAATGGATCATTACAAAACACATTCAACCAAGATAATATCATTATAGATCAAGTGTCGAGTAAATAAAAATTACCAAGTCATGGAGGACGCCTAATGCACATAAAGAAATGTTTAGACATGGTAATCTTTAAATTACAATACTCATGCAAAAGTATAATTTGATGCATACACCATTCCTCCCATTCAACAACTCATAATATTTGATGAAGTGTATAGCGTAACATTAATCATTCACCCAATAATTATTAAGAAAAATCATACATGAAATGATAAGAGTAATAAAAACATGTGATAACTAGAGTAAGGTATTCCCATATGGAATATCATCGTTATAAATATCAATGTCGTATATGGGTACATGGGATAATGTAGGAGTTCATGTGAGGCATGTAATAAAGTATGATAAAACATGATTTCATGGTTTCATACTTATAAACATAAGACTAGACATGGAAAAAATAGGTATACTGGGTACAAGTATATGATGAAACACAAAATCATGCTAAATAACACAAATCTTCTAAAAGATAGTTGTAATGCCATGATTTTAGAAACCTTGATTATAAACTAATAATTTTGTGTAATTGGTTATGATAGTTATTTTAGGTGTTTTTTTTACTAAATGTTTTATAAATTTGTGTATTATTATAACATAATAGAAATTGATTACATTAGGATAAATTTGACAGAAATTAGGTAATTAAATTTAATCTTATTTTGTACCCTAACCTATATTATTTTAACTTAAACCTAATTTTGAATCCACAATTTCTTTCTCCTTTTCTCCTTCTTCTTTTTCCTTTCTTTTTTCCCCACCTACCTTATCTCCTTTCCTCCTCTACGCCATTAATAGTGCACACACCTTCAATATCACCGATGCTCCATTAGCTCCATGTCACCCTAATAAGTCCCATCTTCTATGCATATAGGTTGGCTTTCCGTCCATGCTTCACTTCATCTCTCCTTCTACACATAAGTTTTTATATATATAACACATTAATGCCTTAACAAATACCTCCTCCCTCCATTTTTATGTCTAAACTCACCACCACCAAATTCAACCTTCTTTTTCCCCCCTATGTACTTCTTGTCATCTTTAGATGCACCCTAAAACCACCACAATCGCTTAAATTTTTCCTCTCCTTCTATTTCTCCCCTATCAATGGACACTCCCACTAACACCATCACCACACCATCGACCAACACCACCAATATACATTGCCTTGCACTGGATGTTATTACTGCACCTCACCCTCCACCACCGATCAAAATGCCTACAAATCTTTACCTTTTCTCTTCCCTTTATGCACCAATTGAACAAACTAAACCTCACTCCTTATCCTTAGTACGTTTTTGTTGATTCCTCTCCCCTTTCTTCATCCTCCTCCATTGAAACCTTCCCCTAGCAACATCCATCCTCGTCGACGAACCCCCTCATTGGCTTTCACCAAGTGCATTGAAGCTTCACCCCTAGAAATGACACATATTACCATTTCTCACCTACATTCTTTGGTCCTTTTTCTCGAAGCTTATTTTTTCTCTTCTAATCATTGTGGCATAGAATTTTTTCCTTGTGTGGTACCTTTACGTGGTTATTTTCTAGCCATCCTTCCCAATTCAATTTTAAATTACTTTTAGTTAATATTATGTTATATAAAATTCTAATATATGTATATATTTTTTTATGTAAGGGTTTTGAAGAGGTTGAGTGGAGACTAAAATTAGTGGGATCTTACCTTAATCCTTACTTGGATAAGGGGTAACCATACCCTTCTAATAAGATGTGAAACATATGGTGACACATAAAAGTCCTTATATGTTTAGAGTATGATTTATGGATGAGTTTTGAAATGATATATGTTGTGTTATGCATTAAATTTTTATATTAGGTATGAAAGTGTTATTAATATTTGTGAAACATGAAAGTATGTTATTAAATAATTAGCATATATTTGAAATGTTATTAAATAAAAGATACACTTGTATTTAGTTGAATAGGTAACATCTGCATGTCTAGGGTTTTGTTAGGGTTTTAATCTTGTAGATACTATGATGCATATGCCATGATAAGTGTACCATAATTATCATTGCATTGTAGATAGGTATTGATACGTAATGCATAAAAGTATGTACACAGGATTAGGGTTAGAATTCGATAATTGTTATTTTCATGTTAATTACCTAGTGAATGTTTTAGCATGCTATAAATATGTACATAGGTGTTTCATGGAATATATGATATGTTATAAATGCATGATTAGGGTTTGTGGATCTAATTCACTAAATGCATAAAAGTGAAGAATATAGTCAATCGCTAAATCATAATTATCACATGCATGCTAAAATATTATGAATTATTATCTTTGAGCCTTTTCATGATAAATTCTCATAATAATAATGTTTGGTATGAAATTTAGATATTAATGATGAAATTAGGGCTTCGAGGATATTTTGGTCATTTTTAACCTAATACACCTATTGTGAATAATTAGACATAGGATGGCCTTAGACTTTAACAGGTTGACCATTTTGTTGAAATTTTTATTTGACCTAAAAAGTTAACTTTAGCATTGACTTAGATAATTAAAAATAAAATAAAATGGATAATTATGGAAACAGAAATAACTATGCAATATGTGCCATATGTGACTACCTTATAAAACACTAATATTAGAGTGGAAGATCTCAAGTTTGGGAATAGTTTCTCTCTAGAAGTAGCTATCCTAGATATGAAGTTGGATCCCTCAGTTTATTTAGTTCACTAGTGTGCCGTTGTGCCCTAGTAACGTCCTATTGTACTCTATATGTGTCCTATAAGCCCTATAGGGGGTATCGATACTCAAGAATTCGGTGTCCTAAGTGTAGAGGGTACTATGTTGCTTATGCACTAGTATGACTAGAGTGTTATTATGCCTTTGAGTTGGATTGTTGGGAGGGAATCATGTTACCTTGTGCATGGTTATGATTAGTGTACTTTTATGTCTCTGTGGTATTATTATATCCCCTTGAATAATTAAAAATGGAATTAATTATTGTATAAGAATATAAATGGATTGTTATAGGTTATTGTTTTAGTAGTTGTTATTGTGAACTCTTGGTTTGGGTATATGGTATGGTAGTTGCCTTATTTCCCTACCTTATTTTTTTTAATGGATATAGATTTGTTTTTTTAGTTGTTACCTTATTGCCCTACCTTAGTATTTGTATTTCATTTGACTCAATTGGTTATGGCCATTCTATGATTGCATGATTTCCTAAATGTACCCCCGTAATGGTTCACTTAATACTGTAGTATTGGCAGGTTTCATTCTCGATCCCCTACCTCTTCAATGGGAAGTTTTTAATTTGTAGAAATACTTTGAGGTTTTAGTTTGATGGCTTCCATTAAGGGTTAAGATTTATGACTATCCACTGTTCGTCTTGCCATATTTTGATTCGGATATTCCTTGAACTCTTATGTGAGTTCCATACTATTTGTCCTTTTGTCATACTGTAACTCTTTTGCCTGACCCCTTTTTTATCTGCTAGAACAATATGTTAATTTATAATGAAAATTTTTTTTTTCTTATGTTATAAACTTTAATTTAAGTAAAGTAATATTTTAGCCTTAGCACTCAATATAAGGATGGTAGATGATGCCAACCTTATACTAAGTGTGGTGGTAACACCCATTATTGTTGTTATTAGTGCTTCTGTAAAAAGAAAATTTTAAGTAGTAAATTTGGAGGTATTAATATCATTATGCACATATGTAACACCCCCAAATTTACTACTGAAAAATTTCGTTTAAATCGAAAGGTTTAGCGGAAGCGAAAGAATTAAAACCATAAACTTGGGGGTATTACCGCCACACTTAGTACCAGACCGGTTCACTCCAACCATCCCGACACTAAGTGCTAAGGCTAAATCAACAATCGTTAAGTAAGAACCACCAGAAACATAAATTCATAGTCATCATAAGTCATTCATGAAAATAAGAGTCGACCACAATCAGAATATCGTTTAAGATTACAACTTAAGAGTTACACTCCAAAATACAAACTTAATACAAATACGGATAACTCATGATAAACGAAAACAAGGATAGTAAAAGAGTCCGGCCGGCTTGCTCTCGGCCCCAACCAAGATAGGCTCAACACTCGGCCCCACCCGATGCCTCTTAGGTATCGTAGGCATCAAAAACATGATCTCCTACCTGCACAAGGTCAGATGGGTCTTCTGCTTGTAGGAATGAGCAACAACCATGAAACGGGTGATCAGTACGCTACGTACTGAGCAAGGTAACAGATGAGCTAAGGCCAACACATAGAGCACTTGATACAAGTATAAGCACATAGGTAACATACGATAATACACATGATAAGGCCTGGTTACTTTCCCGGTGACTTATTCTTTATTCTCATTAATAATAGGTCCATTCCACACGTATTCTTTAGTAGTCCATGTGAATGCCAGAACCCCACTATTATAGCCGGTGGACTAGAAAGTATACACTCAAGGCAGAACGCTCCTGACCACTATTATTTGCCGGTGGACCGGTCTCCAGGGCAAGGTGCTCCTGGACATTATTATTTGTCGGTGGACCGGTCTGGCCCCGACTCACATGGTGTTTCGCTGTAAGTACTTAGTGTATTTTCCATGGTTTAACTTACTTACTTTGGTTTGTCGAGCACAAAATCCCCCACTATTATAACCGGTGGACCGGAAGGTATACACTCAAGGCAGAACGCTCCTGACCACTATTATTTGCCGGTGGACCGGTCTAGGCTCGGCTCAACAATCTTTCACTTTACATGATTAGTGTCTTATCCGTGTCTTATTGAATCACATTCCACCCTTAACATGCATGCCAACAACATACTACTGCTTGTCGTTCAAGCGGACATGTCCTATATGTTGAGACTCTTGCCCCCCTTTATCACCCCGTCAATCTTC
The DNA here is from genome assembly GCA_039764185.1 of Tamarix austromongolica. Taxonomy (NCBI): domain Eukaryota; kingdom Viridiplantae; phylum Streptophyta; class Magnoliopsida; order Caryophyllales; family Tamaricaceae; genus Tamarix; species Tamarix austromongolica. The sequence continues at coordinate 14,703,676 of CM077808.1, read as the reverse complement.
CTCCTATGCTCACACCTAATAAAAGGCCAACTCCTAAGAGTATAAGTCAAGCCCAACACCCTATGAAGTTGACCTTGCCTCTTCTCAACCTCTAGGGTTTTCCCCTTGCAAAACCCTAGTTGGACCTACGTGGCCCAACTTCTTCTCACTTACCTTACCATTACTTGTTCTTCACCCCACATCTCACCCTTATTAGGTCAAACCCCAAGGCATATCACTTTACTCCTCGATCTCGCATGTGACTGGCAAAACCCTAGTAGGCCACCTCAAACCCTAGCACCTTAATTCTTCTACAAGTAACCTCTCTCTTTTCATTCCCAAGTCTCTTCATTCACATGGAAACCCATACTCATCATTTATATAATAGAATTCTCACTCTCAACCCATACTCCGCCCTTCCTTAATCATTCTTACTTTCACACTTCCCAAATTTCCACTTTCTCCCTGAAAACCCTAATCAGGTCCCTTATACACCCTTGCACTAACCTACGTACTATTTTTCATCCTAAGTCTCCAATCACTCCACAGTTCCCCCATTCCATTATTTACACCCAAATTCAACTTTTCTCACGTAAGATTCTCCCCCATGCAAGATTTAGCCACCTCATGCAAACACCCCAAGTCACCATGCAGATTTTTAGGCCCCCATGCATGGTTCCCAACTTTTATTTATTTTAGACATTCTTTCCACTTAAAACTTCTCTCATGGATGATGAGGTACTTAGGTCTACCCCATATCCCCCTTAATGGTCTCACTTCCCATTCCTCTCTTGTTATTCTTTTAGTCCCATTCCATAATACCAAAACCCTAGCATGCATGTCCTAGAGGGCTTTATCAACACATCATAAATATCATACATAAACATGTCATGCTCATGTGATATAAGACCCACACATCATACCTCATTATCCACGCCGTGCTACACAAAACAGGTTATTCATAACACATGCATAATACACATTAACATGGCATACTCATCATCCATCAACACATCACATCACACATAGCACAAGGTCATAGCTTCGACCTTACCTAAAGCGGCGCCGGGCTTGGAGCACGCTCCTCTAACTCCTTAGGGCTTTGGTCGGGGTCACCTATAAAAGGGAAAAATACTAAGTATTAGCTGCCCTCAAAAGTGCCATCATCCCTTATTCTAGTTTAGGACTAGGGTTTTTCATTACTAAAGAGGGTATTACACAAAAACTAGGGTTTTTATCTTAAAGTTAGAGTATTAGCCATTACTAGTGAAAATGTATTTATTTTTTGTACTAATTGTTACCCTTATATTGTTAAACCTATTAGTTCTAATCTTGTCGTAATAGGGTTTATGCTAACTATAGGAAAATAGTGATAATAGTAATAATAGTAAGAGCTAATAATAGTACTCTAGTGATTAGGTTTAGGGTTAAAAGCATTAAGGGTAATATTAAGTGATATGGTAATAAGGCTCAAGTATCTTTCTTAGTTTACAACCACGTGATATTTACTAACTTTGAGTTAAGTCACACGGATAAGACAAAAGTAGTTTTATTGTTAACCAAAAGGATAAGGTCTTAAGTAGAATAATAATAATAATAATAATAGTAATAATGCTAATAATGATGGTAATATTAGTAATAATAACAATAATAACCCTAGCAGTAATAATAACAATAACAACAACCCGGTATGGTTAAGTATTAATAATAATAACCTTAGTAAGATAATAGAGATAATAATAATAATAATAGGGTTGTTAATATTAACACTTATAAAAATAAAACTTAAGTTGAGTATAATAGAAGTTAGGGTTCCAAGGGATGTTAGTATGGTAAAAATGATAACTTTAATATCAGAAGTCACAATATTAGAAGTGATAACAATAATAAAAGTAATAATAATAATAATAGTAACAATAATAATAATAATAATAATAATAATAATAATAAGCATAATGGTATTAATATTAGTTAACTTAATAATAACTATGTGGAAATAAAGTTTAAGGCTTGGGATGAGGTGGTGGTCCGGCGGCGGTGGCGATGGAGGAGGAGGAGAGAGGAAAAGATGGAGGTGGTGGTTAGATGGGAAGAGAAAAGGGGGAGTTTGATGTGGGGGAGGAGACAGTAGGGAGAGGGGAGTGGAATGAGGGTGGTGGCGTGAGAAAGGTGGCGGCGCGCGGTGGTAGATGCGGCGGCCGAAAGTGGAGGAGGGTGGTGGAAGATGGGGGAGGTTGGTGGAGAAGGAGGCAGGGAGTAAGGATGGTATGGGCGGGTAGGGGAGGACCTGCTGGTCACTTTGGGAGGCGAAGAGGAGGTTGGTCACGGCGAAGGTGGCGGCAGAAGGTGGCGCGAGGTGGCAGGGGTGGTTTTTGGGCAAGGGATTTCGCAAGGTTGTGGTGGCACGTGTGGGGCAGGAAAGGGAGCAGCGACGGTTTGGTTGCGTTGAGGGTGGTGCAATGGAGGTTTTGGCGTGTGACGGTGGTCGCAGCGGTTGCTAGAGGCGGCGGAAAGAGCGTCTGTTCTGGCGGCGGCAAGGCAGGGTTTTGGAAAGGTCTAGAGGGGAGGACTTGCCTTGGCCATTCGGGGAGGGGTATTTATAGGCAATTGAGGAGGGGAAAATGACGAAGGGAAGAAGGCCAGCACGCGGGGCAAGTGGCCGGCCGGCGGTGGGAGCGTCGCGTGCCTGCCGGTTTGCAAGGTACATTTGGCCATTTTCTGGAAAAAGGAAGGGGCAGCAGGACGCGTGAGGCAGTGTTGGGTCGAATTAGGGAAGAAAGGGACGGAAGTGGCAAGGGGAGGACGGTCGGACGGCAGGCGGCAGGCGGCAGGTTGCAGGCCTACGCGGGAGGGAGGAAGAAGACGACCCCTGAACCGGCGGTCCAAGAGGAAAAGGAAACAGGGGAAATCGGCCGGTTTGGAAACAGTTATAAAGTCCGTAAGCCAAACCTGGATTTTTGGGGGTTATGGGAGGAAAACGCGGCGTTGCGTCGTTGGCTGGCAACGGTCATTAGGGCACTTAACGCGGCGCGGCGTTTCGACGGCTTCGGGGTTAAAACACGGCGTTGCAGTAGCGGAACGGCTAGCGGACGACGCTGGGCCGTGGGAAGGAGAAGAAGGAAGGGTTTGGGCCGGGCGAGGCCCAATACGGGTGGGAAGAAGGAGAAAAGGAAAAAAGGAAAGGAAAAGAAAAAAAGAAAAGGGAGGAAAGGTTTTCTTTGGGGTTTTGGATTTTTGCACAATTTATTTAGAATTGTTTTTGGTTATTATACATTTATATATATATATATATATATATATATATATATATAATTATTTTCTTGAACATTTAAAAATTATTTGAATAGTAATTTAATTCTCTTTTTAGATTAACTTTGGCTATTTTGGGAAATTTTCCTCCACTTTCATTTTAATTAGTAAAATGTCCAAGATTTTATAAATAATTTATTTATTATTTTCTCCTTATTTCCCTCAATTAATTTCCTCGTTATTTAATGAAGTAATTTTTTTTAATTTTCCTACTAAATCCCTATTTTACCCTAATTCCTAAGTTAGGGTTTCTGGGGTATTTCAACATAAGGGCTACATTTGATTAAAATATTATACTATACGATAACGAGATAATAACATGCCTTTTATGGTAGCACAATTTTAAGGATGAAAACTAAGTGACATGTGTAGAATAATGAAATATAAAGTCCATGAATGAACAGAAAACATTTATTATTTTATTCCAATATTATGATCACAACCATTTGACTATATTAATTTAAGGATAGAGACTCGGAAGAACCTTAACAACTAATATAGTACGTGAACAATACTATCCCTAGCTAGCTTTTCCATAAACGTAATCAAACCACTAATAAATTAGACACCTAATCACTTAACTATACATACATCATATAGAGAAAAAATATATTAAGACACCTATAGAGTATAGGAGGGAATATCAGGACCTCATAAGACACACAAGATCATAGAATATAAAACACTGGAATTTTACTAAGTGAATAAAAAAGCTAATTGGGGATAGGTATCCCGAGTGATATAAGTTCTGGTTCAAGATCTTTCACTTTGAGTGGTTAATATTTTATTTAATGATTTAACCATGCATAAATTAGGGCCACATAATAGTACTTAAATCACTGTCATCAACAAAATGAAATTCCATTATTACATCAATTTTGAGTGGCATTAAAGTTGTTCAATTCCAAGTGACATTAAAGTTGATCCATTCCAAGTGGCATTAAAGCTTATCCACTTCAAATAGAATAAAAACTAGTTAATTTTGAGTGGCATCAAATCCTAACAATTCCATAGAATGTAAACCCAACATAAGGCATCATACAATTACAATCTATACATAACCAATTATACAATTATCTAAAAACAATAATAATTCAACCACATCAAACCATATTTTAGAGTCACTAGATATTTTAGAATTTGGTCGAAGATGTTAGCCACATAATCATACTTAACCCTTCACATACTTGAACTCTTACAATAATCAAGAGGCATGCTAACATATGTTTACATTAAAAATTATAAGCTTAGAGATACATGGAAGTAGAATATAAGACATGGTACATGCTTGACATACTTAAATCACATAAATCATACTCATCACCTTCCACTTGAATAGGACATACATCCCATGACTCTACCATAAGTAAAGGTAAGTAGAGAATTTCCTAAGTCCAATGCTAGTTAAGCGAGATATGGAAGAGGGAGAAAAAGATCGCTAACTTGAGAATATATGATAATTATTTCCTTGATTGCTGATAGAAATCGTAGGATTAGATTAGGAAACTAACTTATCGACAAATAATTAAAATATTATAATTTAATCAACATGTGAAAATAAAAAACATAATTTGTTGGAAAAAATGTTTAAAACCTATGACTTGAGAGCATAACACCATTAAGATTCAAAATTAGGTAGTAACCAAATTTAGATCAATAAGGATCACTTAGGACATTTCAAATTAATTTGAAGAACCAAAGGAATGATTATAAAGGATAAGTTGGTTTTTATCAAAAAATGACATGCTAATTAGGTTTTGCGACCAAAAGGATAGACCAAGCAATTTCAAAAAATTAATTCAAACTGATACAATAGAAATGTGATTCAAATGATTTTAAATCAAGTTTGGTAATCAATTAGGTAAAATAAGAATAAATGTATCAATTTTATAAAACTATCTCCGAAAATTAGGGTTTCTAAACCTGAGTTTTAATTTTGTGAATTTTATTAATTTATGGAAATTTAATATTTAGAAATACCATTAAACCTATTTTATAACATATTATATTATCAATTGATCCCAAATAATAAAGGAAAAACATAATTTAACAAGATTAGGTTTTTTGAGCTAGGAATACAAATTGAGTAAATTCTTGCTAGAGTATATAAATTGAAAGATCATAAATGAAATTAAACATGGTAGAATGAAATTATATAGAGAATTGAATGAAATAACTCAATTATACAATTCAATATAAATCCGTAAGAGTTTTGACCTAAAAATATAATTCTGATGGATTTCGCACAATTTTATAAAATTCACACTTCTAGCATGAAATTAATTACATTTAAAATTATAATGTAAAATTGTTGAATGAAAAAACACAATTATTTAATAAATTACAATATGCAAGGGTTTTGATGTAGGAACCTAATTCTGATTAATTTTGGATGAATTTCTTAAATTAATAATTCCAACATATAATTAGATACATTTTAAAGCATATTTAAAATTAATTTATCCAAAATATCTTAATAATACAAATCCTAAAACACCCTGTATTTTTGAAATTAATTTTCTAAAGCTTAATGATTTTTTAATATAATTTAATGAAAATATTTAATTATTTTAACTTTGATTAGTTTTGTGGTTTTATGGCCGTATTTGAATTCATATTAGTATATAGTTAATTACTGTTGTTGTGGATTATTCTAAATAAATTTGTTGACAATCATGATTTTATTATATTCATATGATTTTGATTTCTATATAAAATTATATATTTTCATTCTTTAGCTTGTCTCGTTTTTAAATATTTTAATTTGTTCAATTTTAACTTCATTGTGTGATTACAACTTTGTTTTAAAGTTATATTTTGTGAATAAAAAAAGTTGTTGAAATTATAAAATCACCTTTAAAATAGGAAAATAATTTTAATGATTTTATTCGTAAAAATATTTCTTTCTTTGAGTTTACATGTTTTTACGAGGTCTTTATGATTGTCAAAAATATTTATATTAAAAAGATTTTCATAGTTTGTTTATGACTTTTTCTCTAAAATTAATTTTATTTTGTTTTACCCTTTTTGATTTACGACATAACATTTTAGAAAATTATTGAAATTAATCCCAATCTATTATAATTTATTTAAATATTTTTCCAAATAGTTTTGAATATTTTTCTGGGTTATATTTTATATTTTCATAAATAATACAAATCCTCACACTTTTTGGTATTTTCTTTTGAAAGGTTTTTTTTGAAATCTTTTAAATAGATTATATATATATATATATATATATATATATATATATATATATATATATATATTTTATCTTTAGATATTTATGAAATAATTTTCATTAAATAAGTTTTACATAAAATTATCCATTTTTATTTTCATATATTTTGTATTCTCTAATGTATTTGTGTATTAGTAAAAAAAATATCCAATTGATAAACCCCTATTTTCCCTTTCTTATTCTCTCTCCTCTTTTGTTTCTTTATTCCTACGAACCACACCCAACCCAACCTCTTTCTTATTTCTTTTTCTTCTCTCTCTTCCCATTCTTGTTTTTCTAAAAAACTAAACCCTAACTCCTCTTCTATTCATTTCTCCGCAACATCACACTATCACCACCACTACACCACCTCACCACTTCAACACAATTGCCCATCCCCCTCTATCTCCATCGCCTCTATTCTTCAAATTTCACTACACCACCTCACCACTTCAACACAATTGCCCATCCCTCTCTATCTCCATCGCCTCTATTCTTCAAATTTGAAGCTATGTGGAGTAATAGCGATGACAGTTAGTGAGCAACAACAACACAATAGTGATGCACCAAGTATAGGTTGAGCCCTCACTCAGCCACTACCAGTGTTGCCAAACCACCGACAAACCTTCTCTAACCTTCAATGAAGTTTTTCTAGTCTTCATTGACTCATATTCAAAACATTTTTTTTGATATAAATTACCCAAACCTTAAATTCTAAATTAAATTAATTTTGTATAGATTGGGTTTAACTGGGTTAAATTAGTTGTTTGATTATGTATATATGTGTTGTATGAGTTATTTGGATTGGTTAGTTGTTGTGTACGTGATTGATTTGTGAAAATTAAATTTTTGATCCAATTACATCCAGATTTATTGGATTTTCCCGCTTAATCTATGTTGGATAATTTGATTTAAGAATATACTTTAAAATGTATCTAATTTTATGTTGTAACTATCAGTTTGAGAAATTTGTGCGAAATTAATCAGAATTAGATTTCTAGGACAATACCCTTGCATAATGAAATTAGATTACAATTAATCTTACAATATACTTTGAAATGTATAATTTCATGATTGATGCATTACTTTGAGAATTTGCGAGAAATCAATCAAAATTGATTTTTTTATGGAAAAACTCTTTCAAATTTAAATTATATTGATATTTGAGTAATTGTATTAAATTTATTATACAAATTATATTAGAATAATTTTAATTTTATTTTTTATCCATTAATTTAAACTAATAAAATTCAATCGAATTGTAATTTGAGCCTAGAATCCCTAATTTTTAGAGATAGTTTTATAAAACTAATTTGCTTATGCTTCTTTTACCTAGTTAATTACTATATTTGATTTAAAATCATTTAAATTGTATTTTTTTTATCTTATTAGCTTGGTTTGGTTCTATGAAATTTGGTTGTTTGTCTTTTTTTGTTGTAAAACCTAATTAATAAGTCATTTTTGATAAAATTAACTTATTTGTTATTGTCCTTCCTTCAGTTCTTCAATTTTATTTGAAATGCACTATGTAATAATTTTTGAACTCAATTTAGTTAATACTTAATTTATAATCTTAATAGAGCTATGCTCTTGAGTCTTAGGTTTTAGGTTATTTGTGCCTTTTTTTTTTGTAGATTAAATTGTGGTATTAAATGATTGATCAATAAGGTAGTTTCTAACATAATATTACAATTTTTATCTATGATCTAAGAAAAGAATTGTAACATATTTTTGAGCTAATGATCCTTCTCTCTCTCTCTCTCTTATTTCACTTAGCTAGATTCAGACTTATGTAAGTCTCTAGTTACCTTTGCTTATGGTGGAATCATGATATGCATATCTTATTAAGGTTGAAGGTGATGAGTATGATTTGTGTTATTTATGTGTGTCAAGTATATACCATATCTTTTAAGGTACTTCGATATATCATTGAGCTTATAATTTTCAATGTAAACACATATTAGTATGTCTTTGAATTATTTATATGAGTTCGACTATGTGAAGGGTTGAATATGATTTTGTAGTTAACATGTTTTTCTGATTTATGACAAGCCTTATCATTTTACAACATGTTTGTATGTGCCTTAAATATAATTGATTTGGATAATTATATTATTTGTTAAATATGGATTGAAATTATGTGATGCTTTATGATTGGCTTTTATGCTATGGAATTGTTCAGTTCTAATGCCACTTGGAATTGATTAGCTCTAATGCCACTTGGGATTGATTGGCTCTCATGCCACTTGGGATTGATTGGCTCTAATGCCATTTGGAATTGAACAGCTTTAATGCCACTTGGAATTATTCGCCTTTAATAGTACTTGCAATTGTTTGGCTTTAATCCCACTTGGAATCGTTCAGCTTAAATGCTACTTGAAATTGATAGGCTTTAATGTCACTTGAAATTAATGGGCTTAAAGGCCACTTGGAATGAATGTAATAATGAAATTTTCTTGTGTGATAGAAGTGATTTATGTGTCATTTTGTGGGCTTAATTTATTCTTGGTCAAATCTGTAAATAAAATACTAATAACTTAAAGTAAAAGATGTTTAGTCGGCACTTATACCACTCGAGGTAGCTATCCAGATTAGGTTTTGTATTTACTTGGTAGCATTCTAGTTTTTTCCCTTACGAGGTCCATAGAGGCCCTCTTATACTTTATAGGTATCTTGATATATTTTAGCTCTACAAGAGGTATGCATACTTTATTGATTAAGTATCCCACTATTGTTCGAGTATTAGATTAGTTGTTATGGTTTCTTTGAATCTATGTCTTCAAGTTAAAATAATAAAATGGTTATGATCATAATAATTTATTATTCTTGTTCATTCATGGAATTTATATTTTATTATCCTATACATGCTGCTTAGTTGTCTTCCTTATAACTGTGTTACCATATGACACATATTCTTTCTTTGGTATTGCATGGTTTATTATTTTAATTACATGTGGGCCTTATATGCAGTATGCTATCTTAAAGGATAATTGTGTTATTCAGCATGAGTTCATGTTTTGTTATACACTCATACCTATGTGTTATCATGTCTAGTCATGTATTTATAAGCATGATTCTATGATCGCATGTTCTATCATATAATATCGCATGTATTCCTATGTACCATTAATATATTCCATGTTAAAATGCCTTACTCTAGTTATTACATGTATTTCATGCTCTTATCATTTCATGTATGACTTTCCTTTATACCTATTGGGAGATCGATTAATGTTATGTTACGTACTTCATGAAATCATATGAGTTGTTATATGAGTGGGATGGTGTGTATACTTGAGCAAGAGTATTGTATGTTCAAGATTAAAATTCCCTTATGTGTATCATGTCCCCCCCAGCATGACTTAGTTTCTAACACCCCTATTTTTACTACTTAAAATTTCATTTTACAAAATAATTAATTACAAAAATAATGGATGTTACTGTCACACATAATATGAGTCGAGTTCCCTCATCTTTCTTATGCCAAGTGCTAAGGTTGAAATAATTCATATCCAAAATAAAATAGTGGAGATATTGGTAAGAACAAAGATAAAATTTACAGATAAATATCTTATGTAAGACAATGATAATCAAAATACAACAAAGGTCATAAGAATCCAACGGAAGACCGATTATAATAAAAACTTATACACGAATGCACAACACCAATTTGCGCTAACTCTTAGACCCATAATCCCATTTCAAGAATGATACATCTTCCCCAAGTCTCTACTTATCCTTTCCACTATAATACTCCTCGAACCACTCAATTCCCTTTACATAGTCATCTACAAATATAGTATTAGTACGACGTCCTCATACTGAGTATATCATAATACCTTATAAGAGATAGCATGCCCACATTTTATATAATTACATAATAATCAAAATATTATGTTTAAAGCACAAATCACATGCCATAGCAACGTATGATAATAATGGGATAATGTATACAACATTAAAATCTCATAATTAGCTGTATATCACACTTAATCACTTTACATCATCTTAAAGTACACAATAGCCATATATGAATAATCAAATCAATTTCAAATACCAAGGTAAGTCAATGAAAACACTACCAAATCAAAAAATAAAAATTAATTCCAAATACTAATGTAGGGTACTAAAGTAACTACCAAACCACATACCAAACTAGGCAGTGCACAACAGAAGCTACCAAATTTATAACCCAAAACAATCCATTTATATTATTACGTAATATTTAGTTCCATCTTTAATTACTTGAGGGAGATATAATAATAACCTAGAGACACAGAAGTACACCAATTATATTGGTGCATAAGGCATCATGGTAACCTCCCAACCACCTAATCTAGAGGCATAAAAACACTGTGGCCATATTGGTGCACATGGTAACATAGTAACCTTAACACTTAAGATACCTTATCCTTAAGTATCGATGCCTTGTATTGGGCTCGTAGGTTATCTACAAAGTATACCAAAGCCTTGTTGGGTCACAAAGGAATGCCGACGAACCCAAAAAAGACTAAACCTTCCTACCTCATCTCTAGAGTAGTTAATACTAAAGTGAAATGATTCCCCAAATCAATTTATTCTACTTTAAGTATCAATGATATATGAGGTGATCATAAATATCACATATTACACAATAATTTCTATTTTCATACTTAATCATTATTTTTATTTATTTCTATTTAATCATGTTAATCCTAAGGTTAATGATTTAAATCAAGGTTAAAGTTGTCACTAAGGTCAACATATCAAAAGTCAAAGGCCATCCTATGTACAATTATTAATTATATGTATTTGTTTAAAATTGACCATAATGCCCTTAAAACTCTAATTTCACCATTATTATCCAATATCATACTAAAAATTATTATTATGAGAATTTTTTCATGAAATTGTTAAAAGACAATAATTCAAAATATTTTAGCACATAAGTAATCTTTACGATTTAAAGATTGACTATATTTTCCACTATTCATGCATTTAGTAACTTATATGTACACACCATAATCATACATTTCTAATGTATCATATATTCCTCGTAACGCATACGTACATATTTATAGCATGATATGTTATTTAATAGATTAATTAATATCATGGGGCATTTAAGGAAACATTTCTAACCCTAGAACATGTGAATAACAATTATTGTATTCTAACCCTAATCATACATATAATACTCCAAAATATTATGTAATCTTCATCCCGATTAATTTATATTTTAACATGACCCTTAAATCTCAACTTAATTATTTTTTCAACATTTGGCCCGTAAATATAAATAAATTCTTAAATTAATCTATCTTTTTTATTTTTATTTAAATCCACCCTAAATATATAAATTTTACTCGAATTTATTTTTCCTAGTCAGGTACCCTAAACCCAAATAAATTAAGTTTACTCTAATACTAAATCTAAATCTAAATCTAATTCTAAACCTAAATTTATTTTCTTTTCCCCTTTTCCTTATTTCCCTTCTATTTTTCCCTCTTTTTTTTCTTTTCTTCCCTTGGTCTGCGCCTCAACCCACTTGTTTTTCTTCTCTTTTTTTTTTCTCTCTTCCCCGACTTGGCCAACCTAACCCAACCCACTTCTCCATCTCCCTTATCGAATTCCTTTCTCTCCCCCTTTTCCTTATCTAGCAAAACAAGGCCTTGCCCCTATAACCTATTGCCTTCCTCCCTTCCTTTCCTAACCATATAACCTTTCCCTCTACACCGACCAAAACATACCCTTAGCACGTCCCCTTTACATGCTCTACACCCCATTTTCTCTAATTTTCTAGTAAAGCTCAAACAAACCCCTTACATGCATTTCCTTTTCCTGTGCAACTCATGCACACAGTTGCCTTGCCTACACCCAAACAACATGTATTTTTCTTCATTTTCAGTGTACCCCATTCCTTTCTGCATCACCTAACCATCACCCTAAAACCACCTCCATCCATCCACCCATATATACTCCCCCACACTCTTTCCCTTTTAGTTTGGCCCCCTAACCATCTACTCCTTCTCCATTTTTGTGCAGTTCTACCCTAGAAAACCATCCTCAACAACCGAAGACATCGCACCATGCACCACCAACCCCATTAGCTTCTCCCTTTACCCCATATTATACCTTCCTGTTACCCTTCTTTTGCATTACTGCCAACCACCACAGCACCTCTCATATGAACCCATATTCCATGTAACCCTATCACTTACCGTGATATAAATCACGACAAACCCCTGACCAATACTGCCCCCTCTATCACTACCCTCCTCCTTGCAACATTTCCCTCCCCCACAACCCAACAACAACCCTGTTACCCTTTCAACGTTCTCTTGTCCCATCTCCAACCATCGAGCAATTTTTCCCTCAACCTCACCCCTTTTCCTTCCTTTACTTCTCTCATAAATTTTTCCTACACAATCAAGTTGTAGCTCCCACCATGCATCACACCCCCCTTAGCCACCACCTCCATTGGCCAACCAACTCTCTCCCACGAAGACCCCTACTTTTGCCAACGCACGATGCTCATGCAGCGTGGGATTTTTTTTAAAAAAATATCCCTTTCTATTTAATAAATATTTTAATGAAAAATGTATTATTTTATTTTTTAAATATTAATATAGTCAATGGAGTATAATTTTTATGTACAAAAGTTTGATAAGTAGGGCCTAATAAATTTTAGTAGGTTACTCATATTTTGTACTTTTGATAGAAATCAGGTAATCCATTTACTCTACTAAAATATGAATTATCTTATGATAACACACTAGGATTTTTGACATGTAAATTTTATTAAGCATATTAGCTACGTTCAAACTATTTTCTGAATATTACTGGTATAAAATTTGGTAAAACAGAGCATGTTATCTTGTATAAATTCTTATGTGTATGAAAGTAAGTTAAAATAGGTTTTATGCTAGAAATAAATTATATATGTCATGTATGTATAATATGATAGACTGGGGTACAATTTAAAAATAATTATTATAAATGTGTATCCTAGGAAAATTTTGGTCATTTAAGCATATCGTAATATTTATTCCAATAATAATGCCTAACATGTCTTATTTATGGTTAAGTATGGAGTTATGTGATTTAATGTTTTAGAAGCACATGTGCATCATCATCCTCATCATCATCGTCGTCGTCTTCGTCTTCGTCGTCATCATCATCATCATCATCACATTCCCTAGAGGTATTTTAGTCCTTTTAAATGTATCATGATATTTATCCTCACAAGTGTGCATAATATGTGTTAGTTATTATTGAGCATTGAAATATGTGATTTGATATTCTAGAAACATATGTTAGGATTTCATGTGCAAAATCATGTATATGGGCAAAATGGTCATTTGGCGTGTCATAGTAATTTATTTACATGTTTTTTAAAATAATTTTCTTTATCCTTTTCATGAAAAATTAATAAATAAAATAAATTTGTATTTAAAATAGAGGATAATATGGCAATAATGGTCTTAAGGACAATTTGGTCACATTTGACCTAATACAACTAAAAAGAATAATTGGACATAGGATGGCTTTAGAGTATTGATAAGTTAACTTTAGTGTTGACCTTGACTCTGACTTGGACCGTTGACCTTAAGGTTAACTTAAATAATTGAAAATAAAGGAAAAATAATTAAGTATGGAATTAGAATTATTGTGCAATATAATATATTTTGTGATCACTTTCATAAGATATTATTACTTAAACTAAAAGATCTTGAGTTTGGGAATGGTTAATATAATACCCCAAAATTTTAAAATTATAAATTTGGTTTATCAACAATTTGGTTTATCATTAATAATCAAAAGTTTTACTCTAAAAATATAATCGAAATCCCACACTCAAAATTTTCTTTTCTCCCTTTTTTCCTTCCTTTATTTTCCTTCTTATTCTTTTTCTTCCTCTCCTTTCTTTTTTTTTCTTCTCCTTCTCCTAATTTGCGCCGTCCCAGCCCAATCATTTTTTTCTTTTTCTTTCTTCTCATCCCCTGGCAATTCTAGGCCCATCTCCCTTTCTTTTTGTTTTATTTCTCCTTATCTCTTTTCTTTTCTTTCTTTTGCTTTTTTACATCCTTTCTTCTCCTCCCATCTTCTTCCTTATGTCCCCTCCCCTTCCATTTCTCAACCAACCACCTACACCTTACGGGCTTCCCATCTCCCTCACCTTTCCTCTCTCGGCCATGCAATGCCATGCACATAGACCTGCACCCTACCCCTTCACCCCTACCTTATACCTACCTATAACCACCGCCCCTATACATCCATGCACGCTAAAGCTACTAGCCTCCCCCTGTCGTCTCCTCTCCCTCAACCTCTCCCTCAAACTTCCCCCATCTATAAATGTCCCCAAGATGCTCCTCTCTCTCCTCTCCCACCCACAAGCCTATCTTTACCCCTGTTTTTTCCTTCCTCCATCTCTACCAAATCCAGTGCCATCACTGTCATTGATTCTTGGCTAGCCTCTTACAACCTCCCCTATCCTCCTATGCCCTACCCTCACCCGCCATGCTGTAACACCCCCAAATTTATTACTGAAAAATTTTGTTTAATTAAAAGGTTTTATCGGAAACAAAAAGATAAAGCTGTAAACTCGGGGGCATTACCGCCATACTTTGAAATGCCCCAAAAATTTTTAATTTTATAAATTATATTTAAATGAGGTTTTATTCAAAAAATTATTTAAATAAATTATTTTTAAATAAATAAAAGGATATTTAACTAGGGAAATTCAAGAAGAGATTTATAAGTATTTTAATTAGGAGGAATTTGGGTATTTAAACTAATTAAGGATTTTATTTGAAAATTAATTAAATAAATTATTTTATTTAAAACAAGAAGGAGAAAATAGTTTCAAATTAATAATAATTTAATTGGATAAAATTAGGGTGTTTTGCTAATTAAAATGGAATTTATGGAAAATATTTTAAAAATCCTAATTTAGCTTAAAAAGGGATTTAAATATTATTTTATTTAAATATTATAATTTTTAAATATCCCAAATATTTTAATAAATTTAAATACCCAAAATAATTATTTTTCTCTTTACCTTTTTCCTCTTCTTTCTTCCTTTTTCTTATTTTTCTTTCTTTTTCTTTCTTTTCTTCTTTTTATTTTCCTCCTTTCTTCCCTGTTTGGGATGCCCTCTTCGACGACCCAATCCTTTTCCCCTTCTTCTTTTCCTTCGGCCCAGCCCGCGCCCGTCGCCCTTCGTCTGTCCCCCTCTACGCCGCGTTTTGATTCCACTTCCACCGAAACCCGTCGTTTCATTTAATGCCTTCCCCCCTCACGCCGAACCGAACTGGTCCGCCTCTCTTCTTCTCTTTCTTTTTCTTTCCCTGTCGCCCTGTCTAACACCCCCCATCTTCTCCTTCCCTAGCCCAACACCGTCGACCGCACCTGCAACGTCCGCCGCCCGCCCTGGTTTTTTGTCGGCGATCTCGCCATTTTTGATCGGCCATTCTCCTCCCTTTCTCTTCCCCTTGATTCGGCGACCACACAGACCCAACCATCTCCCCTTATCGCGCTATTTTCCTCTCTCTCTCTCTCTCCTACGCACCACCCCTTTCCCCGAAAAATAAACCCACTGGCCAACGTCGCCTCCGGCGACCGGAACCCTACCTTCCCTAGCTACTAGCCATACCACATAACCCTATCCTCCCTTCTAAAGCCTATAAATATCCCTCATAATAACCTGTATCGAGACTTGTTTTCATAACCCAGAATCCCGACCTTGCCACCACCTCTACTTCAGACGCATCTCCCTCCGCCTCCGGCCAACTTCGCCGCCCTTTCTGGCCACCCATGTCATCCTTGCACCTCCCTCTATCTAACCAAATCTATCTTGCCCTTCAATTCTTCCTGCACAAGACGCCCCAGCTGTGCGAAGTTCTCTTCTCGATCAACCCTGTTTTCTGCCTCCGCCACCTTGGCGCCGTCATTAGCCACCTCCTCCGCCACTAAGGCCGCTTCTTTCACCTCCCAAAATGTTCTGCAGACCCTGCCCTACCTTCCCCTACCTTTAGTTTCCTTTTTATCCCTCTCCTCCTCTCTCTTCCTTCTTCTCCTCCATTCGGCCACCGCCGCCGCCGCCGTGCGCCGCCACCTATGGCTGCGCCACCACCTCTATTCTGTCCCGCTCCTTCTGGGGAACTCAAAACACCCCAGCTCCCATTTTAATTCTTCCTATCCTATCCCCACCAACCTATGGTTGAACCTTAGACCCTCTCAGCTATTTTTCCTATTTTTATAACCCTTAAATTATTTTATTTCAATTATTTGCATATAAATACTATAATTATTATTTTTGATATTTATATTTTAAATATGCATTATTATTATTATTATTATTATTAATGTTTTTATTATTATTTATGTTGAGGGCTGAAGCCTATTTTATTTTAATTCGATTTTATTATTATTCTCCTTATTATTTCTATATTTACTATTATTAATATTAAAATATTATAAGTATAATAATAATTATTATTTCCTATTTTGAATTTACATTATTCTTATTCCATTATTATTAATAAAAATATTTTAACATTAGTGTTGTTAATAATGTTACTATTGTTGTTGTTATTATTATTATTATTATTATTATTATTATTATTATTATTATTATTATTATTATTATTATTTCTAAATTTGGTTATTTAATTTACAAATAATATTTTTAGTATTATTTTGGTAAAGGGTCCGAAGTCCTTATTTCACTTTATTTTTGAGTAATACCTTATTATTATTATTTCTACTATTTTTATTATTCTTATTAATATTAATATTGATATTATTTTGGTATTTTTGTTATTATTATTTTATCAAAAGCTTAGTCTTATATTAAGTTAGTTTTTAATATTATTTTGATAGGAGAGAGAGTCTAATTTTATCTTTTCTCTCATAATAAGTAAAACCAGTCAAAGCCTTAAGGAGGCATAGGAGCGTGCTCCAAGACCGGTGTCGTTGTAGGTAAGGGGTGCTAAGGCCTTTTATGTGCTTATGAGTATTATGTGCTTCTTATGTTATGTATCCAGTGTTATTATTATTAAATATTATATATGTGGTATGACTTGGAGTTGAAGTATGTTGTGCATGGCATGTGTATTATTTATGTATGATGATATGTGTTGTGTGTGAGAGGATGTCAATGTGGTTTGTGTGGGAGAAATGATGAAAAAGGAGGATGGGGAAAGAAGTTGACTAAGGGAAGTGAGTTGACCTAATTTTATGGTTTTATAAGTAATAATCTAATTTATGGTTTTATGTGGAGTATAATTTATGATTTTATGCAGAGAATATAATATATGGTTTTATTTGGGAGAATTTAATTTATGATGATAATTGGGAGAATCTAATTTATGATGTTATATGAGAGAATCGAATTTATGGTTTGTTTGGGAGAATCTAGTTTATGACGTTATTTGGGAGAATGTAATTTATGATATTATATGGGAGAATCTAATTTATGATTTGATTGGGAGAATCTAATTTATGATTTTTTTGGGGGAATCCAATTTATGGTTTTGCTTGAGAGATTCTAATTTTTGATTTTATGTGGGAGAATATAACTTATGGTTTTGTATAGGAGAATCTAATTTGTGGTTATGAAAGGGGAGAATCTAATCAATTGTATTATGTGGACAAATCTTTGGGTTTTAAATGATTTGAATCTTTGGGTTGGTATGGTTTGAATTTAGGGTTTGGTAAGGATGAGTCTTTGGTTTTGTGAGGATTGAATGTAGGGTTGGTATGGATGAATCTTGATGGTTTGAATTTAGGGTTTGGCATGGAAGAATCTTTATGGTTTGAATTTAGGGTTGGTATGGACAAATATTTGGGATTTACATGGTTTGAATCTAGGGTCTAGTGTGGATGAATGCTTAGTTTTGTGAGGAATGAATTTAGGGTTTTGTATGACGGAATCATGGTTTGTATGGTGGTATTTATGGTTTGTATGATGTTATTAAGGTTGTATGGTGGTATTTATTGTTGTATGGTGGTATTAGGGTTTACATGGTGGCATTGATGGTTGAATGGCAGTATTAGGGTTTGCATGGTTGAATTTAGGGTTTCTTGTGGAATTTTAGGGTTTGCATGAAAAAGGTTCAAAGGTTTGCATGGGGAGATTAATGTCTGCATGGGTATGAAATTTACGTGTGAAAAGCTAATTTGGGATGTAAGGAACGTAATGTAAGTGTTGTTTGGGTGTTTGATCACTTGGGATGAAAAATAGCACGTGGAGCAAAATAAGGGTACGGAGGAGACTGAATTATGGTTGGTTGTGGTTAATTGAGGTCTATGGTAGCTGATTAGGGTTTTTGGTGTTATCATGTGTATGTGGTGATTAAGTGTAATTATGGTGAAAGCCTTTGAATAAGATACATAAGATACTAATCATTTAAATTGGAAGATTATTGAGCCGGGTCCAGACCGATCCACCGGTCAGAAATAGTGGTTAGGACATGATGTCCTATGTGTAACCGATCTACCGGTAATAATAGTGGTCAGACTTTGTACCTGTGCGTTTCCGGCCCACCGGCAATAATAGTAGGGTGACTCGAGCTCAATAAAAATAAACCAGAGTTACAAATGCTTAAAAGATACTAATTACTTACAGTGGAACAACATGTGAGCAGGAACCAGACCGATCCACCGGTCAGGAATAGTGGTGTGGACTTTGTCCTGCAAATGACCGGCCCACCGGCAATAATAGTGGGGTGTTCTTGTACTTACATTGATTTGATAAAAGGCATGGTGTGTATCGACTTATGATAAAAGATTAATTAAGAAATTAATTCGGATTATATGGGCCTTTGTACTTTTACCTGAATTGTTCATATGCCTTTATGTTGTTATGTTGGATTATGCCCTTTTATTATTCTGCATGGATTATGTGCTTATGTGTTGGCCTTAGTGCTCGGTTACCTTACTCAGTACGTAGCGTACTGATCACCCTTTTCATGGGTGCTGCTCAATCCCACGAGTAGTATGCCCTTCTCACTTTGTGCAGGTGGGCAAGACATCAGTCGGGGCTATGTGTTAAGCATGTTTGGCTCAAGTTCTAGAGTACCATGGCCGTATTCATTCTTTACGCGATTTAATTCCTTTTTTTATTTCTTTGGTATAGTATTTCCCATTTTCTAATTCATTACTCAATTGAGTATTTTAATTAACCTTTTATCAGTTGTAAGTTTAATTCTCTTTTGGAAATGAATTACAATTATTGATGCATACTCTGATTTTGTTTTACAACCGTTTAATGCTTATTTAGAATTTGAATTGATTTATAATTGATTGTTTCTTTCTTTAGCTTTAGCACTTGGTACTAAATCGGTCGGAGATAACTGATTTGGTACTAAGTGTGGCAGTAACATTCCCAGAATTCACAGGTTTTAAGTATTTCTATTGTAATTACTTCCGCTAAAAAAAAAGTAGTGAATTTTGGGGTGTTACATGCTTACTACCAGATCGCTTCACTCCTACCATCCTGTTACTAAGTGCTAAGGCTAAACAAGATTAATCATCAAATACAAGTCGTTAATAAAACACCAGTAATTAATAAAACACAAGTCATACATAATCAGAGTGCGGAAATCAAAAGGGTACAACCCAAAAGTACAGTTTTAAAGTACCAAATGACAAAGAACATCATACAACAGGACAAAAAAATACAATAGTACAGGGAAAACAAAACAGATGATGGACTCCGGCCACGTCACTCTCGACTCCCAAGCTGGATCCAGGCTCAACTCTCAACCCCGCTCGATGCCTCGTAAGTGTCGTAGGCATCAAAGATAGAATCACACCTACACTAAGTCAAAAGGGCCTTCTACTCGTAGGAATGAGCAGCGCCCATGAAACGGGTGGTCTGTACGCTACATACTGAGCAAGGTAACCGTATAACTAAGGCCAACACATAAGAACATGTAACATAGTCACAATCACATGATAACACAAAGTTTCTCAGGTAAATAAAGGTCCACATTGTTTATTTATTCTCTAGATAATACTCGTTTCACACCATTATCAATCCATGCGAGTATGGGAAGCCCACTATTATAGTCGGTGGATCTGTCACTTATAGGGCAAAACACACTTGACCACTATTATACGCTGGTGGATCGATCTCCAGGGCAAAACGCTCTTGGCCACTATTATGCCGGTGGATCGGTCTGGCCCCGACTCTCATGGTGCCACTGTAAGTACTTAGTATCTTTTACGTGTATTAACAAATTAAGGTTTGGTTTACTGAGCTCAAGATCCCCCACTATTATTGCCGGTGGGTTGGTCACTTGTGGGACAATACCACTATTATTTACCGCTAGACCGATCAGTTATAGGGTAAAAACCCTAACCACTATTCCTAACCGGTGGATCGACTAGACCCGGCTTAATAATATTCCACTTTACATGATTAGTATTTTACCATATCTTATTCAATAGATACCGCCGTAGACATGCATGGCTAAATTCAGCTATACTTATTCTCCTGAGAAGGCTCGTCCCATATCTTGAGACCTATGTGCCTCCTAACTTCCCCCAACATCGTTCCCTTAACCCACTTACTTATATTAGGAACCCGACTCCTAAGTGTGTGGGTCAAAGCCCACCACTTATACCCTAAAGTCCACTCACCACCTTCCCCTAGGGTTTTCTCTAGAAACCCTAACCTGGGCTTATGTGTCCCATCCTTTTCTACCTTGCACAACCCAAACTATTTTGTTACCCCTACATATCACGACCCTTTGGTTCCACCCCCACTTCATGCCCCACTCATTCTCACTTATTTTTATTATTTTCTTTTTCTTCTTCCCCCTACTCAAATTAGAGTTTCCCCTTAAACTCTAGTCTAGTCTCTTACACAGCCTTATACCGTCCCACGTACTATTTTTTGCCTGAAGCCCCCAGACACCCAAAAAATACTTCTATTACCTTCCTCACGCCCCAAGGAAACTTTCCATATGTAAAGTTTGACCCTATGTGGACTCTAACCACCCCATGCAAACCCTAGTTCCTCCTATACCTCCATTAGCCAACTTACTTCACCTTGGTTATCTTTCTTTCCTATTTTTCTTTTTCATGCCCCCAACCCACATCACCACATCAAATACCCTAGCATGCATGTCTTAAGGGCCACATCATATCACATCACAACTTGTATCATATCCATATTAATACATAACAAAAGAGATCTCATGGACATACCTCGGTTCCAAGCCACGCTATACATAAAATAGGTAAGATAATCGCATATAAAACATGATATATAATTATACAGGACAAACAAGGCAAGGCAAGTAAAACATGTAACACATAAGAGGCCTTAGCTACACCTTTACCTAAACGTTGATGGGCTTAAAGCACGCTCCTACGCCTCTTGGGGGTTTGACTCGATTCACCTATAAGAGGAAAATACTATGGGTTAATCTCCTTCTACCAGAATTACCATAATTTCCTATCTTACCCCTATCATGGCCTAATACTAAGGCTAATATTAATAATAGTAGTTTATAATTAAAAGGTAGGGTTATTATTATTCTCAAGGTAGTTAATCGAACCACTACTAATCAAAGTAAGTCTTAGTAATATTCATAGTATTAAAGTAAGGGTTCCAATATCACTAATAATAATAATATTATTATTAATACTAATAAGAATAAGAATACTAATAATAATAATAATAATAATAATAATAATGATAATAATAATAATAATAGTAATAATGATAATAATGATGATAATAATAATCGAAATCATAGTAGTAGTAGTAATAATAACAACAACAACAATGATGATGATGATGATGATGATGATAATAATAATAACAAAAACAACAAAAACAACAACAACAAAAACAACAAAAACAACAAAAACATCACAAAAAGGTTGTAGTCTTAATCAATACCATTAATTAGAAATTCTCCGGATTAAAAGTTAGGACATAATAGTAGTGGTAGTAGTAGTAGTAGCATTAATAATAATAACACTAATAATAATAGTTAATGATATTACTAATAATATTAAAATCATTAACACTTTTATATATAGATTTTAGGGGTTAAGGAGTTAGAAGACCACCTAAGCTGGGTGGTGGAGCCGGTGGCGACAATAGTGGTGGTGGAGGAAGAATGATAGGTGAGAGAGATGGATGTGGAGGCTAGGGGAGAGGGAAGTAGGGGAAAATGGAGGTGTGGGGTGGTAGGGAAAAGTTCCCTGGTTGTTTTGTGGGGTAGAGGTGGTGCTACCGGCGGCAACCGATGGCACGAGGGGCCGCACAGGGGCAAATGGGGTTGTTCAGAGAGGTGATTTTGAATGGCCAGTGTGGCTCATGTAGGGCAAGGCAAGGAAGGGTGGTGGCTTGGTTGTATAGAGGGTGGTGCAGGGAATGTTTTGGTGGCTGGAGTGGGTGGTGACGACGGTTAATGGCGGAGAAATAAGGTGTTCAATAGGTGGTGGCGCACTGTTTGATTTTCTGGGCTGCCAAAATCAAAACCCAATTATGGTAGCCTTTGGGGCTATTTATAGCTTGATCGAAAGGGGAAAACGACAAAGAGGAGTGGGAGAGTAGAGGGGAAAGGATTATGGGTCTCTAGCCAGCGAGAATGGGCCGGCGCTGGTCTACGTGTGTAAGCCATATCTTGTCGGGCAAGAGGAATGGCGCGTATGAGAGGGGAGGAATGGACTTGCTAAAATGGTCGGTAAGTCAATGTGGAAGAGAGGGGAGGAATGTCCGGAGTGGGCGGTGTGGTTGGTGGTGGGATTTTCGGCGCTGATTTCGGGAGTTGTAGGGGTGCCAAAGGTTGAAGACAACGCAGGTGGGAGAGGACTGGACCGACAGTCTAGGGGAAAAGAAGAAAGAATGAAAAAAAGGGAGCTGAACCGGCTGGGAGAGGGGAAATTACGTGGGGGAGGCTAGGTCATGTAGGGGGAGGGGGAGAAGTTAGGCCAGCGAGCTAGCCCAGGTCGGGGAAAAGAAGGAGAAAAAAGGAAGAGAAGGAAAGGAAAGAAAAGGAAAACGAGGGGGAAAAAGAGAAAAGAAAAAGGAAAATGAAAGGGAAAAGGTGGTTAGCTTAATTAATATAATTTGGGTAATTTGGGATGTTTAATAAAATATAAATATTAAAATAATAATTAAATTCTCCTTTTAGGTTAATTTAGGGATTTTGAAAAAATTTTCTTAAATTCCATTTTAATTAGCAAAATACTCAAATTTTTCCTATTTAATTTATTTATTAATTTCTCCTAGATTTACCTTAATTAATTCCATCTTATTTTAATAAAATAGTTTATTTAATTAATCTTCCTAATAATTTCTTATTTGGACATGATTCTCTAAATTAGGGTTTTGGGGTATTTCACATGTGGTATGGTCGTAGCCGACACGCAATTTAAACCCTCTTGTTGTCAATTGTAGCACTGGTAAATAAGGGTATCGTTCTAGGCCAGGGATTGAGAAGGCTCACCTCTTTTTAACTAGCTTAAAAATAAATAATAAAAATAAAAATACTAAATAACACAAAATAAATAAATAAGAAAAATACTAATGGGGGTTATAAAAATAAAAATAATAAAAGGAATAAATAAAATAAAATAAAATAATAAAAATAAAAATAATGGGAAACTGCAGATATGATAAATATGCTAGGAAAATCAAAATCCACCACTAGATTAGGTTGAAATATAATATTAATTTTTAAGTCATCTTTTAATCATTAGAAAGAGATCGACCAAGTTGTACACTAAAAGTAGGTCCATACACCTTATATTACTTCCCTTAATTAATTAATACGACAACTTACCAATATTAACCCTATTAAATACTAGCAGTATAACAGCAAAAAGCGACTCCTATATTTAACTAGATTTAATGCATTAAGTGTAATTGGAAGACTGTCAATCTAAGTACACAAACTAGTACACAAAGCATGTCTACCAGTATTTCCTTTTTTTGACCCACACGTATCAAAATTTTTTACTACTTTGGTTAGAATAACAAAACTATTAGGTGAATTGTTATCTAACCTAGCTACAATTTATACATATAAATTCTAGTATATTTAGATAGCCACCTAGCAGGCAAATAATCCTACATACTATCACTTATGAGGAAACCAGAACAAGGCATGCACCAAATAAATTATACTTGACATAATTATATATATAAATGATAGAAATTAAAATATAGTTAAGAAACAATCTCACAAAACAAAAAAAATAAAATTATATCTCAAACCCTAATCCAGAGTTTCAATTTATTTCCTAACAATAAACAATCAGCCACTCATAATTATAAAACTAATTACATAGAAATATATATCTTAAATATAAATTAAAACAAGAGAAAGAAATAACCGGAATTAATTTTAAATAAAGATCAAGAATTTATTCAAATAAAAATTAATTTTATCTAAAATAAATTTTACCGATATAAATTCTTCCCTCTTATTTTCTCTTTTCTTTGCCTTGGGTTTCCGTGCACTTAATTTCTTTTTCTTTTTCTTTTATCAGATGACGGCTGACGCATCCTTCGTCATACGTGCATCAAGGCTTCGATGTATGTGCCACTCCTTCCGTGCGCCTCTCCTTCCTGACTGCTGCCTCTCGCTGTTCTTCTTTTCTGTGGCTCTACTGCACGACTGTGTGCCTTGCGGCTCCTACTCTACTCTGCCGAGCTTCTCTTTCCTTTCATGGCTCCTCGCCCTTTTATAAATTTCCGTGTTGTGTCCTCTTGCGCTCTCCTTCCCACGCCAACCCTGCCGACTTTTCTTTCTACTCTTTTTTTTTCCTTTGCTGACCGTGTGGCTTGTTTGGTTCCTTTGTTCTAGGCCTTTGGCCGTTAGTCCAAAGTTCAAATTTTTTTTTATTTTTCTTTTATTTAAAAATAAAAATTGCAAAATAAAATAAAATAAATATTAATAAATAATATTTTATTCTAAATTTACTTAAATTATATCATTTTAGCTCAAATAATAATATTTATGCAATTATTACCACTTAAGCATAAAACCATAATTATCCACCTATATTAGTTAAATAAAATACTAAAAACTAAGATTCTAAGGG